>CM029378.1:7302260-7752213 GCA_017165825.1 Hepsetus odoe
GTGCCGGCTCAGGCAGTAGGTTAGGGCAAAGTGCCCAGTGACCACACCTCTCACCTGGCCTGATCTCCCTGTCCAGGCTGTCTTCTGTCATATACACCTGGGACACAAACACATACCGACTCAACCCTTTCACTTTTGCTTTTTCCTTTCCTTTCACACACCCTCCTTTATGAGACATTTCATTCACCTATATGGGTGTTTTTGTTTCATTGGAAGGAGGACAAATGCATGTGTAGTTTGTACACTTTTTGTTCGTGCGTGTGTGTGTGTGTGTGTGTGTGTGTGTGTGTGTGTGGTGGGGGGCTCTTTACTTTTCTAAATGTTTTTAATTGAGCCTGTTTCCGTAGTAGCTGAACACATTAAGTAGCATTTGGACTGCATTAGTTCTGTGTGTAATATTTAGGAGATATTATTCTCAGGGATTTTAGACGAAATCCACCATGTCCGTCATTTTTTCAGACCGCAGTCTCAAGTGTCAGTTTAGATCCTGGTGGCTTTATACCGCTCAATAACAAACTGTGGAAATAAGCCCAGCTTAAATTAATCATGTGTTAATCGCCGTGCCCATAAATATAATTATATACTATGGAAAAAGATTCAAATCAAATATTACTCTGAACATGGAAACATGTAAAAGACTTCTTGCAGAAATATTTTTGCTATTGGCTGTGCGTTCTCAAGCTAATCACACGCAGCTTTAACGTCAGGCTGCTGTAGATGGAAAATATAATTGTGATTTCTGAAATGATGGCCACACATAAATTGGGAAGCCTCTACCATCACTGTGATTTCTTATCCCATGCTAATCATAATGATGGATTATCCCAACTAATCCTTTCAGAAAAACGCTTTAAAGGCTAATCACGTTCGTTCGGAGAAGCACGTCAGGTGAAGTACATTGATGTGAATGAAAATCTTACCAACTGTTCTACCTTAGAAATAATGCCACACTGCAGACATTTAATCCCACTGTTGTGATGTTGGGACACATCAGCACATTAACCTTCCGGCACAGCAATAGTTTAGGAAAGATGTTTTTTCAGTCATTACCATCCCCACCAGCCCCAGTTTGACTGTGTGTGTGTGTGTGTGTGTGTGTGTGTGTGTGTGAGTGTGTGTTTGTGTGTGTAAGTAAAAAAAAATCAGTGGTCAGGAGGGTTTAAACCTCATCTGTAAGGGCCTCCAGACGCCATACTGTTCATTGGGCACAGAGCCAGCAGCAGCTCCGTGTTGCTCTCGAGTGAGTCTGACTATCCATAGTGTGAGGGGGGGAAAGAGGGAGAGAGAGAGAGAGAGAGAGAAGACTTGGTGGCCAGCCAAATAAAACCATGACCCTTGACTTCTGTCTGTCTGTCTCTCTGTCTGTGCAGAATATTTTTCCCTGGGTCACCAATGCATGTATGCCCTTTCTCTCTCTCTCTCACTCACACACACACACACACACACACACACACACACACACACACACACACTCTTTCTTTCTTTCTCTCTCTCTCTCTCTCTCTCTGACATGCACACAGACACAATTTTTCTGCTTCTCTGTTGTCTTCATTCATTCGCTCCAGGAGCACTTATAACGTCTGTGAGTTATTACACAAGGCCACTTGCACCCTCTCTACAGTTATTTAACTTAGAATTTGTCTGCAAACAAAAGAACAAAAACAAAAAAATAATAAAATTTCCATTTATTTTCCATTTAATCAAAGCGAGGAGAATAAATGCTGTTAAATCTCCTGACAGATTCTCAGGCTGGTCGTTGTTTTAGTTGAATTGCTCTGTGCTTTTTTTTTACCACTATAGCAAACTTAATTTGTAAAAGATTAATCTGCTTTGATTTGAGGATTCTCAAGGCAAAAGCTCACGTTGGTAGAGGTAAACGCTCCGAATGTATCAGTGAAACCACATCAAGACTCTGCTTTTGTTGATCTACCTTTAAAGAGAAGAGTTGGAGGAGAAGAGGAGGGGGGGGGCATATTTAATTTTCAAACACAGTCGCGTTCTTGGCAGCGTCGAAGCTCGCCTTTGCCAGAAGAGCGAGAGACTGAGAACTGACAGGCAGAGGTCTGGCTTTCTCTGCAGGTTATAAAAGAGAGAGATGTGGGTCAGCCCTGTTTCTCAGCGTGCCCTCTTGCACTGGTCTTTAGAGGAATGGTTTGGCTAAAGAACACACTCTTTCCACAATTTTTCGTCAATCACCTCAAGTTAGGGAAGCTTAAACCCCATTCATTAGCATTCTGTGAACTATAAGCCTAATCGGTACAGACGTACGCAGTAATCTGTAAACATGCACAAAAGAAGGAATATAGCTGTACCCCTGTGAGCTTAGACATTCCCTTGGTGTTAGCTACATTTAACAAGTGCCTCCAGGGAAAAAAACAAAGAAACAAACTTGCCAGCCAAGTCTTGACTCACTAATTGTGTTAAATTGAGCATTATGTATCAAATTGTGCAGATTTCTATCTTTAATATCTTGATAATTTCCTAACCTAGAATAGATAAACATGTAGTTATAATAGCAATTATTTTGGATGTGAAAGTGAAAGTGACTGTCGTTAGGAACACAACGAAATGCATTCCCTGTGTTTAGCTCATACACCGACAATGTAGTAGTGATCAGGGCGGTACCTTGCTCAAGGGTACCTCAGGGTAACCTTCCAATTACGGGTCCTAGTCCCTGTTTTAGTGTTTTCCTGCTCTAAAACACTCAACTTTGACCCAGTGATTGCATATTAATTAGCGGATTAGTTGTATCAGATTTGCTGGGTGCAGTGAAAACACTACTCACTGTAATCTTTGCTGATTAGACCTGGAGGACACTAAAACAGCTGTATAAGCATAAAAGTAAGCCTTCGTCCTCTGATGAAGAGTAAAGGGAGGAGCAGTGAGGAATGCAGCAGGCAGCGTCTGGGTTTGAGGAAGGTCAACATACAGTGGCCAGATTTGGCAGCATTGTTGAGCTCTGCGTTGTTTTCCTACTGAAGGGTGAACTGACCAACATCAGACTCCTCCTCCCACCTCAACTCCAGATCGGCTACACCATACTGGATCATCTGCAGGAGCGGCTGCTGATAAGACTAACTACTGTTAGCTAGCTGAACTTCCAGTTTCAGACCCTAATGGACTCTTTTATTGCAACTCATACTTTGCCAGAACTCATCACTAAACCCTTTAATGTATTAAGAGCCTTACTTTTTTCTTCTCTTTCTTGATTATCCGGTGTCGACCAGAGGAAGATGGGTTCCCCTCTTTTGAATCTTGAAGTTTTGGGAGTTTTGCCTCTGTCGCCTGGGCTCGGACCCGGATTCTGTAAAGCTGCTTTGTGACAACAGCAGTTGTAAAAAGCACTGTAGAAACAAAACTGACTTGAGTTGAGTTGAACATGTTTAACCATTGTTTGGCACACACTTCTCACCTGCAGGGTTAATAATCTGTTACAAATAAGTATTAACAAAAGAAGCCTGCATGTTCAAGTGTGTTTGAATCTCGCCTAAATACACATCAAGTGTGGCACAGCCTTGGACCACTGTGACTAAGGCCAAAAACACTATAGGCAGCAGCAGGGCATTTCATCATCAGGTCAGGGCTGGGGTAGCTATTATAGTTCTCCTTCCCCTTCCACACACACTCACACACTCACAGGCTGTACTTCTCTCTCCTGGGGAGAGGCAGAGCGCTTGGAAGTCAGGAGGTCTCCATGGGTGTGACATATTATCACCTATTAATAACCCTGTGATAGTAATCAGGTCAGCAGTGTTGTCTCCTGTCAGCAGGGGTTACATTCACCAGCCCTAACTCTCTGAGAGCTCTGCCTAATGCAAACAGAGAGAAGAGAGGAAGACACGGAGAGGCGGAAATGACTGGTAGTTTCTGAGCAGGTTGAATGGACAAGGTAAGCCGGCTATAATCCCTGACCTTTGGAGTCCATCTGCTGCTTTTTGCAGAGCAGCCCAGCCTAACAGAGCTATGAAAAAGTTATCATTTAAACTAATTCATGAAAAATAGCTCTGTAGTGGGAGGTGACCTGTGTGTGTGTGTGTGTGTGTGTGTGTGTGTACGTGGGTGTACAAAGCACATCACTGATTAAAAGTTGCAAATGCCTCCATGTGCTGCTGTGTTGATGCAAAGTGACCACATTGTCTGTTTTTAATGAAGAAAGAATCACAATGTACTTTCTGCTTAGTTTCTTCCACACGTTCACTGTGATAATGTTAACACAGTTTACACAGCTTGCATGCTGAAGAGTTTATTAAAGGCGAGTCGTCCACGCGTTTTCAAAGTTCTGGAAAAATTTGAGGAATTTTCTAAGATCTGTTTAGGAACCATGGAGAAGCATGGAAAGTCAAGAAGCAGTAGCAGTAGATTATGGGAACAATGCATTGACTTCACATCATAGTTTCACTTCTACAGCGCCACTTCAGTGTGTGTGTGTGTGTGTGTGTGTGTGGTGTGTGTGTGATCAAAGATAACTGTATAAGGCCCAAGGGAGATGCTGAGATCTATAATCAGTGCTAGTGTTGGTGAGCAGCTCTGAATGTCACATGTCAGCAGAGACGATTCTACACATCTACAAATGCTCTGCTCTCTCCACATCAAACTTGATGCAGAGGCAGGATATCATATCTTGTAAACCCGATTGCTTGCAGGGAAGCATTGCATATCGTGCTTCACCTGTTGTCATGACATGGGACTTTGCAATGCTGAAACTGTAGTTTTAAGCAACATGCGATCCTTGCCTTGTACTAAACTTGTAAGCTTAAAGGTGTGCTGCGTTCACCTTCCCGCCGTGCATGTTTGTTCCTTTGTCCTCTGTCTTTTATATAGTAAAATGAAAAGCTTGTAGTCAAACAGAAGTTTATGGAGTCGATGCAATGACATGTTTAAAGATGCTTCATATTTACATGTGCACAAACATTTCCAGGCTGAGTAGTTAAATAAATTATTAAATGAACAAGATTAAACAGGGTTGTCCACTGTCTCCTTTACTGTCAGATGAAATTATCCTTGCAGAGTACCAACACTGACACTGGGGTGGTACCCTCCGAGATCTACAGGGCTAGGGTTACCTCTGTCTCAAACTGTCTGTTTTTTCTGGCTTGTGGAACTTTGAAAATAAAACCGCTTTTCCCCCCACAGTTTTTCAGCTGAGCAGCGCAGTGGTACAGTGGGTAGTGCTGTTGCCTCACAGTGAGCAGGTCCTGGGTAGTGTTCACACAATGCAGTTGGCAGATATCCTAATAGAAAATCAATATTCCTTAAAGCATTGCCATATCCCATAATGCACATTGCTACATCCCAAAATAATAGGTTTGAGGGACCTTATAGCTTATTGCTGAGTGCATGCCGTTCTGTAAGCTTCATGGATCTTCTGTCTTTGTGCTTTTATGATGCTGAAAGCTGAAATATTAATCACACGGTGACTGTGCTCTGGGAGCGCGTTAATGGCAGTTTCGCCCCGTCGCGTCCGAACAACAGCCCCCGAGGCCACGTGAGCTGTTCACTAAAATAGTCTGCAGGATCGCTGATCTAGAATCAATATCCCACCCTTTTACCAGTCACTTCAGCCACCAAAACAGATCCTGGAACAGTGCTTGTGCTCTGCTCTGAAACACATTAATAACAATGACCTGGATCGTGCACACTTGCCTAGCTGCACTCTCCATTCCGATTTCTTCTTTAGGTGATTTCTAACGGCAGTGTTAAGCCCTTCTGAGTGCAGCCTTCGATACTTGATGAAGAGGTAGTGTAAGAAACATGGAAAAGTGGGCTTGGTTGGAGTCAGAACAACTAATTAGCAGAGGCTTGTTCCACTCAGCAACATACAGCCGATCAGTAATTATTCTTTTTCATGCCGTTTTTCCATCCTGCATTTTAAAGTGTGCAATTAAGGCCATGCTGAAGAGAAAGAGGCTTAGAGGCAGAAAAGAGCGAGGCCACTTTCTCAAGGCCAATTAAAAAGTTTTGGGCCCTTGTTGGAGGGAACAGAAGAGCACAGCAGTGTTGAAGGACAAAGCTAAAGGGCCTTACTCAGCTACATCTGCAGCTGTAGTTTAACAATGTAGCATGCACTGTCAACATATATGTCCTCTGCATTGCCCCTCTGTGCACACAACATACACACATGCCCACAAATAGCTGCACATATGTACAGGTGCAGTGCCAAAGATGCCTGCAGAGCTTTATTAATGTGGGATGAGTGCAGTTTCTTCCCTCTCCCCAGACACTTGCAGTATGGTCACTGCTACAGCTTTAATTTCTTGCTGTATCCTGATTTTTTTATTTTTTTGCCCCCCCCTTCCCTGCAGCTCTGGTGCCACCCTAACATTTACTCTTCAGCACTTCCAGCTGTACCTAGTGCTGGAGAGAGATGGGGGATGAAAAGTCACTATTGCTTTTTAATAATCTCCAGGTGTAATTAATAAATAAATAAATAAATAAATATATCATTAAAATCTCTCCAGATCAGATTACCAGAATTAGTGTCAATATTACAACGAAGGTGATTTACCATCATTATGGACCCCTAATACTCATTTATTACTTTTTTCTGAATGTACCTTTTGTACTTCTTATATTTTCCGGGGCACATGGGCTACATGCCTTGTAGTTCATTCATTAATTCATTAATTTCTCTCTTCCAGTAAACATGACTAAACACGAAGATGTTTTTTGGGAAGCTGGGACACTGACGCTCTGTCATCCAACGCTAGCTTGCCTTTTCTTTTGGTCACTTCTCTCTTTCTTTCTCCTTTAGTTTCTCTGCATCTCTGCTGTTTCCGCTTCCTTTTCCTGTTCTGTCTTCTGCACTGTAGTGTTTTAAACAGGACCCCAGGCTGTAAAGTTGCTTTTATAGGTCCTGAATGTTTGATGGCACAGAGCTTTATGGCTTTGACCTGGACCTGAGGAGGACAGCCTGCAGCAGGGAGGAGCTGTGAAGAGTGAAGACCAAGCACATGTATGACTAGCCTTGTTACAGAGTGTAGGTGTGTGACGGTATTGTGGCCTTTCCCTTCTTTGAAACCTTCTGAGCTGAGACTGGAGTTTGGGATGTGGCAGCAAGCGTGACTAAGATATTTCATATGCTCATGGTGGGGCAGCAGAACCTAGACACTAGGCCCCAGGTTCAGAAGGTCCTGGGTGTGAATCCCAGACCAGGTTGCCCTGAGGTACCCTTGAGCAAAGTACTGTTTCCATCACTGCTCCCCAGGCAGTTTAAATAGCTGCCCCTGCTGCATGCTTGTGTGTTTGAGTGAAAAGCAGAGGAAGCATTTTGGGATGTCACTGTGTGCAGTTCTGTTCTTCACAGTGACACTTAGTCGCTTTCACTTCATGTTCCTTAATCCTTATTTCACTAATTTTTCAGCTTTTATTGTTGAGAACAAATTGCTGTCATTATCAGCAGTAGACCCTGTGAGCTGTTATATTGCTGTGCCCCATGCATAAACACACACACACACACACACACACACACACACACACACACACACACACACACACACACACACTCACACACACTCATTCTGTACTCTGTGGCTGTTCTCGAAGAGTCTCTCTCTCTCTCTCTCTCTCTCTCTCCCTCCCTCCCTCTCACATATTAGCTGGACAGATAGCGGAGCTAATAAAAGGGCCTGTTTGGCCGGTGGACATGCAAGCAGACCAGCGTCCTGAAAGGCGAGAGGCCAGCCGAGCATTAACTAATACAGAACAAATGTCCCTTTGGCTCTGCTGTCGCTGGCTTGCATCACCATGCTTGTCTCGCTGCTTTGGCATGCCCTTGAACTGCTGTGTGCCTCTGCACAGAATGTGTAATGTGGGACAGCCGGATGCAGGCTCAGTTTCTGTGTGTGTGTGTGTGTGTGTGTGTGAGTGTGTGTGTGTGTGTATCACTCTCGGTTTATGACACAAAATCCAGCCTCTTCTAAGCCTAGCTCAAATAACAAACTCTCTCTCTTTCTCTCTCTCTCTCTCTCTCTCTCTCTCTCTCTCTCTCTCTCTCTCTCTCTCTCTCTGATTTTTCTCTTTCTCTTTTCATCTTTCCCATTCTCCACCTCCTTCTTTCTCCATATTTTGTTTCTCTTTAATTTAAATCTTTCTCACTTCATTATTATTTCTCTTTCCACCTCTCTCTCATCTTTTTTATTCTCTTTTGTTTAATTTCTCTCTCTTTCTCTCTCTCTCTCTCTCTCTCTCTCTCTCACACGCTATCTCTTTCTCTGCATACACATAGCAAGGCATCTTGGGAACTTGCGGGAAGCCTGTGCTTGTACTTAGCGACTGCAAAGATCATAAAAGCTTTGTGATTGTTGTTATACCCTCACACCCACACACCTGTCAGCAGATCACCCCCTTGCTGTGTTTGAACTTGACTCTGGAGTTGGCGGCTCTTGCAGATAAGAGATTTCCTTTGAGGAGGAGTCAAAAGTGCGGATTATGTTTGTCAACGTCAACCATGCGCCAGTGCTCACCAGATCCAGATTTAGCTTGCATACCACTTAGAACAAACACAGATAGGTGCACATTTTCACTCTGGCATGTTATGTGACCAGACCCCTCTGACTTGCTAAGCAGATAAGCATAGTGCACAAAGGGTGACCGGATATTGTTCTATGGATTCATTTGTGTCCTCGGATTAGGAGGTCAGCGCAAGACAGATTAAGGGGTTCGGAACATCAGAAGCAGAAGCAGTGTCTGGGGACTAGCAGCCAGCTTTGCTTAGTGTGAGCCACAGCATACAGACGATGCTCTCCAGATATCCTGGCCTATGGAGCTCATGGGGTTTCGGGACATTCCTGGTGCCGGGACTCTGTCTGCACCCTCTGGAGAAAGAGAGCAGTCCACTGTATTCCCTTGTTGGCAGTTTAGTGTGCAGGCAGTGGCAGGATTAGGATCCAGCTAATCTGAAGTGTGTTCCTGGAAAACATGAGCGTTGACAGAGCAGAACAGGTCAGGCTTAACCACAGCACGAGAAGTGTGTCAAAGGGGAAGCCGAGAAGGAGAAATTCTTTCTTGAGTGCATGTGTTTTGTGTGTATATATTGGTTGGCTGAGTATGAGCGTTTTGGTGTTAGCAAAAGCCATGTTAATAAACACATTAATAAACACATTTATACATTTGTTTTCTATAAAAACAAGAGGAGAAGCTCCAGTTCAGTCCTGAGGATTCTGCTGGTCTTAAGCATAATATCGCAAAAAAGGAAAACATTACACAAAATGTGAACAAGCTGGTGAAATATGAGAGCCAATTAAGACAAATATAAGAACTAATTAAGGGAAACCAATTATGCTGGAAGCTGTGCCCCCAGCATGGCAATATTTACATTATTTTCAAATTAGTTTGTGTTTGTGCGTGTGTGTGTGTGTTCTTGCACACATACACTTGAGTAGCAGTGAGGAGGAGAATACAGGGAGGGGTGATAAGTATTTTTGGACCATTTTTTTTGTTGAGCTGCCAATAGTCAGTATAATCACTGTACATATTTTTGCCTTTTCGTCTGGGCACTGGAACTTTCTAGTAGTGGCTCATTAATTCTGGGTGATTTATTTATTTATTTATTTATTTTTTCTTCAAATGTATATAATCTTGCTTTTTATCAAAAAATTGTAAACAGTTCTTCTTAAATTGATATATGTTGCAGTTTATCTCCATTAATGCTTCCATCTTATTATAGCGGTAAGTCTGAATGCCTCTGCGTCTGTTCGGAGAGCATTCACCTGCTGACTGGAAACCTTTCACTTTCACTATTAACAGCAAAAAAATGGACCTTTTCAAACATGAGCTACTGTTTGGTCTGACATCATGCCTGCAAGTAGATAGCGATGACACCTGTGGACGAGAATCCTGTGGAGCATGTGTGCCTGTGCGTGTGAGCGAAGGAGAAAGAAAGAAAGAGAGAGTGAGAAAGAAAGATGGGCGTGTAGTGTTTAGGAAATGTCAGGTTTCAGCCAAAGCTGCTGGTCTGAAGATTCCTGTAAAAGAAAGCGATCACACATGGTTTATATTTAGAAATGGTGAGGAACAGTGTGTGGATTGGAGTGTTCATTTGAATATCCAGCTCGACTGGCATCTCTTGTGAAAAAGCCTGAATAAAAAAAAAAAAAATGCTCGCTGTGTTTCACAAATATTTGTAGCACACATCTGACAGCATGTACAGCTTTACTGACAGGAGAAGCTTCATCCGCAGACATGGCACACGCATTGGCAGGCATTGCTGGAACGCAGCTAGTAGATATCAGCTGTGGAAAATGTATGGATAAATGGTTTAATAGAATTCAAATGTGCTAAATGATGGTCATGGTTAATTGCAGCCTCAGTCTCAGATCTTTCCAAGAAGTTCCTGCAAACTTCTAAAGTCTTTGTGTAACGTTCAGTTTATTTGTGTGGCGACAGGCTTCAGCCTGGGACGAGAGGTGCCGTTAGATTGGTTAGCCACTAAGGAAAGACGTTTATAGTCTCTGTTTCATTTCATTGTTTTGTTTGCTCTGCAGAAGAGGCTCACTGATTAGTTTTTTCCTCCTCAATGATTAGCCAATTGCAACATAATAAAAAAAAAAAACAAAACAGGGCTGTTTGTTGTCTGTTGTTTGGATTGCAATAAAGCATGGTGCTTTTTAGAATGAACAAAGAAAATGGTGTATTGCAGTGTCTAAATTATAGAGCTAAAGCTTCAATACGCAGGCTTTGTACTTCTCCTCACCGCTCGGTAATTTGGAACAGTTGCTCACAGCTCTGTCGATTCTCCTTCCTGTTGCAGATCTCGTCTCACCGCATCGCAGAATCCCTGATTGCCGAGGCGAGCTGGGCTTGGTCGTTGAGCATCACTCCGTAGAGGTGTGGGATGCTGATTTGACTATTTGCGAATGACCAAAGTTCATCCACGAGTGGGGCCTGCCTCAGTCTCACATGATTGTCTGCTGGATGGAATTAAGGTGAATGGAACACATGCCCAAGGAGCAGGACCCTAACCTATCAGAGGGAGATGAGAAACGGTGAGTGCAGCCCCACCAAGACCTCACTCTGCTACACATCATCAGCATCCACACGCCATGACGATGTCACGGCGAATGCAATATGCTGCCTTAAGTCGATGACAGATTCTGTCCATCAGTATAACACGGTACCGTTACCTGCAATGTTCGATGGCATAACATTTTTACATGCCAAAATATATTAATTCATGTTCCTTATGGACATTCATTTTTAAATGTGTTTTCATTGTGTATTATTTAATACATCAAGTGTTTTACATTCATTCTGGTAAACTGTTTAGTATATTGAGTGTGATTTTATATAGTTAACGGAGTGTAACAGGTTACGTTTCACTGCTGGGTGTATATATGTGACGAATAAAGCACCTTCACTCTCGAATGAACATAATTTGTTAAGTCATGAGAGCAGAAACAGCACAGAGTGAAACGCAACCTCTGTTTCTCACCCATACACACCGCGCAGCAGGGGGCAGCTATTTAAAGCGCGACCGGGGAGCAGTGATGGGGAGGGTAGCTTGCTGAAGGGGTACCTCAGGGTAACCTACTGGTCTGGGATTTGAAATCCACGACCTTCCACTCCTGAGGCCAACTCCCTAACCACTAGGCCACCGCTGCCCCCTATTGCCACTGCTGTTGTGGCATGATAATGTCAATGAAGTTTAGTGGAGATCAAGTGTTTGTCAGGGTTGGTTCTTAAGCATGCTGATGTACAGCTGGATAGTTCAGTGCATAATTCCACCCTGAATTCATCATGTATTCCCGTGAGTATGATTGATTTTCAACCCCACGTTCATCTGGTAAGTACAGCACAAGTGAAACACAGCTGACCGCTTGTTCAGCTCAGACTGGTTTGGTTTTGCTTTGCTTTTGTTTCAGGCAGCTCATCCTTGTCGAGCTAAAACTCAGATTTTTTAAATTCTCTGGTGGAATGAGGTGAATGACCTTGCGATAAACACATTACTGTAGCTGTTCAGCAGCTACTGACCAACAAGTTCACAAACATTTAACAGATGAATAGCAGCAGCGCTGGCGAGTCGGAAAGAACACTCTGTGTTCTTTATCTGTGATACTTGATGAATTGCCTCCATGACACAGTAATGACTGTGATGAAAGTCTCTGTTTATTCATTCAACACTGCCTTTGTCTCAGTTCCTTTGCTTAGTTGCCTCAGGTGTAGAACGCTGCTCATGTTTTGCTCTTTTCTAATTAAACTGTTTCATAAAAGATTTGAAGACTGTTTCTTGCATTGTAATTTAAGAAATATTTACTTTTGCATTTACTGTGCCGGTGCATTTTTGTTCACCAGGGTGCAAACAATGTAAATCCACTCTCAAAGGCCAAAAGATTAATGACATAGTTTTTAAGGTACATTACGTTCTCTTTCCCAGGGCACCGGGGCGTGTTTGTACCTTTATATGATTATGATAAAGTAACCTCTGTGCAGTTAAGGCAGAGTATGTAAAGAAAAATGATTGTACTGAAAAATATTATGCTTAAAATGTGCCAGAGGCTATCACATAGTGACCAGCGTTCGGGAAGATTAAGGTTAATGTAATTTAAACTATGTTGAATATACGTTGGCCGCCACGGTGACGCAGTGGGTAGCACGTTCACCTCGCAGTGAGAAGGTCCTGGGTTTGATTCCCAGACGGGGCGGTCTGATTTCTGTGTTGAGTTCGTACTCCCCGCATCTGAGTGGGTTTCCTCCGGGACCTCCCACCGTCCAAAGACATACATGTCAGGTGGATTGGAGATGCCAAATCGCCCCCTAGAGTGTGTGTCTGTGTGTCTGCCCTGGACTAGTGAGCTGTCCAGGGTGTTTCCAGGCCTTTTGCCCTGTGAGAGCTGGGATGCGCTCCAGCACTGCCCACGATCCTAATCAGGACGAGCGGCTGTGAAAATGAGCGGGACTGAGAATGAGTGAATATACGTTTACGGTCATTCCAGTATCTTCCAAACATCTGACGTGGAATGAATGTGTTTTACTGTCCTCTAGGATTGGTTTCTTAAACCACTGAGTGTACTTTCAAATAAAGATATGGAAGAATGTAGTATAAAATAAGACATTGATAAAAGAGCTCTCATCAGGACACTTCCAGCATGGTTATACAGTGTAATAACATGTAATACACAATCGATCACCATAGCAAGGTCAACACTCTGTGGTAGGTCATGATTTAAATGTAGTTGGCAACCTTGTAAACATCTGAATGAATCTGCATGGAGATTATGCTTCGCTCACACGTTCAAGTAAAGAAAAGCAGACTCAGAATGTAGAATGTATTGAAAAAATGAAATCACTGCATTTCTGATGCCAAATCCATTTACTCTGAGAGTTTTAGCCTGGACTTGAATGAGGCCCACTGCAGAACAGCCCATCAGAAAAGAGATCATTTTCCTAAAACGTATGCTCTACAGGCATTATAGCTCAAATTAAAAGGCATGATGGAAAATAGTCATGTTAAAATAAATTCTCGCTTTGTTTTTGTGCATACATCTACATAAATGGAAAGTTGAAAAAATATACAAAGAAAAATGTAGTTTATGAGAACTTTTTCCTCACCATGTACTTTGTCTACACACTCACTTCTCAAAAAGCCCCACCTAGCTGCTCCCCCACTTCCACATGGATACATACACTCCTTCCAAAGTGCCTGGAGCCTGCAGGAGAGAAACCGAAGTTCTGGGAAATATGGTTACAGTCCAAGACACACATGCACACACAAACTCAGACTCCTGGATGTGCAGGCTGGTCCCTGCAAGGTGGCACAGACTGCCCCCTCTTGTTCCAAAAAGAGTTCACACTTGAGCCAACAGCCAAGTCTTTGCCCATCAATCATACCCACCAAGCCTTTGCTGTGTGCTTGGGTGTGTGTGTGTCTATGTGATGAATGATGCATCATTGAGTGATGTCTTTATTTTGATGTACTTTTGTTGCTCTTCTTCTTAACTGACAGCGCAGCTTTTTTCTCGCAGTGTTCTCACGCCACACTCTCATATTCTGTCTCATCTGTCTGCATTTCCAGCTCTCGCCTTTAACTTTTCATCTCCTTTTCCTCAGTATTCTACCACTAATCATCTTGCCCTCAATTTACCTCTTTTTCTCCAACTCCTTCCGCAGTTCTTTCTCTCGGTCTTGCTACGCGTCCACTCTTCTGCTCTTCCACTTGGCCTTTCCTCCGAGGGGAAGATGAAATGCTACGTGGGTGCGATTTTGAGAAAGAGAGATAAGTTGGGGTCAGACATTCATTTAAGAACAAAGCACAGGAGAACATTTTAAAATGTGCCCAAAGCCACACCTAAAAACACGCACTAAACACTAACTAAACACAGCCTGTGTCATAAACTGCATTTCCTCTTATTGAGTTTATCATTATCTGTGTTTACAATCGGCGTATTTGTCTTTGGAATACTTTGGCAAACTGAAATCACAGAAGACCTCAGTATGCAAACGAGCAAACAGGTTTTCCTGAATGCTCGGAGCATCCTGACCGGGCACTTCCAGAGTGGTGCAGGTTTTCTAATGAATCAAAGTATACATGAGATCCAGCAAAAGTAAATACAGATAGGGAATGTTGGTTTAAAGATAGTCGAGAAGGGCTTTGATGCCTTATTGTGACTAGCAAATTCTTTAAAAAGCTGACAAGATCCTGGATGATTCCCCTCGTGTCCTGAATGCAGCGTTTCAGCTGATTCCATCAGGCGTTTGCTTTCGTTGCCGCAGGTACAGGACTGTTAACAGGAGCGATGCTTTTAGGCCACAAATAATTCACCTAGCGCTGTAAATGCTGGAATAAACTCAACTTTTCTTGTGTATACAGACTTCAGGGTGCTCTTATACATACTTCATATACTGCAAGATATATTGTAGTTACAAGTTGCACCATAGTATTGTTAAAATTGTGCAGCTTTTATTACTATGAATTAATAATTGAGCCTTTTTTTGTTGTTTTTTTTTAGATTTTAGTGATTTTATCAGAGAAAGTTCAACAGGGACCAAAGATGGACCAAAGCCTATATTTGTTTTTGTGTTTTTTTCTCTTTTTTTAAACGGATGCACAGCCTTTTATAAAGCAAACAAACTAGTGCTTATCATCAATACATTAATACGTGATTGTGTTTATTTATTGTTGTTAGTGATATTAAGTAGAAATATCAGTCAAATATCCGTTTGAAATATTGTTCTTATTTAAACATTTATCCACTGCTGTTAGGTCGTCTTTTATTCCCTGAGCAATGGTCTGATACCAGTTTGGTTCCAGTAGCATTGTGCATTCACAGCAGTGAAATAGATTTTTTGGCCAAAAGAGACGGCACCCCTAGGTGGAGCTCATTGCTTCATAATCACCGTCCGCCATTTAACTGCAGGGAAGAGCTTGGGGGCCGGTTATCAAACACCCCATCATATAACACTGTGGATCATGACTTCAAGAGGACATGACATTTAACTGCTAACTAAGAATCTCCAGGTAACTCCAGCACTGTGTGTGTTGCAGCAATGAGATATGGTTATCACAGTGTTGACCTTTGCAGGTATGATATCGTAAAAGGCTGCAATATGCAAATGAGTCCTAAACAAATCGCATATTTTCCCCCTTCTCTCTGCTTTGAGAATCTTTATCAATAGTTCCAGATGAATAATGTTCTGTGGGTCAGGATTGCAGAGTATTTTGTCTGTTGACTGTTATCGCAATATTGGCAGCCCACTATCACGGTTTTTTTTTTTTATTTTTTTTTTTTTACATGCACTAACAAATATCACATTTGCATAATGTGACAATAGATTGGTGATACCTCGTCCAAAGTTTTCAGCTGTGATTGAAGCCAATTTTTTTTGCTCAAATCATTAGGCATGCTGTTTGTAGAAATATAGTATATACGTTGTTTTTAATCCACATCGTAGTATGCAGTGGGGATTGATTCACTATTGGAATGTAACTTCAGCCTGGCCGCAGGTGCTGGCTGGAGCGGATTAACGGTGTAAATCAAAAGCAAGGCCTAGCAGCACAGCTTGGTTACGCTCACGCACCACACACCTGTCAAAGGATTAGCCATCCGAGCAAGAGGCGCAGGAGGGGGTGTCACCGAACTCCATCACAGCCTCTAGGGTTCCGGGGAAAATTAAAGAGCAGAAGGTGAAAGCTGCATTCCCTCTTTACTCGGAGTAAGGTGCCCTCTCTCTTTCCCCTTCACAATGTTCCCTCTGTCATCCCCTCTTTTATACACAGTTCCAACTAATCCCACTCACGGCCCCCTGGATGTTGTGTTCTATTTAAATTCACCAGTACAGCCACTGTGTCCGTCCACAAACACAGACAGGATAACATCGCCTGCAGTGCGGTCAGACTGTCTCTCATGTGTCAGTGCGCTTACATGAACCCTACTTTAAGTGATTCTATATTTGAGAAAATTCCTGTACAGCTGCGTCTCTCGAGAACAGTGGCTTTAGGTGTTCTGGTGCAGTTATTTTTCTGTTTAATACAACAAGATACTATCAGGGAATTTAATTAGCCTGAATTTGGCTTGTCTAATTGGTTTAGAATGCTGATAAGGGAGAATACGGGCCCCTAATTTGGTTTTTAGTAGACATTTGCTGATGCTCTGAAAGTCCTAAAACACTGTCCCCAAATCCTTCCAGTCACTCTTTTGGCATTAGCCGCATTAGAAAATTTCATTCAGCTGACTGCAGGGCACATTTGAAACATAGTGTGCTCTTAGATTTAGAGGAACCACTGCAGACATCCAGACAGACAGCCAGACTTGCTTTGTTATAAACACAATATATGACTCTCCAAGTAAAGGCACTGCCATGGTCAGCGAAATTCCTACCCCATAGTTATGTTCCGTACTTCTGCCCGACTGAGTCCATTTCTTGTGCATTTTGAAAGTATCGCCGTTGAGTTTGCAGCAGCTTCTTCCTGAGGATCCTGGCACAGAAACCTTACCTTTGGGCTCTCCATAAAAGAAGATTTCAGATGCCTGCATATTTATCCAGGTATTAGTGCTGGCTGAGCTGAGTAGTTTTGTTTTACTATACTGGTGCTCGTGCAAGATTTAAAGCTTTTATCTTGACATGCCACTTACCAAAATGTGTTTCTACTTGGATCTGTTTTAGGTGTTTTATAGTCATGTTTGGTTTCAGATTGAGGCAGTCTTGCAGGGACTGAGGTCAAGAATATCAGATTTTGAACTTGAAACGCGCAGCAGCTCAGGAATGAAAGCATGGAGAACAGACTGAGGTTTGTCACTATGAATAGTGGTTAACCAGAGTTAAACCTGAAAAGGAACTTCTTTCTTCAGAAATTTACAGCTGAATATAGTATGCGCAGATCTTGGAATATGTTACGATCACACGGACTGTGTATGTCACTCAGCAGAGGTTTTAAAATGACTCCAGGAGACTGTTTAGAATGGACTATAACCTTCGCCTTCAGCCTACTTTATCCATTGTAGAAGCAGGTTGGAGCAGCACACAAAGCAGTTAACACACAAGACAAGAATATATGAGTGTTTCTTTTCATAAATGACATCGAAGGCAAATTCCCACAGCGATCATTAAGAGCAGATCAGATGCTTGACGCTGCGTTTTGCAGTACAAACGAGCAAAACCTTGTATATATTTTTTTTTCTGTAAATCAGGCGTCTCCTTAAAATAGTGTGAAAGTTTCCTGACGAACGAACCAACAGAAATGGTCCAAAATGAGTTCCAGTTAAATCCCATTACATAAACTTACATCGACAGCTAATAACAATTTTGCTTCTTCTGTAAAGTTTCTTTTTTGGACAGAACTTTATGCTGCTAAGTGACAGTTGGAAATAGTGCTTGCAGTAAAAATGAACCCATTTTTTGCACAAAAAAGAGACGTGGATTGTAGTTTGCCTTTGCAGGTAAGGAAAAAACGATATGTTTCTTGCTTTGGCAGCAACTAAAAAGTGAGATGAATCAGATGAGAGTGCAGGGAGCACCTCATTAATGTCTCTTTGCCCGGGAGTAGTGATATCTCTACTGTTTTCATTTTGCAGCACACTCTTCCTGCAGCTCAAAGTAAAGCAACTGAGATAAAAGGCTGTAACCTTTGTTTTTAACCCACTCTCATGATCTCAGTTCTCACTGCATGTAAAGTGGACCGTGACATGTGATATAGTGCTAATGTTCTATTAACAAACCAATGGATTTCTAATGTAAGGATAATCCATGATAATAGCTGCCCATTAGCCAGGTTTAAAGATAAATTGAGAGAAATTAAAGCACAGAGAAATTACATCCAAATGTGTAGAAATGTGTTTATCACGCAGTGGATGAGTGGCCTCTACTGGTAGCGAACAGCTTGAGATAGACGTTGGCCTTAAAAATGCCTCTGTCCAATTATTGCCGTATCTAAAATCACATGCCCTGTCTTCTCTCTCTCTCTCTCTCTCTCTCTCTCACTCAGAAGAGACAGAGCACGTGGTTGCTGGAGTGTGCCAGTACACATTTAGACTGAGGCTATAATAAGCTTCTCCTCATAAAACCTCCAGTGAGTGAGTGAGTTAGAACAGAGAGAGAGAGTTCAGAGTCGGTGAGAGTGGAGCAGCAGCGCAAACAGCAGACAGTGAGTGAGGGATTTAGGAAGAGGAAAAGTTGGAAAAGCAGGCTGGGACAGATCCAGCACAGCTCTGTACACCATGAACGCGCTCACTAACTGCCCTTTAGCACTGCTGTTACCCCTGTCAAATCAATACAGGGCCTGAGTGAAGCTTACAGCACACACACCGATGTGTTTGTGGTTTTTTATTAGTATAATAACCTGTTGGTATTATTTCCTGTAGTACTGAAGTTATGCACATTCATTTTAGCATGAAATTTGCTACATACTGTTCATTAACAAAACATTTTGTTCAAATTAGCAGTGCCGTGGTCAGTTATACAGGATCAGTTTGGGCACTGATGCTAATGTTTTTAAACAGACTGGAAATCAGCCAGTTAATAGATGTTGCAGAGCTTTATAAACTTTATACAGCAGGGATGCCCAGAAACTGACCCAAGGTCCCCGTGTGGACTCTTGACTTGGTCTGCCATGAAGATACCCTAAACTCACCCATCCTCTCAATGTGAGAGCACACGTTTTTGTGCTGCGTGCTGTAATTTTGGACCGTGTTGTAACTGTATTGTCATTTACTGTAGAATTAGAAATCTGAATGTATGCAGTGCTTAAAACAACTACATGCCTTCTTTGTTTGGGTGGAACATGTGGGTTGTGCAGTTGTTTCACAGTGAGAAGGTCCTGGGTTCGATTCCAAGGCGGGACGTTCCAGTTGTTCCTGCCACTGTATAAATACATGCACGTCAGATGGATAGGAGGATGCTAAATTGCTTGTAGGGGTGTGTGTGTGTGTGTGAGAGTGTGTTTGTCTTTGTGTCTGCCCTGAGATGGACTGCCGACTTGTCCAGGGTATTTCTTTGCCTTACGCCCTATGAGAACTAGTTGGGATAGGGTCCAGCATTGCTCACGACCTTAATTAGGACAAGTAAAATGAGTCAGTGAGTGTATACGTATGAATATCTCATTGGTGTTTAGCATCTGACAAGTACAATATTGCAAGGATGGTGGATCAGCGCATCCCTTTTAAATGAAATGTGCAGTACTTTTCTGTTCGCAGAGGGCCTTTTTTTTTTTTTTTTTTTTTTTAAAGTGAAAATGAGAAATAAATACCTTTGGGTGACTGAGTCACTGTGTTTATTTATGTCGCTCATCCAGCCTCACTCATCAGCCTTTAATCCCACCTCCCTTTCCCAATCTCCCAATCTCTGTCCCAAAGCAGGATTACTGCAACAAACACACTTAGAGAGAGAGAGAGAGAGAGAGAGAGATTCTTAGAAAATAGCAGCTGATAGTCACATGGAATATTCAAAGAGGTTTTTGACAGACGGTGGACCCGGCAGTTTATGACCAGGAATTCTTAGAAAATAGTGAACAGAACAGTCACGGGGGCTCATGTAGCTGGAGAGAGGGAGTCTACGAAAACAAGAGAGTTAGCGAGAGGGAGAGCTTATGCAAGAGGAGGGTGTATTTGTGTGAGAGTAGATGCCGTCAGCCTGCGCGACTCTGTCAGTGTTTGCAGTGAGCTCAGTTGATGTAGAAGTAAAGTGGGGTGTGTGTGTGTGAGTGTGTGCATGTGCGTGTGTGTCGGAGCTTCGGCCAGACAGCACAGTCTGAACTCTAACAGAACGTTTTGCATCAGCCATGCATATTCTGCATTCACACTGCGTCATCAGGTAAGTTTCAACAATCTACACTTACACCCACCTGTGTGTTTTCTATGGGCTCCGGTATCTGTGGCTGCACAGCACTACATGCACTCCAGCTGAAGTGTTTGAAGTGGTTTCCACCGTATCGCTGTTGGCTTGTCCGAGGGATATTTTGATGTTTGACGGTTCTCTTCCAGTGAAGCACGAGGCAACTCTGATCAAGCTTTTAAATTTTCATGTAAGCTGATGATTCATGCATAAGGTTGTATTATTTGCATACAGTTCCAACAACAGGCAGGTACCGTATTATTATTATTATTTTTATTTATTTATTTTTTTTTGTACAACACGGTACTCAGAGCTGAGTGCTCAGCTTACACTGATATCCTGCAAACCGCAGCTGATCCTGTGTGATGTTAGCCCGCTTAGGGCTTTCCCTCCGCTAATGGCCAAGTCATGTAGCTTTTCCATTTGGATGTGAAATAATTGATGTTTCTTAGGAAAAGTAAATGCCAACCTCACTTGTCTTTTATTTATTTTTTCTCTCTTTTGATAGTGGATGTTCTCTAAAGTCTGCATATAGAATGGTAAAACCTGAAATACAGTCTGCAAAACTGAATCTTCAGACTCCACACACACACTTATGTTCCTGTCCTGATGTACTAACAGGGTATTTAGGCTGTCATTGGTTTAAAGTACGGTTAAATGCTGTTACAGTGTTTGTCACCACTCGCATGTAAACCGGCACGTCCTCGAGGATGCCAATCTAAAATGTGAAATCCGCCTTAAGGCTGTCAGGCCATGGTTGGACAGGCATTCTTACAGACCGCCTGCTGAACCAAAGTTAGGAGTGTGTGTCCGTGTGTGTGCATCTGTGTGTGTTGTGGGGTGTGACACTGCTGATGTGGACAAGGCTTTGTGAGGACAGAGAAGGCTGTGAGATGATGGACAGATATATTGGTAAAGCTGCAGGCGACAGCAAGTCAGAGAGATTGTGCTGGAGGCAGCAGGGCTTAAGAATGACATTTACTTTGCACTGGTGCAGAGAGAGAGAGAAAGAGGGAGAGAGAGAGAGAGTGCAGGGGCTCCTGTGTCCTTGCAAAAAATATCGAGCTTTTATTGAATGACATGTGTAGCTGAATGGCCTTCCTGTAGGATAGTGTTGAAGCAGTACGGTGAAATCAGGGAAACGTCAGAGTCGACATAAGACCAGTGCTGCGGTATTTTCTGAGTTGTTGTTTTTCTCCTCATCTGAAGACTCTGCACCTCTGTGAACAAAGATGGCATTTTATATTGCCAAATTTAAACACAGGGAGTGCATCACATGCTTCTTGTTTTTTAGCGTCATTGCAGTTATGCAGAATTAGAGATCGTATCACATTCAGCGAAGATTCAATAAGGCCTAGAGAGACAGGATTGGCTAGTTTTCCTACCAAAGAAACATAATGCTTATTAGAGTGGAAAGTGGTTTCATCAGATGCAGCTCAGTAAGTGATGCAACAGGAGCGATCACGTTCGCGCATCACGCACGTTTGGCTCCCTGCAGTGCTTTCTTGTTTACGCGTTAACACATGGCGCTCTTTATCTCTGGCCTGCCAGAAAAGCTGTCCTTTATGCATAGCGTCCTGGTTAGCATTTGTGTCAGTGCCACCGGAGCAGATATTCAGAGCAGTGTAGTCTCTGGAGAAGAAGCAGAAAGACTAGCACTGAACACAAACCATTTTGGCTGTGTTATTAGGACTGTCTGTGTTATGTAATCTGCTCCCTGGCTCCCCATGCATGGTGCAGAGAGCTAGCCCCTTTAGCACAGTCACGCTTCCTGGTGTGCTGTTGGAAGCTGTTGCTGGCTTTGAGTCTACAACCCTCTGCTTCTGTTCTGCTTTTGTTCCCAGGCCTCTCTTGCTCCTGTGGACTGAAGTGGCAGGGTTGTCATGTAGTCATCTTAGTGGAGCACTTAGGCCTGGGGGGGGTCCGGTGCTGTACGAGTCTGTATGAATTATGCGATGTCATCCGAGCTGGGCTTTAAAGTCCTTGCAGTCTTTCATGTTGCTGTACTTACATCATATTCTCAGACCTTCTCACTTTCTCCAATTTTTTTCCTCTCGTACTCAGGTGGCTCGATGGCCCGAAACGGAAGAGAAAGAACAGTCAGTGTTCGTTGAAGAGCATGTCTGGTAAGCGCCCTCTCTCTTTCTCTAATTCATATACCTGAATAGCCCAAAGTTGGATATAACACTGATCTCCATGAAAACAGCCAAGGTCTGTTAACCTTTTTTTTTTTTCCCAGTCCCGGCCATGCTAAGCTGAGGTCAAGTATAGTTTGATGGTTTTCCTGCTGATAGACACTTAAGTTTGGTAACTAACGACCAAGCTGAAAAATGACTAGGGTTGCAGTGATGCTAGAGACGAACAAAAATTCAGTCAAAAAAACTGTTCCAGGTTTTCTGTACAACGACAAGCATTTTTAAAAAAGTGTTTCAATCAGAGACGTTTTAGTGTACCAGTGAAGATGCATTTAAACAGTTTAAACTGGAACTGGTTTTATGGCTTCTACATGCAATGAAGCTTTTAATATATGCAAGCAATTAAAAAAAAAAAGGTTAATTTGTTGTGAATGTGTGTCCATGAATAACGTGTTTGTTCGGAAGTACCCAGATGCCTAGTTTTGATCATTGTTTGATATGGTAATAATATGATAATAATGATAATAATAGTAATAGTAATACAATCATCTCTGAATCATCATTTTCTATTCAACAGTGAATGTGCTGGACTCTGGTCCTTCAGCAGGACATTGCGCACTGCACATTTTTTATTCCCTTTCCATCAACCATGTCCCAGAAGCTCCTAAACCCTACCCCTCCAAAACCTGCAGCTTTGGCTGGCCCCACAGAACTCTTTTCCAGACCCACTGCTTCTCTTCCAGCTCCACACCTTGAATCCTTTCACAGCTGGCCAGGAGCAGAGAGCAGAATAGTGTTGAAAAAATCAGAGCAGGTCTGAGGTGCCCTAAGCTCTGACTGCTGAGGAGCAGTGCACAGAAGCTACAGAAGATAATTCCAGCCACTGTCTGTTTGCTTTTGGCTGAAAATTTATCACACACATGCAGGAGGAGTGGGAAGCTACAACATATGTCATTTGCTGAAATAAATCCCTCTCTCCTCCTTTCGTTCTGTATGGAGGACTGCCCAGGCTGACTTACAGCGTGGTGGGTCAGGGTCATTTGGAGCGCCAGGAAGGAAGAAAGGCAGAGAGAGAGAGTGGAGATCAGAGATTAGAGAGAATGATAGAAGGAAGACACCAGCGTTCTGCAAAATGGCAATAAAACTTGTGCTTGGGCCTTATTTTTAATTCCTTATTGACAGCCCCAGGTCTGCAGTGGAAAACCCTGGCTGCAGTAATGGTGTTGCATCTGTGATGCTGCATGAAAGTCTATTGATTTTATTCCATCCACATCTTACAGAGCAGTCCTCCCTCTCTTGCTTCTGCCCCATTCTGTGTGTGTACAGTGGCTTTTAAAGGCCTGGATGACTGTATCAGGGAAAAAGAAAAAAAAAAAAAAACACTCAGGCAAAGCCAGGATGGCAGTGTGATGTGTACTGTCCATCCATCTCGCCCTGCATGCTTTTACACAGTATAGGAACTGTAGGGCTCCCTCCCCAGACCCTGCTGGCTATATATTTTAGAAGTGGTGGTCAACAGGCCATTTCCTCTTTCTGTTAGCTTTGTGAAGGTAGTATGGAAAAAGCACAGTTGTCTTTTTAATTCCAGAGAGAGAGAGAGAGAGCGAGAGAGAGCGAGAGAGAGCGAGAGAGAGCGAGAGAGAGCGAGTGAGAAAACAAGGCAAGAAAGTAGAACCACAATGAGAGAGAGGGAGAGAAGGCTTACACATTCACGCTTGGCTCAAGATATTCTCTTTGTCTTTCTGTCTTTTTTTTACACTTCCTCTTTTCTCACTCTGTCACTGTACACTGCTCAGCCTCTAAAATATTAAACTCTATTACCGCTTGGTAGAAGCGGAATTAATTAAATTAATTGTCGTCACGTTTTATACTAACTTACATCACGATGTTTTTTGACAGCATTTTTGTGTGGCATTGGTCCTTTTTTTGGCCATGGCAGCTCAGCTGTCAGAAAGTGAAACTATAATGACATACTGTGTATCGTAAAATCATCCAGTGACATCCTGATACTTTATTTTTTGGTGTTTCTCACACCCCTTCCTCAGAGTCTGTATAGCCTAATTCAAAAAGCTTCTCTTCTCTTCTGTGGACAAGAAATCTCCAGAATGCTCCAGTTTTCAGTTTTTCTGTTTATGTCAATTAAATAATTTGATTAATATGTAGAGATTTGAAAGTATTAACCCAGCGTTATCTAAACTCAATCTAATCTGCTCTTCCAGACTCCATTAAATATCTCATCCGAATCTAAATTTCCGCTCAGATCTGTTTGTTAAAACAGTTATGTAAATGCTTCTTCATGAAAATCCCTACTTAAAAGTGAACCGCAAAAAAGAAAGAAAAAGCTTGCTGACCGCTTTAGATGGATACCCCATGCATGTTTCACTATCGTTTCTACTTTTTTTGCAGTGTATTAGACGGAAAATGAAGACTATTCCTTTCTTTCAGTCTTTGGGAAGTGTGTAATGTGCATTATGACGAGGCACTAAGCGTGTGTTTGATTGGAGGATGCACCATTATTTGTCCGATTTGTGAACCTCATTGCATTTGTGCCTTTAAGAGAGTGTGTAGCAGTTGTCCCTGTCCTCTGTGTTGCAGGGTACATCCCCAGTTATCTCGAAAAGGATGAGCCGTGTGTGGTGTGTGGAGACAAAGCCACTGGCTACCACTACCGCTGCATCACCTGTGAGGGCTGCAAGGTAGGAGAAATGATGCACTTCCATGAAAGAGGTTTTTCAAAACTTTGTTAAAGATCAGGACTCAAGACACACCACAGTGTTTTTGGTTGATATTTTTGCTTTTTATTAATCTGATAAATGTGGACAGGTGGTGACTGTCCTCTTGCAGGATGAAGTGTATAAGCAAGTCAGTCAACAGTCAGTTCACCAACTGCTCAGAGTTTAATATATACACAAATTTTAATAAACATTTAGCTTAGAAACAGAAAAGAGCTTCACCCTGGAACTATATCTGTTGATCACCCACTGGTGTCTGATGAGAGTTCCAGCTGAGGGCTTTGAGGTCTTTAGTCTAACTTGCCTGAGCAGTGATGGAGTGAATGGAGTACCGTCTCTACAACTCCACATCAGCAGCAGGTTGTAAATTAGATACCATCCACAGTGAGCACTTCCCTTCAGTCAGTTTTCAATAAATACGGGTGAACTGTTTCTTTTTTGTTGTTGTTGACTGCTCAGAGGTGCACCAGTCCCAGCACTTCGTGTAGGAAGATTGAGCCGTGCGGGACCATGAGAAATTCTATCCTGCTTTTTCTTTAAAACAGTTTAAACTGCCATTCAGGGATGCAGTGATATGTAGCATGGTGGTAGGCCAATAATTTCTAAGGGTTACAGAGCCCTTCACTCCATGGGTTGATAGGCCTTTTTCTCATTTTGCTAGCAGTTAAAAAAAAATCCTATTTGCACATATTTTAAATGTATAGAAGAAATATTTGATGTCTGTTGATTTAATTGGAGACAGACTGTAGTTATGAGTATTGGAGCAGTATATGTTTTTCAAAAATATTTTATTTTGTCATTTTACATCATAAACCACTAAAACAATCTAGTTTTTTTACTTACTTTACACACTTTGAAGCGAGTTTTAACATGCAATATGCTAAGCAGCTTTCATAAAATGGACTATTTGATTAATTCAGTTTTAATTCACAGGGACACGTTTCATCCAGAGTCCATTGGCAGCATCCGTTACCCCACTCTGGCAGACACATGCCATTTCACATAGTGATCTTAGCTCATTATCCATCAATCCAACCGTCCATTATCTGAGTTATCATTACCGGGTCACAGCATTGCTGGAGCCCGTCCCAGTGTTCATAGGGTCAAAGGCTGAGAAACACACTGGACGGGACAGAAAGATAGAAAACAAACACACACACACCTAGGGTCAGTTTAGCATCTCCGATCCACCTGACGTGTGTCTTTAGACTAACAGAGTAAACTGTAGTGCCATGAGAAATCCCAACAAAACAAACACTGAAAGACCCAAACAGGGATATTAATCGACTGAATGGAAATATTGTTTTTCTGTAGTCCAGAAAACGTGTGATATACCTGTACCTGTGTGTGTGCCTGTGTGTGAGAGAGAGACTGAGTGACGGCATGAATCCTGTTCCTCTCTGAATAACCTCAGCGACCCCAGGAAGCGACAAGATCACGCAACTCATCAAACAGTTTTTAGAAATAAGAGTGAAAACAAGGCTGTCACTTTTAACAGCAGGTGACAGACTGAATGATTCTCTTTCTGTCTGTCTGTTTCTTTCTCTCTCTCTCTCTCTCCCTCTCCCTCTCCCTCCCTCTGTGTGTGGGTACTTGTGTGTGTATTACTCTCAGTTTATGAAACAAAATCCAACCTCTTTTAAGCCTAGCTCAAATAACAATATCTCTCTCTCTCTCTCTCTCTCTCTCTCTCTCTCTCTCTCTCTCTCTCTCTTTCAGGGTTTTTTTCGACGCACCATCCAGAAGAACCTGCATCCCGCCTACTCCTGCAAGTATGATGGCTGCTGCATCATTGACAAGATCACCCGCAACCAGTGCCAGCTCTGCCGTTTTAAGAAGTGCATTGCTGTGGGCATGGCCATGGACTGTGAGAGTTTTTTTTTTTTGTTTTGTTTTATTTCTTCTTTTCATTACACTGCAGTTGTGCTGGCTATATTTTAAGGGTAATATTTTGTCTTTTCTAAGTTTTGGCTTTTTCTAACTGTATAAAGTGGATATATATATTTTTTTAACTATTGTTACTGCGTTTATTACTGTTGTCATCTGTACAGATATATGTTGTTATTTAATACACACACACGTTCACACACTTGCACAAACATTATAAAACCCAGAATTAGATCTTTCCGTGCTGTCATGGATGCAAACTGTCCTCTTCTGCCCTCTCGCCACTTCAGAAATAAAGAACAGCTTACTCCAGAATTTCTCTATCAGGATGTGAGGTCATACACATGCCCAATGTGTGTTAATCTAATAATAATAATAATAATAATAATAATGGTAATAATAATAATGGTAAGTTTAATTTGTATAGCACGTTTCTTAAACCCAATTTTGTTTAAATAAGTATCTAACAATGTCAGTTTCTTCACTGTCAGAAGAAAATCTTTTAATCTTATTACATCATTTGATCATTACATGTTAAGAAGATTTTTGTGTTTTTGACAGCAGTGGCATTTTTTTTAAACCTCACCATAATCTTAACTTTAGCAAAAAAAAAAAAAAAGGCTGTATTCAAAATTAAAACTATTTGTAAAAAGAAAAAAAACTACCGTATTTGTTGATGTTTTTTAGTTTTCAGCAAAAATTTGTATGAAAATACACACATGCACGCACGCACATGCACGCGCATGCAGACGCAGAGTGTAAATGAATCACAGGCAGTCTGCAGTGCTAGTTGAGGGGTCAGCGTGTAGACAGCCATATGGCCCGGACCTGCAGTCCACATGTTGCACACACACGGCACACTCTGCTCAGGCCTCCAGCAATTCTTTATGCATCTCTCTTGCTCCTATGCTTTCTTTGATATCTCTCCAGCACTCACTCCCTCTTTTTTCCCTCTCCATTCTTGTGTCCTGTGTTTTTGCTTTGGCAGTAGTTTTTACTTCTCGTCTTTTAATCTTTTCAGATCCCAGTTTATTCCAGTTTACTCCACACAGAAATACATTTCTCCTCTGCTCTCTGTCTTGCTTTTATGGACATCATGCATCTCTCTCTCTCTCTCTCTCTCTCTCTCTCTCTCTCTCTCTCTCTCTCTCAGCAAAGTGCCATTATTCATTCCTATCTTATAAACTTCCATTTTTCCTAACACACTGGCCCTTTCTCTCTCTCTCTCTATCTCTCCCCTGCAGTGGTCTTGGATGAGGCTAAGCGGGTGGCGAAGCGGCGTCTGATAGAGGAGAACAGAGAGAAGAGGAAGAAAGAGGAGATGGTGAAGACTCTGCAGAACCGGCCAGAGCCCACAGGCTCAGAGTGGGAGCTGATCCGCATGGTGACGGAGGCTCACCGCCACACTAACGCACAGGGCTCTCACTGGAAACAGAAACGCAAGTTCCTGGTGAGGAGCAGAAAGAAAAAACATTCCTAACACTTAAAAGTACAGTAAAGCAATGAGATTCTTCTGTCTTTCAGATAGCTGACACTTGCAGACAGTGTTAACAAAACAGAGTTGCCAAGCCTTGATACCATCCCGACACTGTCATGTCAGTATTTAACATATTTTTTTATTCCAATGAGAATTTTGCACACAAACAATTTACACAAGGACCTCGCCTGTTTACACGCAGCAATGCGTAGCTACAGTTACACAGCTAATCAGCTGCTGTCCTCCGTCTGACTTGGTCTAAATCACTGCAAGTCAAATATGTGTGAGGATTTGGAGTCTGTCAGAAAGGATAATACTTTACTTTTGCATGCTGTCGACTTTAGTCTGGAGCATCAAAAGAAGTTCCTTCCTCTTAATCGAGGCAGTGAACACTGGTGGTTTCTGCTTTTTTTTTTTTTTTTTTTTTTTTTTATAAATAGAAAGAAGTGATAAAGATATACATATAATAAACCATGAGCTGTCCTCACATAGATTTACATTGAAATTGCACCACTTTCTGCCTTGCTCAATATCAGAGTTACTGACTGAAGCCTCTGACCGTGTACAATGACACTGTTTTTGTCATTCAAAGTTGAACTCTGATGAACTAGTTCAATGAAACCTACACACCTTCTACGCGCACCCCAAAACCAGTTAGATTTTTGGTCAAGCAAGCATTGAACATTAATTTAGAAAAAACATTAAAGAATGAAAGAGAGAGAGAACAAGCAAACGAGAGAAATAGAAACCCCTCTTCCAGCCAACTGAGAAATCCTGTAAACTGCACTATAAAGGACTTCAGCGTACATATATAACCTTTACAGCCCAGAGATCACAGTACTGGGGAAAGTCTAAGTGCCTGCAGACAGAGTCCCTGAATACTCTCTTTATTTTCTTCTTTTTCTCACCCTAGCAATGAGAATGCACAATCAGCCTGCTCTTCCATTCAGGAAGACTCACAGGGGGGAAGCTGTTGAATAATAATACTTTAAGTGTGTGTGTGTGTGTGTGTGTGTGTGTGTGTGTGTGTGTGTGCACGCGAGTGCGTGTGTATGGGAGGCTTGTGATTGCGAGGGGGATAGACCTTTTGCTCATTGCTGAAAAAGACTGAAAGAGAGATAGGGAGCAGGATACCCCCAGTGGCTTATGGAAGACCCACACATGCATTTCTCACACGTTCAGTAACCCTGCACACACATTCCCACACAAGCACTTGCCCATAAAATGCAACCGAATACACTACAGCACAGTAAAAACACTCTCTCCAGTCTGGCACTGCACAGTTCAAACAAAAACTCTGCTTAGCTTAGTCCATGCTGGAAGCAGGCCTGGCACCTGAAAAGCATGAAGAGGTGGGATGGAAGGAAAGTGCCTCAGTGTAAGCTCCCAGTCCAGAGGACAGTTTTGTTCCAGCTGAAGACTTACCACTCCATTGATAGTGCCTTGCTTTCTGAGAGTGTAAAGAAAGTCAAAGGCCAAAAATCTGTCACATATTTTTCTGCTTCAGCATCTTTTTTCTATTTCCCTTGAACATATTTTTTCTTTATAACTCCCATGTTATTTTCCAATTTTTTTTTTAATTTTTTGATTTTCTTTTTCTTTTTTTTACATAAGAATGCATAGCATTGCTGCCTGAGCATTACAATTCAAGTATGACCTCCTTAAACATATCAAGTCGAAAAAGCACTTAGTGACAATTATTGCACTTTAATACACTTTCATAACTCAGCTTTGTTTAAAGGAAAGATTAAAGGAAATGAAAGAAAAGTTAATCCTGGGAAGAGAAACACCCAGACAGTTTGCCAGTTCAGACACACAGATGAACACAGTCACACCCAGGCAGCAAGTTAGAGCCTCCATAGATCCTGACATGTCTTTGAAACCAGAACTCCTGGAGGAAACCCGCACACGCACAGAGAAAATGCCCGACTGGGAATTAAACTCATGACCTTCTCACAGTAAGCCGACTGCTGTGCCCGCTGTGCCCGGGATTGAAGTGGAGCAGTCGAGTGCAGAAGGTGACTCTAACGTTATCAAAATGCCCATCAACATGTCCAGCATTATCAGAATATGCTGTAATATAACGTCTTTGCTGACATGATTTAGTGCCCTTTTTTTGTGTCTACAACCACGTCTCGCTTAAACAGAAAATTTCATCAATTTGAATTTGAAATATTTTTTGCATACTATAAGGATGATTGCAACACTTATTGCATTGTCAAAAATAAATACAGTATTTTTGACACATTTGAAACTCATGACAGCATCGAAACAATGTTTTATACAGGATTTCGACTGATAATCAACACCGTGGCAATGTTCGGAGCCTGCTTAGTTACTTTCCTTTGTCAAAAAATGACACTTTTAGCTTAATAGCATAAAAATGAAGGTCACGAACAAAGCAGCCCCCCTCGATGTGGCTGTAGTTACACTCCTCATTGTGCACGTCAACCTGTGATGCCTGCAAAACTGATTGTGTATTTGTTTTTCTTGTTTGATGTTAAGTTATATTCTCTAATATCTCAAGTGAAGCGTGCTCAGATCTTTCTTCAGCTGTTTGCAGTTCCTGAAGGGAACTGCGTGGCGATGGTGTTGCCACTGGTCTTATTACATTTTCTAATCAAATCCATTTTTCTTGTAATGGCAATGTCTCTTGTCCGTGCTGGCACAGCTTTTTTTGGTGGAGATTTGATGCTTGTAACATATTCCTCTTTTTATGCTCTGTTATGTTCTCCGGGCTTTTAGGAAAGTGAAAGTGTTCTTGCTGCTTAGCAGCATTGCCGTTCTCTGGCTGTTAGAAGGCGATTGTGGGTGGTGGAGTGGCCACTTGAGCTCTGGCTCTAATCACATTACAGGCTGATTAGCGCTCCACCCATGCTAAACTCTCTGTTCCTCCGGGCCCTGTTTTTTACTCTCTCCCTGTAGAAAACAAAACGGCAACCTACTCAATCTCACTGTCTCAGCTTCTCCCTTCCACCGCTCATTCCACTTCATCTATCTTCTCTCATTCATCTTCTTCTGTTCGTGCACATCCCCCTCACATCCATAAAAACCCACTTGCTCCCATGTTTCAAACATAAGGCATGCTAAAACACTGTGATGACCTCCCGTTAGGCTGTTTTGTTCAGAGAAAAACATACCAGGCACAAAGTTATCATTACAAATCACAGTAGCTGCAGAGCAGTCTTTTGGATGCTAAAAACTCGGGCTGCCGTCCTCAGTGCTGTTTTCGCACTGCCTCTGTTGACCTATTGTGCACCCAGAGGCTGAACAGAGAGGCTTTTGTGAGCATGTGAACTCAACATTTAGAGATCAGTCAACTCCAAACACTCTGTTATAGAATAGAACTCCACAATCCAAGCTGTGCTTGTGCCACCGCTACTGACCTACACCTTCTTCTGAGTTTTAGTTATTTAGTTTGGTATCGGGGCGCAGGATGAGCTGGTTTATAATTTGAGTCACAATACATATATTTGGGGTAACTAGTTAAGTTGTTTTGTTGATAGAATATCGATAGATTTAAATGCACAGTTACTGTGCATACGCTGCAATTTTTGCAGACCTCTTCAGAGACTTTTTTAAAAGCCCCTTGCAACAAATATAGGTGTTTTTTGGACATACCGTAAACTTTGTATAGATAACGGTTGCCAATAGTGCTCTCTGTGTGAGAGGCTCCTCTCTCTGCATCTGCTCTTCTGTAAGGAGCAGCAAAGAGGTGGAGCAGAAAACATTGCAAAAAAGAAATATTCTTTGTTTTCATGAAATTTATTCTCAATTAGTATCTCTAAAGCAGTCTCATTTAGAGAAGACCTTATTAAGTGAGGCATGATTAATGTTTTTTTTGTTTGTTTTTTTGTTTTTCTGTTTGTCGCCTACCTATTTATCTTTTCATTTTCTGGTCTTAGCCTGAAGACATTGGCCAGTCTCCGGTAGCTCCCACATCAGATGGGGACAAGGTGGATCTGGAGGCCTTCAGCGAGTTCACCAAGATCATTACCCCTGCCATCACACGTGTTGTTGACTTTGCTAAAAAACTGCCCATGTTTTCGGAGGTGAGTGCCATTTGTGTGAATATGCACAAAGTTTTATTCTATTAATGAAATGCAGATGGAGTGACGCTTCTGTTCTTCTTGGTGAGACCAAGGTTTCTATCTGTACAGTCGTGAACAGAAAGTGTTTTGGACTACATGATTGCAATCCTTCATTCAGGCATGAGATTAATCCTTAAATCAGGTGGGAATCAGGAACGCTGCTGTAATAGGCCGATGTGTGAGGCATATCACTGACGCGTATTTCTTACGGACGTGTTAAGTGTCCTAATAGAATTTTAACATTCGTTGTTTACTGTATAAATAGAATAGAATCTAAATATGTGAATACAAGGGCAGATGTTTTGAATGATGATTTTTCTCCTTCGTAGGTCTCTCCTTTTTAACAGGAATGAGTGAGACTAGCAAAATGTACACCTCACTGGAAAAAACGGGTTTTAAAGGAATATTTTTGTCGTCAGAAATAACATAATATAGATGAATACTTCGCTTATAACTCATCTATAAATATGATCAAATAATTACATCGATATTCAAGCAGTTTGTCCCACCGTTAAATGCAGTTAAATGTTCATGTGTCATGGCTCAGTTATTGTGATTTATCATAAAATGAGGGCTGTTTCGATCGTTTTTTCCTAGTAGGAGTATTGTGGGCAGCGGTGGCCTAGTGGTGAGGGAGTTGGCCACAGGATCGGAAGATTGTGGGTTTAAACACTTTACCAGTAGGTTGCCCTGAGGTACCCTTGAGTAAGGTACTGTCCCAGTCACTGCTCCCTGGGCGCTTTCAATAGCTGCCCGGTGTTTGCATGGGTTAAATGCAGGCAGCGGTGGCCTAGTGATAAGGGAGTTGCCCCAGCATCAGAAGATTGTGGGTTCCATTCCCTCACCAATAGGTACCGTCCCCGTCCCTGCTCCCCGGGCTTCTTTCAATAGCTGCCCACTGCTGCACAGTGTTTACATGGGTTAAATGCAGAGGTCCGATTTCGTTATGGTTCACTGTGTGCTGTGCTCTGACCTCGCAATGACAAGGGTTGTCACTTTCACTTTCTTTCACTTTCACTAATATAGAATCTTAGTTTAGCACTGCAGTTGTGCTTTGTGTTACTCGTGCATAGGTGGATTTATTCATTATGATAATGGTGCTTGTGTGGCATGTTTGTAAATAGCCTTATTTACATTGCCTTATGTTTGCGTCAGCTCTGGGACCTGTAAGTTACTGTCTTGTAATTTTGTTGTTGTAATTGCTGTGCACATCACTGAAGGCTCTCACCCTCTGAACAACATAGCAGCACTACTATGAAGGCTGAATTGATGATTTTTTATTTATTTATTTATTTATTTATTTATTTTAAATGAACCAAGGGATTTTTACTCACATTGAATGCAAGAAAGGGTAAATACTTTTGTTTTCTAAATGAGTTGAAATGTGGTGTAAGTTGATCTGCCACCTCATTAAAACCACTGTCAGATAAATCGCATGATTATCCTGTTCCAGTGGTACCTGTCGAAGGGAGGGATAAAAATGAGCAAGTGAACAGTCAGCTTTCAAAATGGATGTGTTGGAAGCAGAACAAATAGGTGTGGTGATCTTAGCTGAGCTGTGATGCCTAGATAACAGGTTTAGAGCATCTCCAAAACAGCAGGACTTGTGGAGTGTTCTCACTGCAGTGCAGTTATCTGTACCTACCAAAAGTGGTCCCAGGAAGGACAGCCAGTGGACCGGGGACAGGATCATTGCCCCTCAAGGCTCATTGATTTATGAAGGAAGCGAAGGCTATTCCAACCCCACATATATATGCTACTGTTGCATAAATAGCTGCAAGCTTATATCGCTGCGAGAGAAATATCGAATCACATTTTCTTTTCAGTCATGTCGATGGCCGGGTGCATGTGTGTCACTTTCTTGGGGATGGGCACAAGAATGCGTCGTGGAGAGAAGCAAAGTCATCTGAGGCAGCGCGATGCCTGGGGCAAGAAGTGGTTTGAGGAAAATGACAAGGTGTTCAACCTGAACGCCAAATTCCTCAGATCTCAATTCAATTGAGCATCAGCGGGATTACCGGACAAACTAGTCTGATCCATGGAGGCCTCACTTCAAAACTCAGAGGACTTAAAAAATGTGCTACTCACTCATACTATATACCACAGTGTTCTTGTGCAGTCCATGTCTCAGCAAGTCAGAGTTCTTCCGGCGACAAGAGGGCTTATACAACATTATGGAGGTGGCTTTAATGTAATGGCTGATTGGTCTTGGTGTGGTAGACGAGTGGCTGAAGGCAGATGATTGAAAGCATGGATTAGTGAAATTTCTATGCATGTGGGTGAGGGAAGACAGTGTGTGTGTCTCTATCTGAGGAGCGCTATATTAGTAATTGCTGTGAGGCATGCTGTCCATATTTAGCATTCAGCAGCACAGCTTAGACAGCTAGTGTGTACATTCTTGCCCTGTAGACTACACATCCCACCTATGGCAGGGACAATGTTAGTGTCTGCACACAGAATGTACACAGATCACGCGAGCAATCAGCCATGGTTTTCTCTTTCAGTTACAAATGTGCAATATGAAGAAATGTTCTATGGTATTGCAGTATGTATAGAAAAAAAAATGTTTTTTTGCTTTAGCTCAGAAAAAAACAAGATATTGTCATGAATATCATGTACTGAGAAACCATTCACCCATCCCTACTTTTAGTCTAGATTTTGCTTTTGCTGGAATATAATAAAAAAGACATAAATAATAAATACATTTATACTCAGTGGTGTGTGTGTGTGTGTGTGTGTGTACATACAGCTGCCTTGTGAAGATCAGATCATCCTGCTGAAGGGCTGCTGTATGGAGATCATGTCTCTGCGGGCAGCGGTACGGTACGACCCCGAGAGCGAGACTTTAACGCTGAGTGGGGAGATGGCAGTGAAGCGAGAGCAGTTGAAAAATGGAGGGCTTGGCGTTGTGTCTGATGCCATCTTTGACCTGGGAAAGAGCCTGGCTCAGTTCAACCTGGATGACACAGAGGTGGCCCTGCTGCAGGCTGTGCTGCTCATGAGCTCAGGTGATTGCTTAGTCTAATGCACTTATTTTGGGACGGCTGTCCTAACCTGCACTGAGCCCCGATAATCTAAAAAAGTTCTGTTTTGAATAGATGACTACATTTCTGAAAGCTGCTACAGAAAACAATAACTGAGTGGAAGATACTGACGTTTACAATTTCTCCCCCCATCTCCCATTTTCTGTTCCTCTCTCTCAGACCGCTCAGGCCTGACGTGTGTGGAAAAAATTGAGAAATGCCAGGAGACCTACCTGCTGGCGTTTGAACACTACATCAACTATCGCAAGCACAACATTCCCCACTTCTGGCCCAAGCTGCTGATGAAGGTGACGGACCTACGCATGATTGGAGCCTGCCACGCCAGCCGCTTCCTGCACATGAAGGTGGAGTGTCCCACAGAGCTCTTCCCTCCGCTCTTCCTCGAGGTGTTCGAGGACCAGGACGTGTGAGCGCCAGGAACGAAGAGAGAGTGGCAGACACCTGCGCTTTTTTTCACCTGACCACCCCATCCCCCCAAACAAACCCCCCTACTCTTCCCCCATGCGTCAAACTCACCAGCAGCAACAGCAGCAACAGCAGAGGCAGAGACGGGGGTCCCAGTTAGGAAGTTTTTTAGGTTTTTATTCTGCTTTTGCATTTATTTTTCTTTACAGAATGCCCAGTCCTCACTTCCATCGCCCCCTCCCCCTACCCCCATCCACTAGACCCTCCCTGCTAGTCAACTGAACCGGTGGCCCTTCTGTCTGTGCGCTTTGTCTTAGACTACCTGAACCTGAGTTATGGACACACAATAAACAACAAGACACACTCGCATGCAAACATAACCCACACAGAGAAGTACTCTCACACCAGCTTCTCACAGAGCAGCTCTGTCTTGCAGAGCATAAAGCTGAGGTGCGCAGGCAGGCCTTCTGATTGGACGACTTATCACTAGACGCTGACCTTACATTTGCATTTACATTTACGGCATTTAGCAGACTTAGCTGACCTTGGCGATTCCTGATTACCGCTGGTCAACTCAGTTCAGTATTATAAATAATCCTGGTACCACTAGTGATCACCAGTGTCACTCAGCTCATATACATGTCACGAGACCAGATCAGCGTTATGTCGCACGATGTTGTAGTTTGTTGAAGTTCTTTGCTAATCTGGAGCGACTTGAATAGACCTCATTACACTCATTAAACTAATTACAGCGAGCCTGTGTGCAGAGCAGGAGGCTATTTCTGAACCAAATCAGGTGCTATATTTAAATAAAGCTTTCTGAAAGGATTTGGGATATTTAGGAAATATGCCCTCCCTCACACACACAAACAGAACAGTTCTTTCCTATGTAGACCATTTTAAATGTACTTGGTCTGCATTCAGTGCGCATTCGGGGGCACATGCACACACAACCTTGGTCTCTTAGTGTGTGGTTCTGCCCCGTCATTGCCTGGGTTTTCTGTGCCAGCATACAGGCCTGATCTGAATGATAATTGAGCCCTTCTGTCTCTTAGGAAAGACACTGCAGTACGCAGAGCACAGGAGGGGGCTCAGAGAGAAAGAGAGATGGTGTAAAAGCTGGTTCACAAACCCGGGCCTTTAGACAGTAGGAAATTTGGGCAGCCTTATATTGACCACCTTTTTTTTTTTTTTTTTTTTTTTTTTTTTTTAAGCAGACCAACTGTAAAGCACTGATTGGTATTACAATCTACAATTTTTCTAGGCCCAATACACACACACACACACACACACACACACACACACACACACACACACTCTCTCTCTCTCTCTCTCTCTCTCTCACATGCACACACATTTAAATACACACCTCAGAAAACTGAAATGCCTGATTACTGTATGCGCTGCAGTGCTGTTGCCCTGAACACCCTGGCAGGGCTTTGTGAGGTCTGTCCAGTCCCTACGTGTTCTGCTACCTCTGCCCTGGGTGTGAAACACACATTAACACATAAACATATACATAAGCTCCACACAAACACACACACACACACACACACACACACACACATAGTGATGAGCTTAGGCAGAACAGGCTGGCGGACTGGCTGTTTTTGTTTTTGTTTTTTTTGGTTTTTTTTTTACCTCAGTGTGGGCACACCTCTGGCTGTGGCTCCAAGACTGCCTCTGTGCTAACAGGCTCTACCTCACCTCTGGACACAGAGCAGCTACCGCACAGCCTCCTCCTCCCACACACACATACACACACATTACCTGAACCTAACACACACACATAATGTTCATGAGCAGGAACACAGCATAAAAAGCAACTAGGATGAACACATCAGATGCACATTAGAAGCCCCACCTCAGTGCTGTCCAAACACACACACACACACACACACACACACTCACACACTCACACACTCACACACTCTCCTAGACCTACATTTCCCTCAGTTCTCGCTCTTGTTGGAATACCACTGTAGACAGGAGGGCCTACCATTTCCTCACCCTAGTTTGCTTTCACTCAAGTTCCTTCATTCTGGGCTGAGAGGACAATTCTGTTTGGGGGATTTTTTTTCTGTTTCATTTCATTGTGGGACCAATTGTCACATTGAAATTTGGAACCCCATTCCATTCCGTTAAAACGGAAGCTTATCTGGTGGGAATGGACAGTGCAAACGTAAGAGCAAGTGCTGTTGGCTCTAAAAACCAACAGCAAAGAGAACTGTAGTTTTTAAGTGGGAGAAGGTGAAGATCCCACACACGGCCAGGCCAAACCCAACACGGTCTAGATTTCTTACAAAAGAAAAAACTGAGAAAAGGAAAAAAATGAACTTTTTGTTTTCTTTAAAATATCAAACAGTAGTTTGAGGAAGAGTGAGGGGGAAAGAATGAGTGAGAGATGTTTAAGTGGAGAGAGATAGGAAGAAGGGCAGGTGACCCCATGTACGCCATTGGCAAAGTTGACCTCTCAGAAAATTGAGAACCTCCCCTGCGGTGCCAGTGTGTACCTGCCCCCCCCAGCTGCAGTACATTATGCACTTAAGAAATGACTCTTTTCTCCCTTCCATCGCGTATAATAGCAGCATAGACATTTCTAAAGGCATGCCCTTGTAATGAGACCCCTGACCCCCCGGATACCCCCAAAAGTGCTCTGTCAGACAGAGGCCACCCCTCCACATGCTCTTCAGCCCGCTCTCAGAGTCAGTATTAAAGTAACCCAAGGTCCCTTTCTCCTTCCTGTAACTACCAACGCATCAGCGCATACACACTCACACACACATCTCCTGTGTGTCCCTCTCTGGGAGTCTCCTGCAGTGGCTTGAGACGAACACCTAATTCAAAGGGGCCTCTCTTGTGAGACAAGGCTGGCCATGGCCGTGCACAGATGGCATCACCAAGTGAATGTGAACCGGAATGCAGCAGTTTTGGAGTCAGCAAATCAGGACTTTGGGAAATGCGTGAAGGAGTGAGAGAGCAGGCCCTCTTCCCTCTTCTGGATTGGCCCCACCCTTTTCATTTGAGATCCCTGTAACCCCGCCTTCAGAGCAAGAGAAACCAAATCTCACACAGAGACCCTCATCAGGATGCGGAAGCTGACTTTCCATAGACGCACGTATGGAAATCAAGCTCTGAGTGCAAGTGACATGCTGAATCACCGCTGGTCACAGTGATGTCATTGGTTCTGATCGGGTACATGTGTGTAACAAGCAGGGGTTACAATGCTGCTTTACCTAATTTTACTTCAGAGAAACAAACAAACAAACAAAAAAAGATATAATGAAAGAAATATAAACCCAGAAAACAGAGCTTTTATGACTTTAAAGACTCCAGAACAAAGTTAAAAGCTTGGAGATAAAGTTTTTTTTTTTGTTTTTTTTTTTTTGTTGTTTTTTTAAATCTCAATGTGTTTTGTTTGTTTTTTGCCGCTTAACTGCTCTGTGTAAGAAAGAAAAGAACAGCCGTAGTCACTTTTTGACCATGCGTGCAGTGTAACCTAGACAGAATTTCACCTCTTTTTCACCTCACGAATAGTTTGTATCCATAAGCCAACTGCTCTGTCTGTCTGTATATCTGTCCTATTGTCCGTCCTTTTATCCAGATGAATTTGCAACAAACGAAAAACAGGAATATTTTCATTGTTTTATATTTTGTTTCCTTTTTTATGAAAGAAAACAGGAAAATAATGCAACAGAGACTGAAAATAGAAAAAAAAAAAAAAAAGTAAAAACTGAAACACAATCTACTCATACCTCACACAACACAAAACTCAAATGAACTTGGGATGAGCGCTTATCTGCAAGGCACTTGTTCAAGTGCATCAAAAGCATGTATAGAGATGTACTCTGAGGTAAAAGTGCTTGGTGCGCAGGAGTGTCTGTAGTGATCACAGGCACACACAGCCCCTGATCTCCATGCTTAGAAAACAAACAGAACCTTTGGAGTTTAAGCTAAGCTCTCTACTCTCTTCTAGTCTAGAGCCATCATCAGGAAGCAGTGTTGTCCTGGAAGCGTCTGGAGCAGGATGGGTTACGGTGTGGCTAGAAGCCTGGAGCGGAGCCGTGTGTGTCTGTGACCGTGGAGAGTGCTTCATGGTATTGAATGTAGCTGACAGGACTGGGCTAGAACCGAGCCCAGCAACCAGAACCTCACTTCAGGTCACCAGCAGAGTGGACATTGTTGTCAAAAATGACATTACACCAACAAACTGAGAATCTATTGCCCACCTGCAAGGTGCAATACTTGTTCAACATTTGTGTTCTCTTTTTTTTGTACTTTTTTTCATTTAGGGTTTTATTTTGGCCATAACCAAGGTTGTAAATACAAAAAAAAAGATATTGAAAGATTAATTCAGTATATGTTAACCATATGCAACACTCACATACTGGATGTTGAGAGGCCAGAAGGCAAACCATACTGGCTGATTCCACCACTTTGTAAAGTAAATCTGCATACGTAGCTATGTAATTGCTTCATACATCTGTACGTGCTTGTGTGCACTCGCGAAACGCGCATGTCGACCCTCTTTCAATGGAAAAAAAAAAGTGCCCCATGAAGTTAACAGTCCGACCCTGTGCCTCCTATTCCTCACAAAGTGATAGCGAACACACATCCCCTCTGACCCTCACGCAAAGCAGAGTTGTAGTGGACTGTTCCAGGGGTTTGCTATGGATAATGACTGTTCGGATGGCCAGATGGCAGGGACAGGAAGAAAGAAGGACAGATAGCAAGGGCCCTCAAGCAGGAGTTGCAGGCCCCCTTCCTAATGTTAGTTGAGGCACATTACCTATAAAAGCCTTCAGCTTGCCTCGCTGATTACACCTGACCTTCCAAATCCTCAGACCCATCCACAGTTGAGGTCTTTAAGGACCTGCAGGCCACACATCTACACACAAACACGCTCGCATACCAGGAAGGAGGGTACGGCTTGGGGAGTGTTCTGTTTGGCTTTTGGTGATAGCGCTGTTGTGCTTCCTCTGCTTTTTGCCAAATGTAGTTGTTTTGTCCTCCTTAAAAAAAACAAAAAAAAAAAACAAATCTTTGTAGCAAGAATGTCTATGCAATGCCCCCCCACTCCCCTCTGAATGCACGCAGGCTGTTTGAGCGAGCGCACAGGCCTCTATACCAGCACTCCCCTCTAAACCCAGCCCACCACCTCCTGCAAGCCTCATTCAGTCCTCTTGTGGAAAAGGCATACGCTGTTGCCCGTTAGTCCCAAGGCATGAGGCCGAAGCAATCTCATCCACCCTCAAGAGGCTGCTTAGAAGGCAGTGTGTGGATGTATATGTGTGTATTTGTGTATGTGTGTGTGTGTTTGTGTGACAAACACTCTCATGGTTCGGTGGATCTGTACTACCTGAAGAGAAGATAGAAGGGGACCATGGCTATTTCGGCAATTTCAAGGAGTGAAATTGAAGAAACAAAAAGTAAGATGTTGGAAAAAAGAGTAACCCGGCACCTCTCTTTACAAAAGCAGACGTGCCTCAAGATGGATTTGTACAATTAAAAAGCAGAGGACCACTGAATGTAGTTAAAGTGATGAGCTGGTCCCACTCGAGACTGAATTGTGGTGAACTGTCTAACGGCAGCCAGCGACACCACTCCTGTGAGCACCACCAAATGCCTGCTTACAGTCAGATCGAGGCATGGTGTGCAGGAAGGGGGCGTTGAGAACAGCACCAGTCGGCCTGTGTACAGTACGATCAGATGTAATTAGCATCTCGTACTGAAATCGATCAGCAACGGCTGTACTCGGTTCTCCCTGTCCTTTTTAATCAGCTTTAACAGTGGTGTTGAGAGAACCCTGTGCTAACCAAATCAGCGAGTGCAATACAATGAGAATTGAAAAAATTTAAAAGCGCCCTGGTCACTTGACCCTAAATCTTAGCTTAATATAACCTAAGTCTGGGTTTTGAGTTTGTGTGAATCTAATCAAATTAGCGTGAATGTATCCCAGTGCCCAAGCTTGTGCTTCTGAAACACACCCATCCATGAGAGTGTGCAAGGAGAGCAGGATGATGTCCACTCCACACCTGTTATCAGTGAGACTGGAAAAAAAGAAAACTATTGAAGGATTCTCTCAGGTATAAAACAAAAACTATAACAACAAAGCATTTTTTTAATAAATGATGAAAAACTCAAGTCACTGCCATTTTGTTAGCTCATCATTCTTTGCTCTCTGAGTGGAGGTTGTGCTTTGTGTTTGTGTCCCGTGTATCCATCTATCTCTATCTATCTATCTGTCTATCTATCTATCTATCTATCTATGCCTTGTCCTCTAAGTGGGCCTACTTCATGGACATGTAATTTTGTAATCTGGACTGCTTATATCTGATGTGTAACTAAAAGTCCCCTACATTTCTACAAAGCCAATGAAATTAGAGTTTTACCCAGAAGTAAAGATAAGAGACACTGAGCGCCCGTTGGCATTTAAATATAAGCCTGTCTCATGAGCTAGGCCCAGCAGGACTTTGCTATTCCTTCTTGGATGAAACCAAGTACCTACATGCCAACACCAAGACACACACTTCATATTTCTATGTGAAATCCAACCGAACAGTGGATGTTAGTATATTTTAACAAATTGTTCCTGTCTCTACACATCATGTTAAAGGTTTTACCCCACATGCAGAAAAAAAGCTCTTCAGCATGTGTTAAACTTTTTGTTTCCATCATTTCTTTGCTCCTCTGTTACCTATACAGTTTTATAGGGATAAAATTCTTCTGTTTGTGTATTGGCTTTGTGTTGTTGTCCATGTTGGATGTTGTTGCGTTTGTGCATGTGTTGTGTGTCTTTGTGCACCGTATATGCGTGTGTGTGTGTGTGCGTGTGTGAGCGCATGTGGGATTGTGGTGGTGCCTTTCTGTATTCTGGTTTGTTTGGCAGGATTCTTGACTGATTGGCCCTCCTGTTTCACTCCCAGCACCTTTCGAGGCCAGAGATTGCTGTATACAGCAGAGATTTGCAATAGACATTACTTTCAGGAAGAATGTAGCCAGTGACACTGACTAGACGGTCCTAGAGGAGGGGGAGTCATGGCTAAAGTCACAGCAGTGACTCTGGGGTCTGGCTTTTAAGAGGAGCGCTAATGATTTTCCATGTGCTAATGGAAAACATTTCACTAGCTGTGCGGCAGGTCTGTTCCCCTCTTTCACTCTCTTGCACTCGGCCTCGCTTGCTCTTTCTCTCTCATAGGTTTCTATACAGCAGCTGTATTGATTGTGTCTGGTGCACTTCCTAGCTGGTGTTGCACTGTGACATTTATTGACCGTTCATATGCACATGTATGCGATAGTACCAAAAGCATTTCAAACTCAAGTTGGAGCACCAAAGGCCAATCGCTTGCACTGGGATCTCAGCAAGAGCTCTAGCAAGCCTAATGCAGACTTTGGACCAAGGAAAGAAGTTAGTCCGTATGAGGTATCTGTCCAAAAGAGAGAGGGCAACAATTGCCCACCCTTGTTGTGGCAATAGCTTTACTTGCTATGCATTTCAAGCTGTGACATAAGCTGGTGGACAAGCTGCTTTCAGGTGTGGAAAGTGTACTTGTGTAGTTCATCAGCAAATTTGGCTGCCTAATTGGTCAGTAGAGTTTAGATTTTAGCCCTTAAGCCAGATGAGATAGATGATGTTTTTTTTGGACAACGTATGTACGTATTTATGCTGATGTATTTTCCGTTTAATGTTTCTTTATAATATTTCTCTTTGATATCCAACTGGAAGAGAATATGATATGCCTAGACAGCAAGGAATGTAAATAAATGCTGATGCAAATGGGAACAAATTTTATTTAGCCAAGAATGAGAGATTATTAGAGAGTTTTTAAATGGCCACAGAGGAATCTATGTGGAAAAGGTAGCGTGGTGTAATCAAATAAAGCTATAGGTGTAAATTCTTATGCAATGTTTGTCAGGTCTGAATCTGTGTGTTGTGGATTTGGGCTTGCTCAGGTTTGATCTTCAGGCCTCGGAGGGTGCACCCCCACCCCTTCCCAATCCCTCCTTCCCAATACTCCCTTCCTTATCTCCACTGAGATGCACGGTTGTCTAGGCTTTTCTCCAGCACCTGGACATGTACCCTCCTAGCATGCCGACTGCCTGCATGGAAAGCTTTACTCTTCATTGTGAAATTTGGCCAAAAGCCAGAAGGGGTTGAGGGGTGGCAGTGAATGGATAAAATGCAATCAATAGATGGGCATTGCAAATAATTGGTTATTTGAACTCTTGCCAGACTTCTTGGCTCAGGTGCAACCTGAAGGGTTCATGTCTAAAGGTCCCTCATTCTTTCCCCTCTCTTTCTTAAGCTCTTTTTTTCTTTCCCCCCTCTTAATATTTGACCGATTCCTCTGGGGATTAGTCCACACAGGAGGGTTCCCATGTGTTTCAAGTCTTGAAGAAGGCATTCTTGAAGACACAGAACTCATGCAGTGTTTTTCTCTGATACCAAATCCTGACTACAGTCTATTTTCTCTTGCTGTTGTTGCTTTCTCTTATGTGGGTTTTATGCAGGGCCTTTTTTTGTCGTTCTTTTTATCCTTCAGGGACATTGTTCAGAAAGTGAGATGTGTGGTTTTGGTGACAAACCGATTCCAAAAGTGATTCCAAACTACCAACAACCAGCAGTGAACAAACCTATGGCAAACACTGTAACTACCATTACTACTTCAACTAATAATACTGTTCTACTACTGTTTGGAAGTTTTAAATGCTTACTTTCTTTTCCCCTCTCACTCCTCTGTCCAAGCTGCTCGCTACACTGTGACCGCTGAGGCGGCTGAGAAAAGAAGGCGTGTTCTTCACAGTCACTCAGGGGTCCTGACCAATCACAGGCTTATGTCAGGGGTCAGCTACTTAGTGGTGGGCTTGCGCTCATATGGTTTAACTGTAGGTCCTTGAAGGACTTTAGTGAACTCATACCTAGGAAAGCCATTAAGCAGCCGTGAAGGTAGCACAGCCAACAGATTGACATCTGAGCCGAAGCTGATGAAGAAATATTTAACCCATCACTTGGTCATGCTTAGCTGCGGTGGTAGATAAATGCTCATCTGAAGTGCTAAGGCAAATTTGTAAAGCTGTGTAGATGACTCACTGAAAGACTGAGCTGGCGGCCACAGTAAATGAAACCGTTTGTGACCCTGTCTCCAGGGTGCAGTAGAGAAGTCCAGGAAAACTGTTCAGAACTCCTACTTAGTGCATGCAAAAGGACTTAGGAACACACAGGAAGGCTGTATGCAAGCTCTGGGCAAAACACATGCACATGCGCACACACACACACACACACACAAACACACACACACACACACACATTCTCAAACAAATATACACACAACACCTCCGAATATTAACTGTGATCTCCTCTCACACCACCCACTCCACCCCACCTCCATCACCCTGACGACCACCATCCCTCACCTCCCGCCTCTACATCCACCCTTTCCTCCAATAAGAGTCCAGTGGGTGGTGTGATGTCAGGTTTTTGTGGTGGGCTGCTTACGACAGGTCCAGACAATCAGCGTGTTTGTAAATGTCAGTGTGTGATTTTCCAATTCTTTGTTTATGGTCAGGATTTTAAAGGAAGATATTTTTATGGTAATTGTCGCTGGTCTATTTTACTATATATTTATGTAATAAATATGTGACTAAATTTACATCCCAGACTCCCTGGTCTGTTATTGCCGCCTCCGCCCGCCCCACCCGCATTGGCGCTTTTATGTTTCTTTTGTTCACTTTGTCAGTATGCTGGACTGTGGTCTGGGTTGGTACTTGCGTAAGGTGCTGATTATTTCCCCATCACCAAGTATTCACACCAAGCTCTAATATTCATAACACACTTAATAACAACTCCATCTCCCCTCTACCAGCATGCAATGAGCCACAGGAAAAGTATGGCATTAACTCTAGATATGAAGGAGGCAGAGGACAAGCTGTGACCAGTGTTGTCATGGAGCCAGTAGCATCCAGCCCAGATTGTCCACAACTCCTGGTCCCGAGTCTCCTCATCTCTACACTTGAAGCAATGGGCATATGTATGCACACTATATAACACACTGACAAACCACTCCAATGGCTGCTCTACAGCTACACTCATTGTCCATTTTATGAGCTTCACTGACCATGTAGATCACTTTGTAGCTTCAAGTCAGACTGTAGTCCATCTGCAGGAGCTCTTAACACCCTTTACTCCATTCATCACATGATCACCAATAATTAGGTGGCAGTGGATCATTCCTTGCAAAATACTCATAATAGATGTACTTTTGTTTCTGAACACCTTGTCCATGTTTATTAGACACTAAACCTGCCCGTCCACTTTGCAGATGTAATGTAATGAGGCTTCAGTATAGTTTCCTGCAGTGTGTGATCAGCTTAAAGCGACACACACACATACACACACTACCACACTGTGATCCACTCTATGCAACCACTGCTATGCTGAGAACGATCCACAAAATAATACCTGTTTACTGGTGGTCCTGTAGGGTCCTGAAGATGGACAATGATCTGTTGTTATTAACCATAAAAGTGCACCTGAATGCTCAGTGGGTGAGCATGAGTATAGAGAGAAGGTAGGTGCGCCTTCATTAGACAGAGTATGTAAGAACTGCTTGAATGATCCAGTTTTCCTGTTCCCGGTTGAGTTTCTCTCCTCTGAGGCCTGCTGTCCAGTACAGCATAGACCTTCACCCACTTGTCTCATTACCATCTGCGGTTTGATTTGCTGAAGTCATTAAAGATTACAATGAGGAATGTAATGCAGACACACAAGACCTCAGGGTACAGGCAGCATCTCTTAATTTAAACCGAAGGAAAAAAAAATCTATACACTGTGCCTTAAATTAACAAGAGTGATCCAGCATAGGTGCTCAAGCTGGGTTATATTGAATTGTGAAAGGGGAAAGGAAGGTCAGCCAAGGGGGCTGCAAGCTCGTCACGTTCTGACTGACTGTTGCCCTCTGCTGATAGAGATCACAAACTTTCACAGATGTGTGTGCATTGATCAGTGTTAGGATTATGTGGGAAGGGTTGAATTGACTGTAGAGCAGTGTTGTCAGGAGAAGATGAATGCTGTGTTTAAACTGACCCATCAGGCCGCTTAGATCGTCCACCTCATCCATTAGAAGCGCCACTGTGAAAGTAACGCATTGAGCTTGCTTTAAATGTGTGCATCATTTCCAAATGAAAAAAACGAGCACAACTTCGTCAGTCAGTCACTCGGTCTGGGCATCATGTTATGATTTTCACGTATGTTTCATCCATGTTGGAGTGGTGGATACATGACTTATACATGAGTGGAATTCAAATCTACTAAGGAGAAAGAAGCTTTCAGAGTGAACAAAGTTTTCAAATCTTCATTTAAAAGATGCTTCTCCAAAACTAACTTCCATAGTATCTCCATCTGTTCTCTTGCAGTGCAGCTTTATTCCCCATGTGGCTGAAGCTGTTGTAGAGCCTGTGAGCTCACAAAGGCAGCTTTCCAGCCATCCAATTAGAAAGCAGTATGCCAGTCCTGCCTCTGTACCCCTCCCATCCTCTCTCTTTCTCATCCCCCCTCTCTCTCCCTCTCGCACTCTCTGCCCTTGACTACCCTTTCTCCTCATATGCTCTTTTCATAACTTGATGCATGTTCCCATCTTCAGCAGTGTTGTGGAACTCGTGACCAGAAAAGCGTCATAACCAGTTGTGCTGTTTTTCCCCCCTTCAATCTAACACACACACACACACACACATTGCTCCACCATTTGGTGAGCAAGTATCACACCATCTCTTTTCCTTGTTGGAGCTGTTTAGTATAGTAAAGATATCCTGTTAATTTATTTTACTTATTTACATTTACATTTGCGGCATTTAGCAGACGCTCTTATCCAGAGCGACTTCCATGTCCTGATTACAGGGACAGTCCCCCTGGAGCAGCTCAGGGTTTAGGGTCTTGCTCAGGGACCCAGTGGTGGTAGTGCTGGAGGTGGGATTCAAACCTGGGACCTCTTGAGCCATAGGTCAATAGGCAAGTACCCTACCACTAGACCACCACCACCCTTATTTACTTACCAAAGAATAAATCAAGTCCCATATAACGTAAATTGCTTACTCCTCCACTCGCCAGCCTAAAAAAAACATATAATATCCTGTAATTATAATGCTAATGATGCTGGAAATTAATGCAAAGAAGAAAAAGGCACCAATGATTATTGGTTGCTGCTGAATACCATTGCATACATTGTAAACAACATTATGTATGAGTGAGCTCATCCTTTCAATCCAGTGGCCCAAATAGCACTCTGGGATTTGTGCTATGAGACTGGAGGTTTTAAGTCTACTGTGTTGTAGACAAGATGCAATGACATATGATTTTAGATACTTTAACATTTTATTTAAATTCTACTTTATAACATTTGTATAAACATGTCACGGCAGATGCAATATGCTGCTATTAATTGTCTTGACAGATTATGTGCATTCATCTAATGGGGTCACGTTACCTGTAAGTGTCATGGCAGTCGCTACGTTGATGTGTGATTGTATATCAAGAAAATAATTATGTTTATGAAATTGTCAGTGTTCTGTGACCGTCTTCAATTTGATCTTGTCAAATGCTTTTTTCTGAAAACTGTTGCGATTCAGTGTGTTGCAGCTGCATTCAAAATGCTTTTGTCTACTTCAGTGATCATTTGCCCGTCAGTCAGCTCAAGTTCACCCACAGTATCATGAGAAAATCTTTGTGTAATCTGGCTGGAGTTCTTCTCCTGGCAAAAAGAACCTGCAATGTTGGGCTAAAGGTGTTTCCTTCATACCAAATATTTTAAATTAGTATAAACAGATGATCAAATTTACCAGTGGTTAACGGGGTGGCAGGATAGGTATCTATGGATACCTGTGGACCAAGATGTTGCAGGTTCAGATCCCAGCTCCAGCACTACCACCAATGAATTCCTGAGCAAGACCCTTTACCCAAAGTTGCTCCAGGGAGACTCTCCCTGTTATCAGGAATTGGATGTCACTCTGGATGAGAGTGTCTGCTAAACGCCATAATTGTAAATGTAAGAATCATTTGTCTGCTGTGTGGGTGAATGGGGAGATTGAAGGCTTTTTTGAGTGCAGTAACTCCCCTCATCCACTTGCTTGCAGACAATCAGCAATGAATTGATTCTGACAGTAGTCCTCTCTCTCTCTCTCTCTCTCTCTCTCTCTCTCTCTCGCACTCGCTCATTCACTCACACACACACACACACACACAAACTCTCTTGCTCACTCATTTAGAACTGCGCACATGAAAAGCCCCTTACGTAAGAGCCTCCCCCTCCAACCCATGAGTCCTTGGCTCCATTCAGACAGGTCAGGTGAGGACATGCAGGCAGAGACTGCTGCTGGTACAGAGAGAACCAGTGCTGGAACAAGAGTAGATACCAGGGTGAGAGATTGCACAGGATCCCAGGCTTTAGAGCTCAGAGCTTCAGCCAGGAAGAGAAAAAAGGACACCAAAAGGACCACTCATGATGAAATGGAGCTTTCAGTCAGACCATCAAGTGAGTGAGAGGGCAAATGCAGTTCAGAAAGAAGAGAGGACACTATTGCTCAGTGGCCCAGCCTTGCTGTTACAGTTGTGTGGCTGTGAGGGGTGTTGACCGCAAGGAGGCCAAGCGACAAAGCCAGTCACATTCCATCTGATGGTTGCCCTCTGACAAAAGAAACTTGGTTATGTGTTTGGTGTTACATTTATAAGAATACTATTGTAATACAGAATTACTATGAAAGTTGATCATTTTATAAATTTACTTGCACAGAATTCCAGCAAGGATTCTACCATTTTATAAGGATTATTCAGTGCACCCTGGGTGCTTTCAATAGCTGACCCCTGCTGCAGGTGTGTGTGTGTGTGTGTGTGTGTGTGTGTGTGTATGGGTGAAATGCAAGGTGTAATTTCGTTGTGGTTCACTGTGTGTTGTGCTCTGTCTCATAATGACGCAAAAAGTCACTTTCACGTTGACTTCAAAAGTTATGGGTTCAGATCTCAGACCAGCAGGTTGACCTGAAGTACCCTTTTGTGTGATGTCACTTGCACTAGAATTTCAAGGAGATTGTAAGCATTCCGTCAGGTGAACAGAATTCCTCGGAGGATTCTACCATCAAACTAACTGAACTGATTTTCTATGACATTTCTATCAATGAAAGTGGACTTTTATGAGGATTTTAGAATTCTACAAGGCAAAAAAATATAAAAATTCAACCTTTGTATCAATGAACCCTAGCTGCAATCAGAATTTCACTTTCCTCTTAATAGAATCAATTTACTGTGACAATTCTCCAGTCCTGAAACAGCATGTCCAGACGAGTCCTGGGCAAGAAGAAAGTGTGTGTGTGAACGTCTGTATCATGTGTACGGTCATTTCCCTTTTATTTTTTCAGAGAAACGATGCGCAGTGCTTTTTACGGCACAGCCAGGGTCCCCTTGTTTGTGAATGACTGTGTGGTTTTTGCAGGGCAGTAAGGAGCTTTGGCCTGGAAGAGCCTCTAGCCTGAGTGAAAGAGAGAATATGAGGCAGACAGACTGCGGGAAATGTTGGGGTGGGGTGGTAGTACTGGGGCCTGGTGGCAGGAATAGAGGGTTATACAGGGACAGGCAGGATATACACTCTACTCCTGTTACATCATGCCTGCATCCTCTGCCTCTGTGCTCTTACATAATGCAAAATGAGAGACAGACAGAGAGAGAGAGAGAGAGGGAGAGAGAGAGAGAAGGAGAGAGAGGGAGAGGGAGAGACTGACCCTAAAACTCTGTCTGTCTCTAATCCTCTTATTGTGGCTGTCATTAGTTGAGAAAGGCCCTACTCGTACAGTCAATGTAAAGCTGTCTAAACAGTCATGGGAAAAGAACGGCTTCGGATTGGTACGTAGAAAGCACTGATGGGTTAAGGCTTAAAATGTAGCTACATGTAGAAACATACCAACTAAACAGGTATGCAAGTACAGTGATGCTCTGTGCTTTACTCTGTAGCAGCAAACCCGCTGACTCTGCTCCTCATTTAATCCATAGTAAACAAATTATGAAATGTTTAAGATCAGTTTTTCTCTACTTTCAGGAAGGCAACTGAAATATAATGCAGAGAAACCTCAGGCGCCCCGAAGACTGTAATATGCTGCCATGCAAACAGTCGCAATTCTAATGTTGGCATTTCTATATTATGTGTGAAAACATACTTGGTTGTGAAAGCTTCTGCAGCTTTTCAGCTCTGTGCTCAGTTGAAGAGGGCACTGTTTGGAGGGACACTCATAGACTGTGTACTTTGAGCCCCATCTAGTGGTTTCATTTACTGCCTGTTGAACCGAATCAGAAATTTACCCCTTAATGTAGGATTTACGATTCAAAGAAAGGCCCTTTAATCTTTTTACGTTATGCAGAGGCTCTTGGAACTTTAAACAAGTTCTTCATATTCACTTAATTCAGTTACACTGATGCTTTCATTGGCTGGTGTTTTAGGAACCCAAAGGTGGTTCATCAGAATCTCTCTAAATAATCAATTTTGGCCTCCTGTCTTTTCAAGATTATAGGACTGAATGTCCTTTATTGTCTTTGTCACCTGAAATAATAAACCTTTAATAATTAAACAGAAAAACCTATAAACAGCCAATAGACATCAGGTAACATTACCAGGAAAATGACAGGCTTCTTTTCTTTTCTTTTGTCTTAATTGAATCACCCATGTCTTAATCTATGGTGGGTTTGCAGCCACTAGAAACAATCATTCCAAAATTATAAAGTGCTTCTGTACTCTAGCTAAACCTATTTATTTACAGTTGCAAATTACTCTGGTTATATAAATGTGTTGCCATAAATGGTGAATAAAAAGAAATAAATACAAATAAAAACATATGCATATGCAATCATTTTATTATTTTTAATGATGTCATTCAATCAGCATGATTCTCTGGATTAATAACCTCTTCAATGTGTGTGCTCATATGATTATTGATGTGCTCTAGAGATTAAATCAGAGTCTGTTTACACAGCCTTGGCCAGACCCACTGAGTTGTTTTCTCGGCTGAAAACAGTGTAGTACTCTCTAATGAACACATCACCCAGGATCCACAGGCTGGAGCCACCGTTGCCAAACCCAGTGCGACAGCCATAGTAATAAGACTGTAGAGAACAAACAGGAGGTTATTTCACACCCAATATATATATATATATATATATATATATATATATATATCCACCAAGATATATATTTTTTACATTTTTGCTTCATTTGTTTAGAACTACAAATGTGAAGAAGTAAACGATAGAGCCTAACCATCACACAAGTGTGTTTTAGGACAGAGGATAATGGAATCTAAACTAGAAAATCAAACAAAAATTCTCTTGCCAGGGAGTCATTTCAGAGAGAACTGCTATTCACTAAACAGCCATAAATTAGAGTCCTACACCATAACCACGAGTGTGTGTGGTCGGATGAAGATGAGGTTGGATGAGGTCTGAGCAGCTTCAGACATATTTTGTGATGTATTTTTAGAGAAACCATTCATGATGTTTGGGTTACTACTGGTTTCTAGTGTTTTTTAGCAACATAAACCTCATAATTCCTGCCCTTAAAGTTTGAGCAACTGATTAAATGCAACTAAATACGCCCTTCCTTTGGTTGATTCTCTAGCATGATAACAGCTGGACTCACCTGGCGGGTATAAGCTGATGCAGGCAGGGGGAAGGCATGTCCATTGATGTTAAAGGTGACCACAGGCATGCTTGCAATGTTGTTGCAGTTCACAGCAGACTGAAAGAAGACAAAAAAAAACACCTTGATAAGCTCCCCCTGCAAGTGAGCATCCCTACCAAATATTGAAAAAAAATAGAAGTGTTTTTAACAAATATCTGTTTATAAATAAAGTCTTTTCTGCTCCAGAGTTTGATTAAAATGATGCAGTACTTTTTATTTCTGCACCCGTGTCATGGCCGAAATCTCTTTATTTCTTACAGTCCAGTTTAACTTACATCTCCATTGTTGTTCGTGGCTCCCACCCATGAGTTGAGGCTGGCAATGTCACTGTTGGGTCCAACAATCAGGGACGTGCCAGTGTCAACGATAGCCTGGCATCCCCCATTGCAAGCAACAACCTGTCCATTGACAGTGACGCTGTAAGAATAAAAATGAATCTGATTATTTGAATCTGCAAGTATTTACATCATAACCTTTTCCAACGCACATATAAAAACACACACACCATCCAGGTAGATGCTTCAGAGTCAGAAAAACACTAAACTCTAAGAAAAAGGTTTTGAAGTACCTGTCCATGGTGATCTGCCAGTAGGTCTCAGATGACAGAGGGATCCAGACCAGAGAACCAGTGTAGTGATTGGGGTTCTGGCCACCAAAAATAACCTCGCTGCCACTTTGGGATTTGCTAAGAACAAACCACAGGACAGCAATTAGCAGAAATCTTATTTATTGACTGTTGACAAAGTCTAAATTAAGGCTAGGGTTGGGCTAACCCAGAATATATAAGCAGTAAAATAGTAGACCTTAAAGTGTTTAATTAACTTTTCCTAAATATATAGAAGGTATATAGAGACCCAGTCTAAACCAGCCTGCATGTAGACCATGATCTAAAGTAGGACTATGCTCTGAAAGTTGTGACAAACACCAGCATTAGTATAAGAAATGTGTGCACATTTTTTGCAGATTTATGCGTTTGTGTGTTTTTGTGTGCCTTGATGTTTTCAAAAGTCAATGGTTTTGTTAATAGAGTAATAGTAAGAATGAACTGGGACTGTTTCTGGGGAATGATAAACAATCACATATGTAATATCTAGAATATTGTCTTTCCACAATTTAAAACCTTTTTTATAATGTATATGTAATTAAACAGTTCAGAGAGTTTACCTGCTCAGGTAGACAGAGAAATAGTCCTGCACAAGACCCTGCTGGACCATGTTGTCAAAGACAGGCTGTGCGTTGGAGGCAGCCAGCTGAGGGTAGGCGAGACCCAGGATTCCATCAGCCTTCATGTAAGCCATGAAGGGAGCCTCAGTTTGACTCAGTCCAAAAATCTGATGAGGGACCTTGATACCACCCACCTGAAGAGACCAAGACACCAAGAGAAAGGTATTGAGATCAGGTATGAAGAAGTCATCTGTATATACTAAAATGAGAGTTCTTCTTTTCAAAGGCTCTCACCGAAACAGTATCATATCCCAGGAAGCCAGTCATGCTACCAGTACCATACTGGATTGAGAGAGGCTGGTTAGTGTTCTTGAAAGTGCTGGACAGGGAAGGATTGAACTTGTGGTGACTGCCTGTGAAGCACATGCAGAAAAGAGGTCATTCTTCAGGAAGCAGGTTTGTCTTTAAAAGCATTAAGCTGGGAAGAAAGGTCCAAATGTTGACTGGACTCATACAAATGCAGTTCATACTGACTCATCCATGTGCCACTTCTATCTTTTCATTCAAACACCCGTCCTCTCATGAAGCCATTCATTGTACATAATGGTAGGTTGTACTGGTAGCAGTTTTCGACCTCATCATTAACTCTCAGACTGAAAACCACTTCACTCAGTTCCTCTCCACAGTTGCGCTACAGTAACTGCACTTCTATTCAAAATGTGTTCAGGGCTCCAGCAGGACGCTTTAACCCATATTGATGTTAAATGTATATTCCTTGTTTCTGCGTGAGTTACATTTACAGAAAAATGTAGTAATCATTTGAACGGCTGATACACACTGCATGCTTGGCTGCTACAGTAGACAGATGGAATCCAGAGGTTGGAGGAGCCTGTGTCAAAGATGACCAGGAAGGACTGAGGAGGAGTACCAATGGAGATAACGCCATAGTAAGACATCTGCAGAGAGACAGAGGAAGAAACCTTATCACTGGTTCTTTCATCTTTCAGCATGCAAAATACAAAGTTAGCATTTCAACCACAGAAGAATTCTGAAGTATTCAATATATAAGAAGAATTCAGTGCTTGTGCTCCAGAAGCTGATATAAGACTTACTGGAAATATATAAATAATGAACAAAGTTTTAGAATTTTGTGAAAAGTAAAACATAGATAAAAAGTTAAACGTCAAATTTTTTTTTTTGGTTCAAAAGGTTAGATTAAAAAAATTGCCAAGTTAGTGCTTGAGTACATGCTGACATTACATTGCAAAGGGGCAATAAAGCAAATAAATCCCTGAATATTCAGTTCTAGAATTCATGTTAAAATTTCAGAAATTCTAGTTTCCCCTGTAATCGTTCTGCTGCTAATCTTTGTTAAGGTAAAAACAACTGCATTACATATGAAAGAAATGTAAACAGTCCCAGCTACACCCTACTGTGTAATAATGTTTATTATTTTGGCAGCATAACTGGGCAGCTTCATCACTTACATCCGCATCGTTAGTCATGGATTCATGACCGACTGCATAGCTCTGGCTAAACTTGGCCATTGGTTTGTAGGGGTACTTCATCCTGTACTGCTCCCACAGACCCTTCTCCTCCAGAGCATCGCGGGCACTTTTCCCCTTCATCAGAGGAATCCTGTCACAGAGAACAAATGAGCAGAGCTCTTATTAGAACAGTCATGGACAGAAGTTCAGAAAAGAACTACAGTGCAGCACACTTAAGATGATTAAACTGTTTGAAAGTTTGAAGGGCTTTAGAGGCTGCAGGGCTGCTGTATGGCTGAGTGATGAAGGATGGCTCTTACCTGATGCTGCACTCAGATAGTGCCAGCACGGCACACAAGACCAGGGTCCACTTCATCATGGCTGCTTCACACAGTTCTCTAGACTGAACTTGAAGGCTGAGAGATCTGCTGGAAGTCCAGTCCCTTTTATACACATAAGCTTCAACCTTTTCATTATGTCACACTGATAAAGAGCTACTGAAGTCAGTTCCAAAATTGATAAGTGATAAGGTCTAGTTTGGAGTAGCAAATACTGATGTCCTCTAGACAGTGTCAATAGGCTAGCTGGAAAGTACAGATTGAGAGATTAGTTACATTGTGCAACGTGACGACTCACATGGTTCTGTATAAGAACAGGTTCTGCAGAACCTTCTGTTGAGCAGAAGTGCCGTGTGGCATTTTGGCTTATATTGTAAGAACAGTATTGTTATCTAGTATTGTTTGTGTTGTTATGCAGGAGTGAACATAAAAGTCACACATTTCGTCCTAAATTTTCATTTATCTCCATGTAATTATTCCATGATCTCCAAAATCAGTTTTGGGAACTAGGTAATATACTGTTTGCCTTCTGCCTAAAGATGAAAAGTCTACTCCCTGATGATCTTCATGTAAGACATCTGCTGTCTTTCAAAAGAGCAAGTCCAGCTCCTGCTTTCCATTGGCCTTGGTGTGTCCAACAATTATGATACACAGGGTTCAATCCTCATTATAAGAGTTCGCACCAGTTTTCACAATAACTCAGTTTCAATGATTCAGTTTCCAAAGCTGATTTTATTTATTTAGCATGAGTAGCAGTCAAACATAAGCTTGGGTGCCCAATGTTTTTTTTAAACCTTTCTAAGGAACACAGTTCTGCACATACAAAAACACAGATAATGTTAATATGAGAATTGAAAAAAATTATAGTGTTGGAACATTTGAAGATTTGAAATATTTGGTACAGCCACAAAAGAAGCCCATTTAAATTAAAGAAACATAAAGTATATGTTTATGTATAGTTATGTAATAATCAAACAGTAGATCTAACTCCCTTGTTCAGAGTGCGTCATTAAGTTAATGGTGTTCTTTGGTATTAAAGTTCTATTCAAAATTCAAAAATCAAATCCACAATCTGTGTGGACCCATGCCTGTGAACAGCTGATTTATGTACATTAAAGACATACATCGTGGGCCAAGGTGGGAATTAACAGCTTCTTAGATACATTTTTGGGAGCATTTGTTCGGTTATTCTTTCAAGTCTGTCATTCCTTTTTTGTTTAAATTAATTTATTGGCAATTAAACATTTCCCTTGAAGTCAATAAAGTTTTTCTGATTCTGATTTGATAAATGCTTTAGAGAAGTTGACTTTTTTATTTGAATTGAATCCTTTATTAGGGGGAATAATTGTAATTGCAGTTCATTTTTAATTAGTAGATGCTACTAGGTTTTCTGTCTGCTGAAAACACAAAGCAGTCTTGGTCCTTCTCCATCTCAGAGTCTTCAGGGTGCCAGGCTCTCCTCTTAACAGGCATGTCTTTACTCACTTCACTCCTATCACCTTCCTCGCTGTGAGGTCTCACTGGAATAGATTCAGGGTTCTGAGACTTTGGGGACCTTTGGATGGGATCTGCAGAGTGACATGAGCCAGAATGCCAGGCTCTGCGTCTGGGAAAGCTCCTGATGTCTGGCTCGGCATTTTGATCCAACTGCCAGACTTGCTTTCCAGGATGAACAGCATGATGATTGATATGCCCCAAGATGGATGACTCAGAGTGGGTACCACGGCGATGAGGAATAACCTGAGGCATACTCTGGTGAGAAGATGGAAGAGGTTTCAATCCTGTGCATAGAAGAGGCTGGTCAGGAGGGGGAACTTTCGAGAGGTCGTGATATGTTTGTGGGCAAAGTTTGATATCTTGCTTATAATTTTTTTTCCTCTTCTCAGCTTTTCTGTCTTGGGCCTTCTGAAGCTGCTGCTCAATGTTCAAGACATCTTCAGTCAGCTGGTTGACACGATCAAAGCTTGCAAGAAGGCTGTCCACAGAGGTCAGCAAGCGGTCAAGGTACTGTTGGAGGTCTGGGCTGTCGGAGAGGGTGGAGCACTCTGAAGCCAGAGAGGAGGTAGATGAGATCAGTCGTGGACCTGTAGGACTGCTGGGACTGCTCGGCACAGACAGGCCAGAGAACTGGGAACACTGGGAAAATCTGGAAGGTGGAGACTCCAAGCCCTCAAATTTCACTCTGTGTCGGAACTGAAAAGGATATGTGGACAAGAATGCAAGCATTTTTTTAGTCGATTATAACTCGACAACTGGGATAAATTACTTTATTAACATAGAATTTCAATACATGCAGATTCAAAGGGACTGTGTTCTGCATTTATCTATCCTTACATTATTTTCCCATGAAATACAATTTGTTTAATATTAATATTATATACATAATATTAATAATTTTCTCACTCTGTTCCTTTATTTTAGTGTCTTTGAAATGGAAATATGTAAATGAGTAAATGTGTTATAGAAAAAGAAAAGCCTCTAGCTTCAGAGATGGTAAAAATGTGTTCAGATAAAAGAGCGAACTCTTCATTATGTGATATGTACCTCCTTTGCCTTGCTAAGCCCCATCCAAAGCTTTAGGCGCTTGATGAGGAACTCCACCATCTCGTAGTCCTGTGGCTCCATGCATGGCCGGTACATTTCTGCCTGGAATGTCCTATATGTGTGCACTAATATGGCTCCACCAAGCCGTCCCAGCAGCCATAACCCCATCCCAATTGCAGACATGCAAAACAGGGGGCCAAGCACAGGATGCTGCTCACACAGTTGATGCAGCACCATTCTACCCCTAAATAAGCCCAGCAGAGACTGAGTGGTTTGCCACATGGTCTTAAACCCCTCCACTGAGCCTGAAAAGAGCTGAAAAACAAGAAGCATTAATTGTGCCAAAGGAAAGGGAACCAAAAATGCATGTCAGTGAGTATAAAACTATGAGGTTTTATTTCCAGCCTTTCCCGGAGCATAAAAACTTTTCAGTGTAACAGAGGCAAGTACCATGTGGCCTGTGTGAGAGAAGAGAAGCAGCAGAAGTGAACACAGGAGGGCAACTCCACACATCTCAGCGCAGGCCTGCTGCAAAACTCTTCCAAACACCACCCACCTCCTAACAAACCGAAGAGCACCTGCCGTCTGAAAAAACAGTATTGATCATCTGCTGAAGCAGTGAATGCTGAACAAATGTGTACAAATTAGCAGTAGTTCAATAGGACTGAATTTTATCAATGGCTATAAAAACTGTGATGGCTGAAGTTAGAGTGTAAAAGGAGAGGAACTGAACAGAATGCGAGGAGCCTCTGGTCACTGCAATCCAATAGGTCGATTTTTTTCTCCTTTCTTTTACCTGTAGAATCAGTACAGTCAACAGAACTGCTGAGAGCTGGGATGACCTTTTGGACAGAAGGGCAGCACTGTGGAAGTCAGTGAAAGCATCCGGCTGGGAGAGGTGGCTTGAAAGGCGGGCTGTGGCCTTGGACAGAAAACAAAGGCGCAGCGAGGCTGTCGCTAAGGACAGGAGAGCCAGCAGGACCTGCTGGACATGCCAACACTGCCTCAGGTACTGAACACCCTGTCTGAGCATGGCCCATAGCTCAGCACTCAGAATACACACAGAAAGGATCAGCAGCAGAGCCTGCTAAACAGAGAACCTCAAAATGAAACTACAGTACAAACAAGAGCAATCAAGAAGAGCTTCAAATAGCTGAGTCAACAATAAAGTCAGTTTTATAGAAATGAACTTCATGGTCTTTGTTGACCATTGTTGGTCCCTTACATTAAGCAGTTTATTATTTAAAAACCTCTCATTTAACAGATTTGACTCAATAGGCTTCAATAGGCCTAAAGGAGCATCTGAGTGAGGCATTACTGCTGCAAAACACATGTTAATACACAGATTACTGTCTGTTATTTTTACATTTTTAAAAGATGTAATTCTTATATTTGAAAGTGAAGTGAAAGTGACTATTATCATTGTGAAACACAGCACAGTACATAGTGAAACACAACGAAATTGTACCTCTGCATTTTACCCATACACTCACACACATGCAGCAGGGGGCAGATATTGAAAGTGCCCGGGGAGCAGTGATCAGGATGGTACCTAGCTCAAGGGTCCCTCAGGGCAAATTACTGGTTTAGGGATTTGAACCCACAATCTTTCAATCCTGGGGGCAACTCCCAAACCACTAGGCCACCTCTGCTTAGTTAGCTGGTTATACTAACTTGTGACATATATACTCTCAAACGCGAGAGTACCTTTTTTCCCTTTCATCTGGTCATTTAACATGCCATAGTTTAGTAATATGCCATATTTTAGTTCTTGGCTGGTCCTACCATTAAGGCCATGTTTAAATCCATTCCTGAGTAAGATCCTGGCATGTGGAAAGACTGAACTGAGATGGTGGAGAGGATCCTGTGTGTCCGGGTGTTCTCCAGTAATATGGAGACAGGCATGAACACCCCAGTCTCTCTGTGGTGTTGAGTGAACTCAACTAACACAGCCTGGGTCCTGGGAAAAGGAAGACATTTTTATATAGGTCACAGATTCAGTGTTCAGATTGACATATTTACTATTTCATAGTAAGTAAGAGCAGTAGTGCAGTACTCGGTGGACAAGACTACAGACAAAAGATATAGATAGATAGATAGATAGATAGATAGATATTCCATTATTAAAATAAATGTTAGATTTTATAATTATTATTTATATTTAACTGTGCTGAAATTCATTAGCTTGCACACTGTAAGTGCCCACTCACTCTGCTGTGACCCACTGTGCTGTTCGGAGAACTGACAAGATGTGACTAGTAGATACACTGTTGTTCCCCAGCAATATCTCTTCTGTCTCTCTGAACATGCATGTCTGGGATTTGGTCCATGACCTAAGCAGAAGAAAAAATAGTGGACTTTAAAGATGTTAGTTGTCTTTATCTGCTGTAGTTTCAGCTGCTAAACACTTTACCATTAAGGCTGCCCTTAAGTGTTTATTAATGGCCATTAAAATATGTCATAAACACCCTATGAAGCAACAATAAGCAGTTAAACCCAAATAAAATGGTCATAAGTTGATGATTATCTGTTGATGATCAAACTCAGAGCAGTTTTAACAGATGAATAATGTGGGCTCACATAATCACGGTTACCCTTTATGTATGTGCTATAACTGTTTATTAATGACTTTAAGGCATTTGTGACCAAATTAATAGCCATTTTTACACAAATTTGAAACTGTTCATTTAAGTCTTAAAAGCTTCATTGGAAAGTGACACCAATAACGCCAACCAACAGCATCACGACTTCTGGGATGCTCAGTGCAGGCCTGTGTGTTCTCACCAGGAATCAGAGATGTTGCTTCTGGGTTTTTGTTTTATGAGAGATGTTGAATGTGACAATGCAGATGCAGTGAACATCACTGATGACTGCTCGTACTCTTCTGTATGAACCTCTTCTGCATTTCCCTCATGAGCTTAAAAAAGCAGCAGGAAAAATGTTTTCTAGTTATCAATGATGTACTCACTCTTTACTACATTTTGAAAGTGGTCATAACAATGCAAGCGGATGTAATTGTTGATTCTCACATTTTTCTGACTGCACCTTCCGTATTCGGGCTGGGCCGACCAATGAGAGGAAAGGATTTTGGTGGAGGTGTGATGTTAAGCTATGATCCATCCACTGCCAGACTTCCATCCATCTGAATAAGAAAAACACAAACACTTCAGTGTCTGCCAATCATCAAAAATGTAACAGCTACTGTGTCTATCTGATGTACGAGCTGAGCTGAGCTCTGCAGAGTCCAGCAGATTTTGCTCTGTAGAAACAAAAAGACCATCTCATTGAGTGATTTGAATCGGGAGCGTTGAAATCATCACAGCATCAGCTGTGAGGAGGCTAAGAAAAGTCGTGGGTGCCCAGGAGTCAAGAGTGAGCTGCATGAGTCATGAGTGAGAAGTTCACCCTGTTAGGACTGTAAGATTAGGCTGTCCTGGCGAAGCGGAGTTGATTGAACGTTTCATTGCAGAATGAAGTCGTCTGCTGTTCATCTCCTGGATGTTCTCCTGATAGTTCACCATGAGAACCACCAACAGAAACAGCATGTAAACCAGGCAGTCCTGAAGAACATGTGGGAATACAAGATTCATTTCACGGGCATTATCGCACATCACTTTCAAATCAAGCTTAAAGTCTTCAGGTATGCAACATCAACAGCCACAGCAACAATAACAATAGTACCCTACAAATCAGTGAAATAAAAAATACAAATCTAATGAACATAAAAGGCAACACAGTCTATGAAATCCAAAATCACAATTAAAATTTAAGAAATGAAAACATGTTAAATGATTATTGAAATATAAAGAACCAAATCAAAGAAGTTTTAAAAGAACCTGGTGCTTCTGTATTCCTGGTGCTTTAATGATTTAAGTATATCGGAATTCTTTAATCATTTAATGTTGTAATGCACAGTGGTAACAATGTTAATAAGCTGTAAGTATGTTTACATTTACATTTATGGCATTTAGCAGATGCTCTTATCCACAGCGACTTACATTTCCTAATTACAGGGACAGCCCCCCTGGAGCAACGCAGGGTTAAGGGTCTTGCTCAGGGACCCAATGGTGGTAGTGCTAGAGGTGGGATTCGAACCAGGAACCTCTGAATCCATAGGTCTGTAGGCAAGTACCCTACCACTAGACCACCGCCACCCTAATGTTAAAACTACAGTAAAGCTGTAAAAACTCATTAAACACTTTGAAAACTATAAAGGCTCCAGTGCCGTACTTTGCATAAAGGGGCCTTTATAGTGGGACTGGCTCACCCTCATGAGAGTCCGAAGCATTCGGACTTTCCGTGCCTCCTCTTTAGCCTGCAGCAAACCGTAACCACAGGGAGGATGCACTTTAACCCCCTGCTGCTCTTCCAGCCTTCTCACTATTGTCTCCTGAGCCAATCTGTCTTCCACTTCTGGATCCACTGGCTTCACCACAAATGCAAGGTATAAGGCTCGAACGCATATCTGTAAAAATGAAGGACAAAAACATCACAGAGCTACAAAACAACATTACCAAAAGGGAGTTCCACTTCAGCAAGGGCATGATATGTATTTTACAGTTTTATTGGTTTGATGTATGTTTTAATATTGCTTAGTAATAATAAAAGATCTAATCATAATCGTTATTCATGTATATATATTTGTATAATTTAATAAGCCAAAATTACTGGGCTGTTATGAGCCATGATGTGATGACGCATATTAATATTAATAAAAGTAAAATTAACAGTAAAATGAAAACGATGTTGCTTGCATATAAGCTAATGCAGCTCCTAAAAGGCACAATGGAATAAAAATCTCCTTAAAAAACAATAAATGCCAGCTAGATATTACAACATAGTTTGCCTTTATGAGTTCTTTCTGGTCCCCAGCTCACCTTGAGAGGCTCCAGGAGCAGGGCAGAGGTGAGGAAGGCAGAGAGAGCTGAGATAAGCCACATGAGCACCACCGAGCTGGAGAATTTGCTTCCATATAACCCCACTATAGCCAGGCAGATTCCCAGGAGCAGAGCCACCAGCAGATACACCACTGCCAACACCCAAGTGGGCAGCATTACGCACGACTTACCACGAGGCACACCTGGGGTATTGGCCAGAGACACTGAGGTTAACCTTTATAACTGTGAGTATTATGAGTCTATTGAGAGGTTCTCAGTCTTGGCTCCAGATTGAGTACATGGTACTTGGTATCACTGTCGTGCAGTGTTTTCCCTGCTGATAGCCACACAGTTCACCTCAGGAGGGTCTTGTTAATTACCTGATTAGGTGGATCGAGTGTGTTAGGTGCTCCAAAAAATGTGCAGGGGAGTGTTGGTCCAGACCCAGGACTGAGAACCTCTAGTTTGCAATATATTTAACAATATATTTATTTTAAAGCATTTTGTGGAAAAAACCTTTTACAAAATTAACCACATTTTAGTACACATGCATCATTAACAGGAAATACATTTACACTCTTGTTATTTTTAAACAAAATACAAATACAAAATGTGAATTTTGTTCTGTTTTTTCCTCAACATAGTTATGCTTTATGATTAGTTAGAAACTGTGATTATAAACGTATTCCCTGTTGAAGTTCACCTCTTTTCAGTTAAAAAAAAAACATGTAGTTGAGCTAAAGGTGTTTAAACTTTTGGATGTGAGTGGTTATTAAGAGTAATCTCAACTGCTGCATAGATAAATGGCAGTTGATATATTGACATATTTTCTCCGGTCTTGTCAGACATGTGTAGCTCCAAGACCTCTGGCTTTGTATGCTTAGGCCCCTCATCCTCTAAGCTCACCTATGCGCGTGTTGGATGTAGTGCTGCAGGAGTCTGGAGGAAGGCTGGGGAGGAAGGTACTGGCCACACTGCCCACTGACAGAGAAGAAGGTGATTTATAAAGCCTTCCTTCATACACAGGCTTATCCCCACTCAGCTCAGACCATTCACTAAAGGATCTGTCTTGACTAAAAGGAAACACAGAACATTAATGTCATTCAGATACATTTTCATAAGGAAATGATTTGCTAAACCGTTCCTAAACACCAAAATGACCTTGATTTGATGGGCATTAATTTAAGCAGATGCCGGTTAGCTCAGATCTAGAGTTGGCTAGCAGTGACCAGTACTGTACTCACAACTCAGATAAAATAGTTTCATTAGGTGAATAGCGGCCACTGTCAGATGTAGCTGGCCCTGAGGAATCACTGCTGGATTGGAAAGGGTTTGCAGAAACAGACTTCTGCTCTTCCTCTGAAATGAAATAAGAAAAACAAATTCCTCTCTCTAATTTCCTCTTGTTCTCTTTGACAAGCATTATCCAGTTTCTTTTGAAACCAGGAGTGTGTTTAATTATTGCTGCACTATACCATAAGCCTGTGATAATTTATGCTATGGAAGCATTATCACTGCTTTATTCCACACATGTCTGATAACATGCACTTGATCATTCAGACATTGTTGCTCCACCTTGTACGTGCACTGTAAATGACTGTAAGTTATCTTTTCCTATTTCCAGTTGAAGTTATTCTATAGCCTTACATCCATGCTTAGTTTAGGTAATTAATTATTATAATGAATCCATTATTGAAAAAAAAAAGCCTGTAACGCTGCTATGTTTCTCAGTGTCGGTATCACTACTCTGCTAAGAATGAACCCAAATAATATGATCAGTAATGGTCCAATGGTGGAAACATAGCATGTATACATGAGCAACAATCCTTAAATGTAAAAGGTTTTTTCTGCAAAAATAAAAAATGAGTTTGGGTAAGACAGGCAGAACTGGTGAACTGGCACCTCTGTGTAGAATAATGTAGCATTTGTCAGGAAAAATAAATAACTGAACAAGTACACACCAGATAATAAGGGAGGCTGTTCCCTCAGATCTGGAGAACTATTGGCTTCCAAGTTTGGAAGGTCAGAGGTTGGAGAAGCCAATCGCAACTGCAGAAGTGCTCGCTTTCTCTTCAGCAGCCGCGCTGGCCCCGTCAGTTCAGGGAGGCCAAAAATGCTGTCATTGGATGGCCACTGATCCACACTGCTGGAAGAAATATATATAAATAATAAAAATACAATCTAATGTTTTTTACTGTGCACTGTGATATTATATTTTATTAATATATTTTTTTTACATCACCCGCCCATACATGACTTTGCCTGCAGCAGCATCAGAATTTTATACCTTTCATTTCCAACTTTTGAAGTTCCCCAAAATTCAGACTCCAGTTTCAGGCTACCCGAAGATTCCTTAGTAAAAAGAAAACCAAAAACTTTTCTTCACAAACACAGAAGACACAAAAGTCCAGCGACATGCATGAAACAGAACTATGCTCTGAAAATTAAATGTTTCACATCAACACATTTCTTCCCAATGAAATTAAAGGTGAAACTTTTTTTCATTTCTAAATGACTGACTGTTCTTTGATCTAAATCAAAGAACCATATTTCTGAGTGTACGAGGTCACAGTACTGTTGCCAATAAAATTTAGAGAAGCATAAGTCTCACATTAAAAGAGGAAAATCCCTCATGTGTGGACGACTCCGGGCCTATGGGTATGGACAAAAAGGACGAGCAAGAAAGTTCTGGATGGCTGATGTACACATCCATCTCCACCGTTTCAGGCATGGGATAAGGTGGATGTGACAGTTCCATTGCCAGCTGGAACAGAAACACCATATCAGGCATGCAAACATTATTATCACGTAATCTGATAAAGAAATCATTAACAATAGTATTGGGTTTTAAAAATGGCATCTTATCATCGTGGCTTCTTGATAAGAAGAAAGTGGCACACGAAGAGGAAGTAAGCGGTTTTCATGCCTTGCTCTTTGTCTTTCTGAACAGGAAGGTGAGGAGTGATTGCAGAGGGAACATCACTGCAGCAACGGTCATTCCAACCAGCACGGTCTCTGGAGTCATCAACATCTGATTAGCAACTGGTCCACTACGTTAATAAAAAGCAAAAGAATTAATTTTCTCTGCAGTGAGAATACGTCCAATAGTGCTGTAAATCTTTGGTGTTGTGATTCAGTTAGGTCACAAGTCTTCAATTAGTCAGTGCGTCATGACAATTCACCACAATTCACTTTGATTCAATTATTTTTAACTGAGTGCACTTTAAATAGTACTTTTCAAAATACATAAACAGATTATACTGTTATGTACAGTATTTGCTGCTGAAAAGGACGGGGTTTTAAAACGGCCTGCTTGTTGTGTTGGCCAGAAAAACAAGTGCGTCATTTCAATATTATTACGACCTATTCCAATAGATTTATAGCATTATATGATTTATTTTTACATCTAAACTGTAGAGTTTAGAGGGGAATGCAACATTATTATAAAAACACTGCAGCAATTTTATTTGTCAGTCTGTTCGGAGCGAAAGTTCTCCATCTTATAATAACATCTGCTTACAGCACTTTTTACTGACCATTATCTTCTTTTTGAGCTGTGTATGCATATTAGGGCAAACAAGCTGTGACACCATTTAAAGGGTTCTACCACCCCTGAAGTGCACACTTTAATGTTCCATGCGCTAATACACCTGATCCAACACTTTAGCAAACCATTACACTAAATGTGTGGGCTTGACCGTGTGCAATCAGGAAAAGCCATCAGAGTACTCAGAAAGGACAAAGTGCTTGACTTTTCAGTGCTGTGATGTGTTCTTCTGGGATGGTGCTGAGAAGTGTCTACAACACTGATGTTGCTGCGTTAATGTTGGTTGATCTGTACCTGCTGCTCTTTGTGCTCACTGCTCCATACCACACTGCTCCTGCAGCCAGGTACAGGTGCAGAAGCAGGGCACAGCTGGTCACTCTCTGCGTCCGACCGAAGCTGCTGTGACCCGGACGCTCCCACAAAGACAGCCAGAGGTGGTGCTCTCGCAGTCCAAACAGCAGCTGAGCTCGCAGCATCCTGCCAAACTGCTGCAGCTCCTGCGGGCCTACAAAAAGTACACAAGTGAAAGTGACTATTTGTCATTGCGAATACACAGCACACAGTAAAACACAGTGAAATGCAACCTCTGCTTTTCACCCTTACACACCGTACAGCCAGGGGCAGCGATTGAAGAACCCGGGGAACAGTGATGGGGACAGTACCTCAGGGCAACCCACTGGTCTCGGATTGGAACCCATTACCTTCTGATCCTGGGGTTTACTCCCTAACTACTAGGCCACCCCTTGCCTAGCAACCTTTTCTTTTAACCCATACACATGTGCAGCAGTGAGCACCTATTGAAAGCAACTGGGGAGCAGTGAGGGAGACAGTACCTTGCTCAAGGGTACCTGAGGGCAACCTACGAGTCTAGGATTCTAACTCACAGCCTTCTGGTGGTGGTTATTTCCTAACCACTAGTGTAGAGACAAACACTGTTTATAAGAACTAGAAAGGCTGGTTAGCCATCATATTGACCAGTGAGAGATCAGAGCCATATATCAATATCCTGGAGAACTGCTGAATGTCATCCAGTAGGTCCAGTCTTGTAATTACTTGTATAATGTCATATTTCATTTTCATTGTTTAATATGTAGCAAAGCAGTAGGGTGGTGGAGGTGGTCTAGTGGTAGGGTACTTGCCTATGGACCTATGGCTCAAGAGGTCACAGGTTCAAACCCCAACTCTGGCACTACCATCACTGGGTCCCTGAGCAAGACCCTTAACCCTGAGTTGCTCCAGGGGGACTGTCCCTGTAATTAGGACCTGTAAGTCGCTCTGGATAAGAGCGTCTGCTAAATGCCGTAAATGTAAATGTAGCTACCCCTTAAAAACCTTTAGATTATGGTTCTTCATGAATACCTTTTTACATAATAACCCCAAATAAGAAAGGTGGAGTTGCTATGGGAAATGTAAATGAAAAAATTTTAACCTTCATTTTGTTTTGACTTTTATTTTATTTCATGAATTGCAGTTATTTTAGGACTTGTCGGGTCAACTTCCTTCCATTTCTTAATATACATCTGTTCCTGCATTTCCGGCCTACAATACATTCCAAAAATATTCTTATTTGTTTACTGTTTTGTAATATTGCCATTCCTTCTAACAACACTTAATAGATCTATTGTTATGGAGGATATCAAGGGATGAGTTGTTTCAGGTGTTACTTTGTCCCATTCTTTCTGCAAACATGTCTTACTTGTGCAGCACTTGCTGCTTTCTCGTTTCAAAATTCTCCACACATTCTCTATTGGAGACGGGTCAGGACTGCAGGCAGGCCCGTTCAGTACCTATACCCTCTTTTTCCACAGCTCCACAGAAACTCTGAAATATTTGCAGAATGTGCTTTTAAATTGTCTTGTTGAAAAATGCATAAATGTCCCTGGAAATGATGTTTTCTTGAAGGCAGCATTTGTTGCAGAAATATCCCTTCCCTAAAGTTCTTTCTGCATTATTGTTGCCATCAAGGAAATGTTCATTACCTTTGCTATACTTCACGGACACAACTAAATGCAGAGGTTAAATTTTCTTGTGGTTCACTGTGTGTTGTGCCGTGTACTCACAATGATAAGAATGGTCACTTTCACTTTTCACTTTCAAATTTGCCCTGCGCCCTTGCCCTTAACACTTGGACAAATTCCTCTGTAGAGGAAGAACTATGCAAATTCCATTGTTTCCATTGAACATTGTTTTTAAACACTTCAATAATTTTCTCACACATTTGTTCAAAAGCTGCTCTTCAAAGATCTCTTCTGAGGATCCGGATTTTTTAACCAAGCCATGATTCATGATTACAATAATGACCTGATTAGGGACAGCGGTGGCCTAGTGGTTAGGGAGTTGGCCGCAGGATCGGACGATGGTGGGTTTAAACTCCTTACCAGTAAGTTGCCCTGAGGTAAGTTGCCCTTGAGCAAGGTACCGTCCCCGTCACTGCTCCCCAGGCGTTTTCATAGCTGCCCCCTGCTGCATGGTGTGTGTTTGTGTGAATGGGTAAGAGGTCTAATTTTGTTGTGGTTCACTGTGTGCTGTGCTGTGTGTTCTCACAATGACAAGAATAGTCACTTTCACTTTTCACTTCATTAAAATCATTATTATTTTTCATCTCCATTATATTTATAAATTGCCCATGTCCCAGCCTTTTTTGAAAAGGTGTTTGAGGCAAGAAATGCAATGGATGCAGATTAATAAATGAAACAAAATGTGAAATATCTTGGCTTAAAACTGTTTGAAATTAATTAAAAATCAAAGAAAATTGTTTTTTCCTGACTTAGGGTGTGCATAAAACCGATGATATCTCTTCTTACAAGTTGCCAGCACCACTTTCTGAACCATCCCAGCATTCTTTTCATTCTCCACAGACAACCAGTCCTCCACCAGGAAGAAGAACATGTTATCCATCTGCATGTCCCACACTATCACATGCTGAAGATACCAAGAGGGGTCCAAGCCTGAAGCAGAAGAAACTGCCACTGTTTATTACTCTTGGGACATTTCAGATGAAAGATTAGTAGATGTTCGCTCACCTGTGTTGTCATGCCAGATGCATATTTTCCAGATTTCTCCTAGGTTGGCATCTGTTTCGATGTGAAATTCATCCAGACCATTTCTGTGAAAGGCTCCTTCTCTCCGTAGGTGACGTGAGCCACTTTTGTTTAAACCACACAAGCTAATGCCTACATGGGCAGAAGTACCTGTAGGAGACACTCTGTTACTTCCACCATTTAAAGCCAGACTAGAGATATATTTTATCAAAGTGTTTACTCTACAAAGCATGTTCTTTACCCACCAGCTCCTCGCTGCCAGCCTGTTTTCACCAAGACCCGGTAATGATAACGGCCTGCTTGACCACACAGTGGGATACAGCTCAAGCGCAGGCTCTCCAGATGGTCTAGTTTGTGGGCCATGAGCCCAAGCAGCAGATGAATGACGACTAGAGCTCCACACACTATCCATGCTACCACATTTCTCACCGGCCCATCTGACTGCAACATAGTTGATCAAGTGAATGGGATGTGCAAATGGTCTGGTAAGTGTAACACATTACCGTTTAAACGGCTGTACTGTAATTTGCTTTATTAATGTCTGTGCCCTGACACACAAAAATGAAATAAGTCTATCAAAGCCTTTTAAATATGAATGAATTTTTTACTAGATTTTTTTGCTATAATAACTTTTACATTTAAAACTAAGGAAGTTGTTTCTTTTTCAGGAAAGTAATATCATCTTTAACGGTGACATTAGTACCATGTAGTGCAATGTGCTTAATGGTTCCTTCAACCAATCAAAACCTTTATTTGCCTTCTTGGATGAAGTTAGACCCATCCAGAAAATAATCATATTTCATTTTATACAAAAATTGAATGGCCATTTTTCTTTTTTTTAAAGAACACAGGTTTAGCCAGGAAACAAAGGTTAGACTGTAGAAATAGTAATCGGCCATGTCATAAAGGGAAACTGTGAGATTTTACGCACTGGTGGCAGAAGAAGGATGGCGTCAGGGTGGACAAACAGGCTGGCTCCGAAAAGAGTGAGATGCTGAGTGAGGCAGTGAGCAGTGGTGGGGCGGCTGCTGCTGAGTACACGGACACCCTCTGTGCTCCAGCGCATCTGTTCCATACTGAAGAACTGGCAGAGTGAGCTGAACACACACACCGAGACACACACCTCTGCACTGCTCAAGCTGCTCAGGGTCACATAAAGGTCTTTAGAAGAGCCATTCAGTCTGGATTTGACAAAGAGAGAAATCATGCGCTGTTAGAGATGAAAAAAATCGATTGAAGCATGGACACAGTGATACAGTAGACAGGTAGAACTTACAGTGGTGTAAGAAAGACCGATTCTTCCAATGAAGGAATATCGGTAGAAAGAGAGAGGCTGAGCTGTCGAACCAGGCTGTGCTGGGACAAGGGCAAGTCCTGTTGGTCAGACACACTGATATTGACTTGTCCAGAGCTTATTCGACCGGTTCCTGTCAAAAGTAAGGATGAATAATACAGCATGTCACTCATTTAGATACAGAACATTGAAGTTACTTTATTCATTTTATATATTAATGTACTGTATTATATCAACACAATTACAGTCAAAAGTAAATTAAAAGACAAACCTGTGTTGGTGTAATACACTGTATTAATGTGTAATACAAATTCTGCACCTGAATCAGTTCAAATCAGTTCATGACTGTTTGCAGTTCAATTCAGAAACACATAAATAAAGCTTTGGAGCATAACAGTGTTTAAAACCACTAAAATGGATAGACCACTCTAAAATCTGATCCACATTTGAAATAGCTGTAAAACGCTAATTTTGATACACTACTGCAGCAAAATGAATAACCTCTACTTTTCCAGTTCTAATTTTGTACACAGCAGTGAACCTTTACCCTGTGTGAACCTTTCAGGATGAATTAAGCAATAGAGATTCCTTGGAATAAAAAATGCATGACATTAACTTATTTGATGTAAAGAACACACGTATCCTTTCTGGTTTTAATGTTTTAACGGGGCAGCCAAAATGCAGTATCTCACAAAAGTGAGTACACCCCTCACATTTTTGTAAATATTTTATTATATCTTTTCATGGGACAGCACTGAAGATATGACACTTTGATACAATGTAAAGTAGTCCGTGTGTACAGCTTGTATTACAGTGTAAATCTGCTGTTCCCTCAAAATAACTCAACATACAGCCATTCATGTCTAAACCACTGGCCACAAAAGTGAGTACACCCCTAAGTAAAAAGTGTCCTCATTGTGCCCAATTAGCCATTTTCCCTCCCCAGTGTCATGTGACTCGTTAGTGTTACAAGGTCTCAGGTGTGACCTTATACTACCTCATACTGGTTGCTGGAAGTTCAACATGGCATCTCATGGCAAAGAACTCTCTGAGGATCTGAAAAAAAGATTTGTTGCTCTACATAAAGATGTAAAAGGTGGCCAAGATCATACAGCGGTTTAACAGCACAGGTTCCACTCAGAACAGGCCTCGCTATGGTCAACCAAAGAAGTTGAGTGCACATGCTCAGCGTCATATCCAGAGCCTGTCTTTTGAAAATAGACGCATGAGTTCTGCCAGCATTGCTGCAGAGGTTGAAGGGGTGGGGGGTCAGCCTGTCAGTGCTCAAACCATACGCCGCACACTGCATCAAATTGGTCTGCATGGCTGTCATTCCAGAAGGAAGCCTCTTCTAAAGATACACAAGAAAGCCCGCAAACAGTTTTATGAAAACAAGCAGACTCAGGACAGGGATTACTGGCCTGTCCTGTGGTCTGATGAGACCAAGATGATCTTATTTGGTTCAGATGATGTCAAGCGTGTGTGGCGGCAACCAGGTGAGGAGTACTATGACAAGTGTGTCTTGCCTACAGTAAAGCATGGTGGTGGGAGTGTCATGGTTTGGGGCTGCATGAGTGCTGCCGGCACTGGGGAGCTACAGATCATTGAGGAAACCATGAATGCCAACATGTACTGTGACACACTGAGGCCGCAGGGCAGATTTCCAACATGATAACGACCCCAAACATGCCTCCAAGACGACCAATGCCTTGCTAAAGAAACTGAGCGTAAAGCTGCTGGATTGGCATGCATGCCAAGCATGTCTCCAGACCTAAAACCTATTGAGCATTTGTGGGGCATCCTCAAATGGAAGGTGGATGAGCGCAAGGTCTCTAACATCCACCAGCTCTGAGACATCATCATGGAGGAGTGGAAGAGGATTCCAGTAGCAACCTTTGAAGCTCTAGTGAACTCCATGCCCTAGAGAGTTGAGGCAGTGCTGGAGAATAATGCTGGTCACACAAAATATTGACATTTTGGGTACAGTGTGGACATTTTTCACTTAGGGGCGCACTTACTTTTGTTGCCAGTGGTTTAGACATTAATGGATGTGTGTTGAGTTATTTTGAGGGGATAGCAAATTTTCACTGTTATACAAGCTGTACACTGACTACTTTACATTGTATCAAAGTGTCATATCTTCAGTGTTGTCCCATAAAAAGATATAATAAATATATATAATATATATATAATAAAATATATATAATAAAATATTTACAAAATTGATAGGGGTGTACTCACTTTTGTGAGATACTGTACATGTCCACACTTTTTGAACTGACTGAACTGCTATTTCACATACTTAACACCCCTTAAAAATTAATTCTAGCAATTTTTCTAAATGTCTTACGAATTCAACTGCTAAGTTGAAAAAAAAGTCAAAATAGATTTTCTACATTAATGGGAACCAGGTTTGCTACTGTCCCAAAGACATTGAATTTCCAAGTTTCTTGGGGCTTTAGATGTGGTGTCATGCTAAATAATAAATTGAGAGGTTTCATGTGCCAGCTCCCTCCGGCATGAATACCTTATATGAAGAGTTCTTGACAAGTGAAAGTGACTATTCTTGCATTGTGAAACATAGCATAGCACAATGAAATTACACCTCTGCATTTTACCCATATACGCACACACACAGCAGGGGACAGCTATTGAAATCTATAAATTAGTGGGGAGCATTGATGGGGACTTTCTGATCTTGGGGCCAAATCCCTAAACACTTAACCACTGCTGCCCCAAACAAACTTTCTTGGGGAAAAATATCCGTATGCATTTGGTGTTTTATTATCTTTTTGATGGCTATTAAAATTATCAGTGAAGTTCCCCTTTAATCCTCTTTAAGGAAAATGACAGTTAAGTGCAACTTCTGGTGGCTTGTGGTTTTACAACAGTGTCTGTTGTTGAAGCTTCTAGATATGAGGGTGCTACCTTGAATCAAGCTGAAGTTTAGAGCAATAAAGAGCCCAGCATGAGGATCCATCTCAACTGCCCTGACAGTGAAGTTCACACTGCCTTTTGCTGGGAGAGTGATATTATCCATGGGTAAGTCTTCCGTGTCCTTCTTGTGCAGAGTGACGTGTATGGCGCTGTCTGTTGTGAGGTTAGCGATTGTGATCGGCAGTCCCTGTGGAGTTGCAAATTCCATAGCAGCCAGACTGGTGGAGATGGGTGGATCCGCAGCTGAGGCAAATGGATTCCCCTCAGTCTCCATAACCAGAAGAACTTGAAGGACATCCTCTTGCTCCTTCTTCAGCTGCTCTGCCATGGGGGACGGGATGTGGAAATGACAGTGACTGGAGGGCACTGTGCACAGCAGATTTGAAGCAGGATCGCCCCGAATGCCTACCGCCTTGATCCGTGAAGCTTCCAGGGAAACATATTCTTCACCAGCCAGTCGTGACCACATTAAGGAGCGCATGAGCTCGCCTACCTGCTGCAGAGCTGACACTACAGTCTCTGGAGGGTCTTGATGTTTGTAGTGGTAGTTTACATTAAAAGAGGCCTTTGATTTTTGAGCAGCAGTCATGGAGCTACCTGAATGAAAAAAGAACATTCTGAGAAACAGAAAATCCTCTGTCAAACAAAACTACAGAGTGAAGTCCCCTCAGAATTTTGGTGAATTATGGGTATAAACAGTCTGTCAACTGTATTTACACTCTTGTAAAAAGCATAGTTTCAAAATTCTTCTGCCAAGTTGTTTTTGGTCACACTTTATTCTGAGAGTCATTTATAGATCATCTACAGAAGCTTTATTTATTAATAAATTATACGGTGGAACTCCAGATTATCAACATCAGGTTAAGTATTATGAATTAGGACTAAATTAGGCCTGAGTTTTGGGTTAGGGACTCAAACTAGGGTTTGTTTTAATGAAATGTTTTATCCGTCCATCCATCTTCTGAGCCCCTTCTCCTAACCAGTGCTGTCAGGGTTACTGGAGTCTTTATCAGCACTAATGGGTCAATCACATAGCAGACAGGCTAACTCTCACAAACAGTCACACCTACGCAATTCAGAGTTCATGTGGAGTGCATGTCTTTGGAGTGAGAAACTGGGGCAGAACCTTCCTGCTGTGAAACAATAGCCCTACCCACTGGGCCATTGTGCTGCTCTAGAAAGCTTTATATCCCATTTAAAATTAGGTTCTTAATAAATATTTATAAAGCTGCTTAATGATTAAAAAAAAGCATTTATTTTAACATAAGCTGTTGATCTACAAAGTACATACAGTCAAAAAGTGAGATGAAATATAGTTTTTTTGGAAGGTCCGCCCAGATCTCCAAAATAAAGATTTTACAGGGGAAGGAAATAACATTTACAATTTATGATAGAATTTAACGTATAGTAATTTTGGAGCATTTGATTGGTCCATTCATTGTGGCATTTTCACACAATGATCATTTTGAATACTTATCTTCAATCAAATTGGATTAATATCGTTAAACTTTTCATTTTTCTGGAACTGTCACAAATTTTGTCATAAATATTGGTCTGTGAATGTTACGAGAGCCTTTTTCTTTCTCTTATAGTACCAAACGAATAATTTTGCATAGTTTTCCATGAATTTACGCAGAAATAATTCTTAGGATGTGGACGTCCATGTTGTTTAAATGTGTCAACACCTTCATAAAACAAAAATAAATAGGATCTTTTCTAACAAGTAGCTGCAGCATCTTCTGATTTACCACAGACATCAGCCACTGTTGTCTCACCTTTGTGGGCGTGTACTTACTTAAAACGTTCAGAATATTCCTTCCAGTGTCTACAGGGGTGACATCTCCTTGTTTAGTTTGTTCTCTGATCACTTTTATCATCTTCTTTACAGCTTCTAAGACTCTAGTGTGGCAGTCTTCGCACTGAAGCTCAGAGGGAACAGCCTATTAGAGCAAAAAAAAATTTTTCTTGCTTAAAGGTCAGAATATGCAGAAGAGACTTTGAATGTCATAAATAATAGAAATTCTGAAATAGTTTATTTATATGGTAATTACTGTCTGCAGCAGTAGATGTCAAGCGTTTTTACAACTGACTATCCTTCCTCTTTGACATTTTATAGAAGCATCATAGTTTTTTTTTCTCTTCGATCTTTATTTATTTCAACCACATCACTGCAGGCAGACCTTACACAGTGTTGCCCTTTTACCCTTTATGCCACACAGGATGATTGTTAAGTACATGCTCTACTGGAGACTGTTGACCCTTTGGTGTTGGGCTTTAACTGATGGTGAAGCTGACAGAGTAGAGGCCATTTTCTGATGCCTTCAGGGAACTGCTGTCTTTTTCAATGAGCATCATTAAAGAAGAGACATACAGTGGAATGAGCCAAAGCGGAGCTGAGCTGGGCTGCATCCTGGAGCGAGGACACTGGGAGAGAAGCCAGGGCCTGGGTCACTTTGCCTCGCATCTGTACTCTGTCCTCAAACTCCTGTGCACTTATGGCCTCCAACTGGGGAAAAGATGAAAGAAGATGCTTAGTGGTTGAGAGGATGGAGACAAAGAGTTAGTTATTTATAAATGAAGCATCTATTTTATTCATCATTCCTGAAATATTTATTTACTGCAGAAACTTTTTTAACGCAAACAATGATGTGAGCCTTTCTGAAATTGAAATCTGAAAAATGCAGAAGATGTTATTTTACTCTATTTTACTTTTCTGTTGATATTACAGCTTGGCTTTCAGTGTGCAATGATCATTTCACACCTCGTACCAGTTCCCACCTGATTAAGATGGCTGATGAAGGCAGTGGAGTAAGGTATAACATCCTGAGGGTTGCCTTGTTGAAGTAGGGCTGACAGTTCAGACTGACTTCTTTTTTTCAGCCATTCTGTTGAGCCTTGACCATTCATTGGCAGCACCACCATTAGATTCCTGCATAAGTTAATGAAAGGCAGAAACTGTTACATCAGTATTTCCCAAATCCTTGAACAATCGTTGCATGTTCTCCTTCATCCCAGCACATGATAAACTGATTACACATGCTAAACTGAAGACTTTCAGAACTTAAAAAAGATGTAGAGCAAAAGAACAGTACACCAAGAACAGTATTATATTAGAAACATAAGTATTACAGTAACATCTCCTCTCACACACCTCCTTAGAGCAGTCACCTTGGCTCCCATGTTATCCTCAACCTGCACCTGTACGGTAATGTTGGAGGAATTGTCCTTTGATCCTACACTGCCCAGCGGTACCGGGGTCCTAAATGTCTGCTGTGTGCCTCTGTATAGAGTTATCAAAGGACACAGTGGTCCAGGGGATTCACATTGTGCCACCTGAAGAGAGTACATCATCTGAGCAGAACTACTGTCTTCATCCATCCAGCCTGTCAATGCAAAAATACACAGTGGGAGGGTCTTTCACAAAGCAATTTAGTGAGATAACTTAAGCCTAAAGTCAAGAGATGTTATGGGGCATTCCTTAATTCCAGCTAGTCTAATTATGCGATCAAGCTTTATGAAATATTCCCCAAGAGCTTTATTCAATAGGGGTATACTTTTTATATCACAACCTCTTATATTTCTCATTTCAAGATTGGATAAGGGGCAGCAGTGGCCTAGTGGTTAGGGAGTGGCCCTGAGGTACCCTTGAGCAAGGTGCCGTCCCCGTCACTGCTCCCCGGGTGCTTTCAATAGCTGCCCACTGCTGCACGGTGTTTGAGTGCATGGGTTAAATGCGGAGGTCCAATTTTGTTGTGGTTCACGTGTGCTGTGCTGTGACCTCGCAATGACAAGGGTTGTCACTTTCACTTTTTCAAGATGCATTCATCATTTTTGCAATGAGTAAGAGGCAGCTAATTGATTATTTAACATGCTGGCAGTATAAAATAATTAAAAAACAAGAAGAATAATGGAATCATATTATTATTTAAAAAAAAAAACAATACCCTAAAATAGTCTAAACGCAGTGCAGAATTGTAAAGGCAAGTTTTTACTTGCCTTGACATTAAAAAAATCGGAAAAACCTTTTTTCAGACTGAGAAAAATGTACCACAAAGCACCACACTGACCTGAGCAGTTGAATGAGACCATGTTTTGCAGGAGCTGAACAGAGTCTTCTGGGGAAAGTATGCAGCTGCCTCCCTGGGGTGGGTGGTTGAGTTTTAAAGTAATACTGGCTAATCCCCATAGACCAGTGGTGGACTGGGATACATTAAGAGTGATAATGTATTCAGATTTCCATGTTAGTATATTAGGCCTGATGACAAGGTTACGAGAGCTGTCTCCAGTTGAGGTTGTAACTTCATTCAGATGCAGATGCTTCTCTGCTGGATTCTTTGCGCTCCACTTAAACTGTTGGACAGGAAATAGTTGACTTAATTTGAATATTGTATGAACAGCAGTTATAGTATATGTTAACATAATTGTCAAATAGTTTTCGTAACACATGGAAATGGATCATCATACCTGAACAGGGCCATTGCACAGTGAACAGTACCCAGTCAAAGCAACTGGTTGGCTGTGGCTGACATAAGAAGAGGAGAGCAAACTGCAAGACACACACTTCACAGTCACAGGAAGCACTTCTGCATCGCACACCTTCACCTGAGGATGCAGAAAAGGCCAAAATCAAATTACCCATTACCCTTACTGTCTTATGCATATGTTTGCTTGACCTTGGACAAGTGTGTCAGTTTTGTGCATGAAAAAAAGAACACATGCTAAACTAAGCATAATCTTCAGGCATATTTAATGCACAATTACAGCTTATTTCCTGAAAAGATTAAATCTGTTCAAAAGTTATGACTTTGTAGGTTGTTTTTCCAATATGTTAAATTCAAATTGGGGCAGTGGTGGCCTAGTGGTTAGGGAGTTGCCCCCGCATCGGAAGTTTGTGGGTTCGATTCCCTTAGGTAGGTTGCCCTGGGGTACCCTTGAGCAAGGTACCGTCCCCTTCACTGCTCCCCGGGCGCTTTCAATAGCTGCCCACTACTGCATGGGTTAAATGCAGAGGTCTAATTTTGTTGTGGTTCACGTGTGCTGTGCTGTGACCTCGCAATGACAAGGGTTGTCACTTCCAGTAAATACGTATATATTATAAACTATATTCTATATTTAATTTTATTTAATCAGAGAAAAAAAAATGCATAACAACAAAACATGTTATTTTTCTAAAGGTTAAAACTTTTGCATATAATCGTTTTTGTATTACGTGTGTCTACCTCATGAAACACAGCTATTACAAAGCACAGTAACACGAGAAACTACATTTTATTAGATGGTACTCACATACTGCATAGTGGAGACAGATGATCGCCCATGTTTTTGGACAGTTAGTGTGATCTGGTACCTTCTGCCTGGTTCCAGAATTTGCCTGGGCAGAATGAGGGTGCTGCCATTGAGCTGGGTTGAATGATCATGAAAGAAGGACTCAAAAGGAGATGCTGTGGAGTTTTGCTGCTGGAAATAAAATGGTCATTTCATTTAGATTCTAGGTTTATTTTTGTGAACTTAGATTTTAAAGCAGATATAACATTAGTTTACAGTAAATCTACATCAAAAATTATTCATAGGTGACCTGAAAGGTTTTTGTATTCGCATTATTCTCTCATGTGCTCTGTTTTCTAATAAGCAATAGTTGTACTGCATTATACTTGCCTATTTCATTTATTTTTACACTAGTACAAGCATTATTTTTTACAAATAATTAAAATGCCTCTTATTTGTAGTAATCAATAAGGGGAAATCAAAATAAATTTCAAATTCAATACAAATGAATTAACACTTACCACTATAGTATCCCACTGAAACTGCAAAAGTTTATCAGGCTGCTGTGTAGAATCAGGGTCGTAAGACTGGTTTCCATCCAGTATAAGGTCATTGTGGCTTGACCACATTCTGTAAGAGCCACCTCCGATTATAGGGACCAGTGGGCTGTATCTTACAGAAATCCTGGTGCTCTTGTGATCTTGCAGAGGAGTTTCTTTAAATTTAGTAGTAAACTTCAAACAGTACTCCCCTACTTCAAGTGTATGCTTTGAAAGAGAGAGGAGTGGTGTTGTAACATCCACTGAACTGTTTAAAGAAACTTTCTTCTCAGTGCAGTTTGGATCCTGGAAGACCTCCCAGAGGTAGGCAGTGTTGTAAGAAATGCACCCATTGAGTTCCACACTTGCTTCAAAATAGCTTGGCATGGACTTCAGGATTTGTGACTGTTCTTGGATCAGAAAGACTTCAGGCTTTGCGCACTCCAGCTTTCTAACCACAACTGGCAGCTGTGCAGAGACCTGGCTCACATTATTGAAAACAATTACTTTGACCACAAATCTGCCTTCAGTCTTGTATTTGTGGTCAGCCATATTAAATTTGGACATTTTGACCTTGTCCTTAGCATCACCAAAGTCCCATTGGAATGTAAGGTCACTGCCTTGTTCAGGAAGGGCAAAAAATGTTACAGGATAATCTATAAAAGGTCCCCCTGGGGTACCAACAAGATTCACCTTCTTCACTGGCCACTGAACAGTTACTGTCTCAGTTATGGACTTTGAACAGAAGGTTTCACTGTTAGCCTCTACTGTCACAGACAGGGAGCCATTGCTAAATGGTGAATACAAGACACTTTGTCCAGTTTTTTGCATTGCACTGAAATGGTTTAACTGGAAGCTCCACTGGTAAGTCACTTGAGATCCAGTGGTAATGGATGCTTTAAAAAGGAAAGGTTTTGAAGCTTCCAAAACAGGTGAGCAGCAGTCAACCAAGTGAAGACCCTTAATTTGTCCTACCACTTGTACAGCCACAGTTGCTGATGAACTGCTTACATGATTCTTGATGATTGCTTTGACTATGTGATTTCCAACTGGAAGAGCTGAGATTTTTAAATCCTCCAGAATGTTAAATGAATAATTCCTTCCTGCAAATTCCAGAATCACTGAAACATCGCTTCCTTGTGTGATAGATGGTGTGAAAGTGATTGCCTCATTCTCACAGATGACAGTTTTACTGACTCTTAGATGAAGACCTTGAATGGCATCCTCCACTGTTATTATGTGTGAAATACTTTGCCAACTAATGTTGTTTGAGGCATTAAGTTTTACATGATGATCCCCTACATCCATAAAAGAGGTGCTAATTGTCTGATTGTTACCTAAAACAATCACTTTTCTTTCCTGATAAGCCACAATCCATGTCCAGTATAGAACATTTCCTTTTCTGACAGATCCATGAAACTGCAATAGGCTATTTGATGTGACAAAGAAAGGATGTGACTTGCCATCTACCTTAAAATCAATTTCTGAAATGTGCTCCTGCACTGTAATTTGTTTACTGACATCAACTGATCCAAGAACATTCGCCACTGACACTTTTAGCTTAAAACTCCCAATGGCTTTGAACACATGAAGGACAAAAGGAACATCTGTGGCTACAGGAGAGCAGTCAGATTCAAGACACCAACTATACTGAAGGCCTGTCCCAGCCTTCACGCTTACAGATATATTCACAGTTTTTCCCATGGCCATTACATCACCTGTTGTTGAAATATTTACACCTGAAACACGCTCCAATGCTCTCAGTGTAACATCCTTATGCACTGTGCCAAGGGCGTTGGCTACTGCCAGCTTGACTGATACATCTCCTGGGCTGTGTGTAAATAGTTTAAAACATTCACTATCACCAGCTGTTCCATTATGTCTGTCTTGATGAGCCAGCCAATGATATGTCAAGTTAGATCCATGCATTACAGATACAGTCAAAGTGATGGTCTCATTTGTGGGAAAATATCTCATAGATTTAAGACTTTGGCTTGTAATTTGGACACCTTGAATTCTCTCTACAACATCAATGGATTTTGAGGCTTCCATTTTACTGACCAGGTTCTGTACTACAACTTTAACCTCAAAAATCCCTGCTCCAGGAAACACTTGGCTGTATTGTGAGGTTCCAAGTTTTGATGGAAAGAGAGGATCCACTGTCCAATAAAATGTTACATTGTCCATGACATTGCTTACAGCAGTGAACATGACTTCTTGGCCCACTTCTGCATATGGCTGATCAGTATGGATTATAATACTAGATATAGGAACTTGTACATCCAGATAAGTGTCCTCAAACTCCTGGCTGACCACATTAGAAACTGAAGCAGTTACCTGGAACCTGCCTGCTGAAGTGAAAGCATGTAATTGATTTTGACCATCCTTTTTTGGAGATCCGTCACCAAAGTTCCACTCAAAAACTCCATTATTCTGCCTGGGTTCAGTCCAAAAGCGATAGGACTGATTGATGATAAGTGCATCTGGTTTGCCTTCATGTTTTATAGAAAACTTTAATACAGGCCTTTCAACAAAAAGAGTTGCTTTAGCTGTTTTTTGGCTAACTTGATTATGTGCGACAACCATGACTTCACCCCTGCCTTCCTTTGAAAAAACAAAGCAGTGATGTGATTCTCCACTGATGGGAGAGTCACTAGAAAAGCTATCATTCCACAGAAATCGGTAACTTTCAACACTAGGAAGCACTGAAGCTTCGAAACATATCTGTTCACCCACTGCTACAGCATTTTTGGCTGACAGAAGGGTCAAATCCGTTATCAAGGCCTCCACACATACATTTGTCTGAAAATCTGCAGATCCTACTTGACTAGACACAGTCAAGTCAACGAGATAAATCCCAGTGCTTGAAAATAGGTGAGCGATTGTGGTTGTTCCTATGTTCACAGATTGTGGTGAACCATCTCCAAAGCTCCAGTAAAAAGAGAGTAAGGAAACATTCCCAGGAACCACTGCCTGAAAAGTTACTTCCCTTCCACTTTCAATGCAGGTGGATGGCAGAATTCCACTAATGCACAGTTGAAAAATTTCGACACTGATTGACTGTCTAACACTGCTCACAGCATTAGAAGCTGTTACTTGAGCAGTGTAGTTTCCTACTGACTTGTAAATATAAGAGATGGAACTCATGGAGAGGTCTTTAAAAACTGACCCGTCTCCAAGTTCAAAAGTCCATCTGAGACTAGAACCTGTAGATACTCTTCCACTGATTTTGGTGACTGAATTAAGTTCGTTTGGCCCATTATAACTCAGGTGGATGCCTGAGATAGTTTCAACAACTTCTACAGCCATCCAAGAAATCATCTGTGACAGGGTGTTGCTAGAATGAACAGAAACGTTGTACACACCAGCGGCCTTAAAAGCATGGCTAACTTTGCTGTGAGGTCCTTTAAGCTCCAGGGAACTGTCTCCAAAATTCCATGTGTAAAGTATTCCATATGAAGATGGGAATGGAGAAGCTTCAAAGAGAGTAGTTTGGTTGATGTTGGGGACTGCAGGCACTGAAGAGACCAGCACTCTATTAAGGGGAGACCGCACTTTAATGGGTACAGCCTTTGTGACGTGATCATATTTATTTTCAACTTGTATCCTCAGTGTATAGTCACCTTGTGTCAAAGAAAGAACATAAATTAAGTACATGAATTAGAATTAGAACCAAATTAGAAGGCCCCGTTTGAGCACATGTATTTGTATGTGCTATTGTTTCAAGCCTTACCTGGTGTACTGTATATATGATGGCTAGCATCTTGAAGATAGATCTGCACTGCAGTCTCATTCAGAAGGGTACCACTCCTCAATAGAGGGGCAGAAACTGTATGGTTCACACAAGCGGAGCTATCACCAAAGTCCCAGCTGAGGAACACAAGAAATTATGTATAAATTCAAATTTTATTTTTATTTGAACATATGATATCACTGCAAAACCAAAAACATTCAAAATAATTTGTTAAAGGAATGTTAATATAAAAATGATTTAATTGCAAAATTGCTTGTATTAAGCCTGTGTACTGAGCCATCACTCATTTCTTTATATCTTGTTAGGGAATCACCTTGCTGTTAAACTGTCTTACCTTTAGTACACTGAACAGATTAGATGAAAGAAATTGTAACTATGGCAACTGGCTGCAAAGTGCCTAAATATATAAGGGACACCAGGGATTCTAAGCACTGAGCATCCAGTATCACCAGTTTACTTATCACCGACCTGATCCTCATTATCTGCAACTGGACTGAAAATAAGACAGACCTTGCTTTTGTTTTTTAATTACATAAAACAGTGTAATAAGGATTGAGAAAGTTAGTGAAAAAGTGTGACTACATGTTCCTGTATTTCAAATATGAAAGTTTTAAAGGTTTTAGGAGTCAGTGCTAACCTTATCGTGACACCTATGGAGACGTCCACTTTTACTCTCAGGGTGTAAATTATTGAAGAGTTCACAGCCACGGCCTCCATGTTAGAGAGTAAAGTTAGGTCAGCTAATGGGGCCATTACATCAGCCTTAAGCTTGACGTCTAAGAACTGGGAGCTAACAGGATTTTCGGCTGTTACCTAATAGACAGAATAACACATCAGCATCAATCTTATGAAAATGTAAACAATCATTAGGTTTAATCATACACCAGAATACTTCCTTTCCTTAATCCTAAATGTCTAAAATACTTACCCTGAGTTTATATTCACCTGGCTTCTTGAATACTACATTATAAGCCTCTCCTGTGTAGGCAGACTGGACAAGGTTATCAGTAATCCAGGTGTACTTCACAGACGAACCAGAGGCCACTGCTGCTGTGAACTTCTGTAGGCAAAGAAGGGAAGAGAGCCTGAAAGAGGAGTTTGGCCACTTTATTACATTAAGTTTAGACTTAAAAACAGTCATTCCTCCTTTTCCATCCCCAATTCCCAAATCTCAAGACCACTGCTGCCTGGATGTTAGTTTAACAGACTATTTCAATCCACCTGTGGCATGGAGGTGTGAAAAACCAATAACAAACCACTTCATTTCAGAGCTGCTTCAGTGCTGAGAAATGTGCACCCTCTAAAAAAGTGTCTGCTCATTGGTAATCTTATGGTGGTCCCTGTTCATTGATGGACAGAGCACAACAGAGTAAAATGTGCAGCATCAGGTGGACTACAGTCAGTAATTGTAAATCTACATAATGCACCTACAGGGCAGGTGGACCTGATAAAAAGGAAACATATAGATGTCCAGTTTCCTGGTATTTATTTTACCGCAGGGTCTACTGAACACATTAAATTGTTTTTCAATTGTGTATTTAAATTACAGTTAAATTGTTTCATTCTTTTTTTCAATGACCATTTACTAACTTTACTAACCAATGACTATTTACCAACCATCTTTATCTCTTCTCTACATCAGGCCTTTTAATGCAGTGCCTTCTGGACTGATTACATATCAACCTCTGTTTTGACCGGATGCCCTCACTAGATAAACTCCTTGTTACTTCACTATGAATGTAAAAGTTCACCTGGTATGAGTTCAGTGCATTTAAATGTGTTTTTGTGACATCACAACTGAGGAAATATTGTCTTCCACAATATGGGGCTTAAGATTTTAGCTGGGCATTTGGAAGGCCACCAGATAGATCATTTAAATAACTTCTGTTAGTTATAAGTTTTAAAAAAGCATTATTTACCAAATAGGACAGATATGAGAAGCTGTACCTGTGGTAAATCCACCAGAACTCTATAGAAGCCCTTTGGCTGTATGCTCAGTCCAGTCACTGGAACAAGGGCGTGTAGTTTCACGCTCAGTCTCTGAGAGTTCAGCATGTTTGAGGCAGTAATGTTAAGAATTTTTTCCCCTTCAGTGGGGAGCACTGCATATGCATAAGAGAACCAAACATCAGGGGCGTCCCTCTCACAGACAGCCTGAATTTCAGGGATGTCTGGAGGACAGGACAGCTGGAAGGGGACTCCTTTCTTTGATACTGGGGCTGACCATGTGCTTGTAGCATTTTGACCTGAAAGAATCTTGACGATTATTATTATTTGGTTATTTATACGCAAATGTATCTGGTTGTCTTTGCCAAGAACAGGAAACAGAACATGGAGTCCTGAAACTGAGGTTTGTGGTTGGATGGTTGGTATTGTAGTTGCAGGATGTATCCTGAGGTCACTCTGTGTGCTGCTCAGAACTGGTGGAACATCATAGAGATGCATAAAGTCCTCATAGATGAGCCGCAGGTCACAAACCACATTGTCCACCCACTGGCCTCCATTTGTCGGAGCAGAAACCCCAACCTCTACCCAGCCTCCTATCTCAGGTCCAGGCAAGGAGAGGTAACTCTGTTGCCAAGCAGAGTCAGAGCTGCTCACACAGTGAAGGAACTCTCCTGCTTTTCGAGTGTGTTGCACTGCTATAATGTCATCGGGATATATAGGAATCACTTTTTCTGGAAGTGTTACCTGCATGAAAGAAAGAAATAAAGACATTTGTGATCATTTAAAGGATTGTGACAGATTAACAGTATTGGTAATACTTAAGTTTGTTGAAAAAATGTGAATAATAATTTGCTATTTTAAAGAGTCTTTGCAATATGTTAAGCTTTTTATATTTTCTAGCTATGTATTTTGTGGCTTCTATTATAACATGACCCTGTCATCATTTCATCACTTGTCTTTCCTCAAACTAGTGGTCCAAACCACTGCATTCCGGAAACACCCCAAAATACCTGCTGTTTTGGAAAGGCTCTAATCCAGTAGCGCTTCCATCAACTCTCTCGCCTTCAAATTCTGATTTTATATAAGCTTAAGTGTGAAGAAGTGTTTAATGTAAATATATAATGACTACTTGCCCTGAAGTGAACAGGCTCAGATGCTGGAATGATTTTCAGGGACACGTCTGCCACCATATGGTAGAAAGGAGGCAATGCATGATAGCGAGGTGGCAGGGAAAAGGCATGATCTCCAGAAGAGGGGTGATAAGGGCTGCATGGACTGGTAACATACAGGCAGCTTTCCAGCAGATGGCACCAATAATACCCACTGACACAAACACCAGTGGTGTTGCACAAAGGCTCTGTAGAGCAGCAGCTGAAGGGGTTCAGGAGAGACCTACAACCTGAGGAAGAAAAAACACTTATGAGATTTTATGAGGAAAGCATAACCTTGACCAAACCTTCCTTGAGACCACTTTTAATATGGCATCAACGATATGTATCTAAAAAAACCCCTCCATATACTGACGATAAGGGAGTAACATTTATCCCATATCCTGTAAATCCTGTATAGAATTGACTGGGAAAATTGAAGTCACTGCAGAAATAAGTGAAAACTTGTGATTGTAAATACACTCAAAAACACTCAGTGAAAAACTCCTCTGTATTTAACCCATACACACTGGGCCGCAGTGGGCAGCCGTACATACAGCGCCCAGGGAGCAATGTTGTAGTCGGTACTTTGCTCAAGTATCTTAGGTTACCAACTGGTCCAGGACTCAAACCCATAAGCTCCCAATTATAGGGCCTAGTCTCAAACCACTCAAGCCACTGTATAATAACCGTCCTGTCAGTTATTAATGGTAGGATTTTGAATTCCTCTTTAAAAATATTCAGTTTCCCAAAGCAATTCACACAGATACTCAGTTGGGTGATCATTGAAGTGTATCGTATGTGTTTAGTGGGAATGTGCACTATATCAGCAAAGGAATTTTGCAAGATTCACATTTTTACATTTCAGAACTACATTAAAACAGTAGGTGTTTTTATACCTGGGGGCACTAGGTGATGGTTTGGTCTGCAGTAGGGTCGTAAAATCTGCACTTTTGCCAGGGTGAGCTCTTGACTGGGCTGAGAGACTAAGTCTACCGAAAGCACTTGACCTCCATGACTAAACCAAAGTCCTGGGAACAGCATCATCTGTACAGTGAGAAAAAAATGAGCTACATTCTAATCCATCAAAAGCATAATATGGATTTGAAAACTACATTATATATGTCCAAAATACCCAGACACCCCATTTAATTCATCAGTTTGCTTCATTGCAAAGTGAAATGCTGAGACAGACACACAAAAGCATTGCCAAAAACTGGGGGGCAGCTGTGTACACATGAGCCTCAATGCTAGGGAGATTTACAGTCCTCCAACATTGGGCTGTTGGAGTGCAATCTCTGGAATGAACTCCATCCAGTGTTTATGATCCACAAAGAATAATTTATCCTGCACTCAAAAATCCTTTTGTGGTTAAATGCAATCAAATTCTCACATCTTTTGGATTTTTACAGGATAGAATCTGTTACTGCACCTAAAACTAAAAAAACATTGTTGCGTAGACCCAGATTAAACTAAAGCCACTGACCACTCTGTTTTGATAATAGGTTTAAATGAATCCTTGGAATCCAGCCCATAGTGTTTTAATTAACTGCATGCTAGCACTTTACTCAAGGGCAGTATTCAAAAAGCTGCAGAAAACTTTCCTGCATTTTTAATGCGGTGCTGCTCTGCCCACACTGTTGCATGGTATGTAGTACTTTATTGGAAATATACTTCTGTTATGTTTACTTACTTCCACTCTCTGTTTTCCTAGGTCTGGTGGTGAAGGTAATGGCTGTAACCAGGACTGTGTATATGTCCTTGACATTACTGGCACTCCCACAACATAGCTGTCCAATGATGGCAAACGCACTTGAAGAGAGATGGGCAGTTTCATGATTTTTGTCAGTAATCTGTTCTGTTTTTCTGTCCCTTTATAACAGACTCAGTCCCTCTTTCTGCTCTTTATTTAGAAAGGCAACTGCCAAAAAAGTCACACAATCTAAAATTGAATTGCACCACCTTCAGCTTTGATTATGGCACACGTTATGGCACACATGTACTTCTCACATAAAGTGAGAAGCTTTTTCACTAGGACTATAAGTCACACCATTGCTTCATTACCCGAAGTTTGCACATCATTTCAAAACAAAAGAAATGAAAACTGCATTTTTGTTCATTGTAGTGTTAAAGTTATTTGATTGTACCTGATATCTCTTTCTCACAGATAAAACGATGCTTTTGGTTGCATGGGCTGTTCCCCCATTTCCCCAAACCCAGAACCATATGAGAACAGGTCTCCTTCACTGCGTCTCCATGCTGGGAGATAAAAGACCCAAGTCCACTGTCATTTCTCTTTTTCCTCAGCCAGACCAAAGCAGGTACTTCTCTAGAAACAGAGATTTAACACAAATCTGTATCACCACAACTTTATTCACAGCTTGAGGAATATTATGAACTAATGAACACGCTTTCCCATGTGTTCTGGAGACGAGATCTCATAACATCTACTTCTCAGTGAAATCATCTCTGTAATGACAGTGAACTGTCTGATAAAAAAAGTACATTTGAGCATGTAACAAAGACTTACGAATGAAATGAGCTGTCTATAAAGTTCTGAACTCTTGGTTTATCCACCATGGCTATATCTCCTCCTTTTATTTGCTGACAAACATCTCTTGCCTCCAGCCAGGCTGATGTAGAGGCAGGGATCCAGTAGCAGTTCAAACTCTCTTGGTCAATTGGAGCTCCTCCTGGACAAGAATCTTCATCTGGTGGACAAAAAAATATAATTATTTATAACAACAAAAACAATAATGATAATTAATGCTTTACTACATTTATTATATTTATATACAATTTTATTGAAAAATATTCACAGAAATGCAGGCTTTAATTTGTCATTCTCTCTTAAAAACTTCTAATAGTAGCTAGAGAAAAGCGGCTGAAGCATCTCACCGCTGTAGCAGCTTGGGACAGCACCAAAGATCCAGAGGAAAAGCAGATGCAATAGAACTGCCATTTCATTGGTAGATCACGCCCATGAATGGTGCTGAATCATATAGGAGCTACAGTGAGGTCCGTTTCATACGCTGTCTCCGTTTCATGCATTAAATCCTGTTCTCAGGGCTCCTTTCCCCCAGCTCTGTTTGCTGTTGCCTTCCATTATAAAATGTTCACTTTGGCGTTCGCCATCTCCCTTCAAAATGTCTTTCCTTTCTTCCTGGCTTCTGCCCTTTCCCTTTTTTCTTGTCCTGTTCTTGCTCAGTGACTTATTAGCATTGTGTTCAACATGGCTTGAGCCCCAGCCCCCTTTTAAAGTATTTGGATGACTTTTGGTTTGTCTCACAGCAACAGCCCTACAAATGCAAAGGACAGAGAAGTCCTCATTAGCATGCTGTAAAATCTCTCCCTGGTGAATAGGCAGTTAAAGTCACTCACGAAGGTCAAACCTTCACCTCCACTATTGTCCCGCAAAACACAAGAAAGGGACAGATGTCTAAAGGCTTGCCCACAAAAATCCAAAGATTTAACATTTGGAGTCCTATAAAACAGATTATGACTGAAACGATGATTTGATGTTGGGAAGATTTGTTGAATAAATGCAAAGCCTAACATAAAATTTGCATTGCCATATTATTGCCATATATTCGATGTTGGAAAATCAAGCATAAGCATTAATCCATCCTTGAATAGCAACAGAGGCAGACAAGTGCAGCATGTGAAGACTCACTGAAGGGCTTTCAATCTTTACTGGACAGGGATCAAACCACCAGCATTACCTGTTGCAGCATCCTTTACACCTTTACACACGGATTTAAGACCTTTTATTGTCAGTCGCTAATTCTACCAACATTTGTCTTCAAATATTAAAGACATGTGAAAGAGATGTAAAGGATGGGGTAGTGGGTAATGCAAATGCTCTGCACATAGAAGACAGGAGGTTCAGTCACCGCCCCCGGCAGTCCTAAAATATTGAAAAAATGTCTTTTGGTCCGTCTCCAAAGACTTACACATTGTCAACAACTGTCAGCTGGTCTAAATTAGAGTGTCTGCTAATTGCCTAGGCATGTAATTAAAGTAAAAGTAAGTACACTTTACAACGATTGTGGTTTCATTGGGAATAAATCTGCTCAACCATCAACAAATTGAATCACTGTTCAACATGGATGATTGTCCAACATTGAATCAATAGCCAGGTGATTAATGCAAAGTTAACATCTGAGATCTATACCGATTTAATGCTTTTGCTAAACATTAAATCAATATTGTTTCATTTAAGTTTGAAACTGCTGGTACCTTGTTTGGCATCTGAGGAGCACAATACCTGTGAGAAGGCCATGTAACCAGATTTCAATGGAAGCACACCTTTACACAGAGCTGCTTGAAATATTGAAGAAACACAGGAAAAGTGTGATGCTTGTTGCCAAGCAACAGTTTAGCTTAAGTAATAGTTCACTATTGCACATCTTAGACTTTTATGTAACAATATGCATGCCTGAGACTCAGAAGCAGCGTATTTCTGGCTGATCATGAACTTTTGCACAGCAAGTAATGAGAGCAGGTGATTGAATTCAGCTGACCTTTCTGAAAGGTTTCATCTTTGATTGCGTTTGCAGCAGCTGGAGTAAAGAAGATTACTTAATTATAAATGCTGCATCTCTAAGAATATGTTAAACTGCATTAAGTGTTGAATAGATAGTGGAACGAGCTCCAGATTTTTTCATGTTAATGAAAACTGCAAGTTTAAGAAACAGCTCTTTGCTATCGACCAACTTTGCCCTTCCCGGCTTTGCCCTTATCAGCTAAACCTGATAAAAGAGCATTCTTTAATTTGCACTGTCCTCCAGAAAACCTGCATGGTTAGCCTTATTTTTGTGAGTTGTACTCATTGTAATGTGAGAGACTTTGCACATGTCCATGGTTCTCATTAGTCTGAATTTGGGAAAAGCAAAAATGCCAGTGGATGCAGAAGCAGAAAAACAGATCTCCATGGTGATGAGGCACAATTAAGCAGCCTCCTCCTCCTGTCTGGGCTATTCTTCTTTGGCCAAAGAGGACAGAGTCAATAGCAGTGATACACAGATGAGCAAACAGCACAAAGCAACCTGCAGAAGGACAGAAAGGCCAGTTTGCTCCCAGTGCTACTTTTCAGTCAGTTTTTTTTTTTTGCAACCATCAATATGTGATTGTGATATTCTGATTGTTCATCAACATTTAGAATTAACCCCATTAAAATACAAGTGACCATAAAATAGCATCCCAGTTTTTTTGACTGTTTTTGGCAACATTACTCATTATAGTCAGTAAATTTTAACTTTCCAGTTTTTAACTTACTCAGCACATAGATTCAGTGGATCCACACTTTACATTGAAATTGTGTTTTTCTCCAGCGTTATCATCCCAGCCACTAGTTAAGACTCCACAATCAAACTAACAAGTTCGGAGATGACAAGTATGTGCTTCCTGTGGGACATGCAGAGCCAGCAACTGTATCACCTCGGAACTGTTGCAGAAAAATAAGACTGACAGCTAAACACACTTGAGGAAAAAACCAATAGCCATTTCTGGCTAGTATTGAGTAATGGGGGAACAACCTACCTAGTCAAGCAGAGCCAACCCAATTTCCTCTTTTCATCTCTTGGACATTTATTATTTTACAAAAACATGTCACAATTATTGGCACCCTTAGATATTCCTATAAACATTCTTAATTTAAATGTATTTTAAGTCTGTGTGTTAAATTGTTTACTGAGTGATTCATCAACAAATGGAAAAACACACTAATGGAATGAGGAAAAATGTATGTTGACTTTCATACGTTGGCTGTGAAATATATTGGAGCTGTAATAAACCTGCCTAAAGAAGAAAGCTTGTTTATTTGACCTCCCACACACAGCAAAGAGGAGGCTACAAGCATTTTTCCAAGGATCGTGGGTTAAGATTTGCAAAACATGCTAGAAGTTTGGGGTCACCAGGTCTACAAAAATAGACAGCATGTTCATACCAACAAATAACTGGAAAGGTGGACCATTTTATCTCTTTTCTTTCATCTAGTCAGTCCTTAAGAGTTTTTTTTTAGACAATTAAAGCTTTCCCTGTAATAAGACTCTGTATTTGTGGCTGTTTTGTTTTTCCAGAGAGCCTGTAAAGCTTGTTAGGATAAATGTCATGTAATTCATTAGGTCAGCTTTGTCTACAACTGGCAAAAAGAATGGTGCTTCACACGGTGGTTACATATGTATTTAATCCAAGGGTGGCAATAATTTTAACATATGATTTTGTTAAATTCTTTTCCAGTAAGGAGTTTTTTCTACCCTAAATTCATTTAAAACAATGAATGTTTTTGGACTTTCAATGAGAGATTCAGTTCATGTATTATACCTGTGTATGGATTAACTGTTCTTCATATAAACCCTTAAACCTTTAGGTATAAATCAACATGTTTACTAAAATTTTCTGAATGCAATGATTTCTGCTATAAAGTGGGGGAAAGGTATTCAAAGTGCTGCTCCCTCTTCCATATAATGTCTATTGTTCTGTGACACTTCCAGCAAATGCAGCTGAAATTAGTGCAATCCTGACATTCATTCCTAATGCACAGGTAAAAGCACTAAATTACAGAAAATCACAAGGCACCTGTTAAATGCACAGTAATTCCATTCATTACTTGTCAAATATACTATTTCACATCATTTAATCCTTTATGAGAAATGCTTTTAGCCTTGGTTCTGTTTCATGAGTTTGTAGGTCAATAGTTAACAAGAGCCAGGTGAACACGAAGAGCTTTAGTTGTGAAATGAAAAGTGCAGTAAATCTATAATGGCTCACCATTATCCAGTCAAACAGGCTCACTGCCGTTTTTTTAGAATATCCGAACTTTATAAAACATGGATACGTTATTGTTCTTCTGAAACGTGAATGGGAAACAGCAACGCTTGGTAGATAATTTGATTAAATAGATAATCTTGAAAAGACTTCAAATTATTTATTTACAAAGCCTATTTAGCACATTTATTCAGAAGAGATGAAAAACATATTTGCTGTTTTGTCAGTGAAGAGGTGTTATCCTGAAAGTCCACTAAATATGTGTATTTTCCAATGCAAAAAAAAAGAAATAAATAAAAAGTTTCTTTCAAACCATGTCTACAAGTTTGAAATGATTCTCCTGCTTTGTGGGAACAACATTGATGAAGGACTTGTATAGAACAGCTCCTTTTGGAAGTTTTGGGATAATATTCTTAGCCTCTGGACTGCGAGGGGGAGGAATGTACACCTCTTTGGTGAACCTGACGATGCCGTCCTCCAGAGCATAAAGTGTGTTGTTTGTTCCAATGCCAACCTGTGAGAGGAAAAATATATGTGAATATATATATGTGAAAGTATTACTTGTAATTTATGAGGAAAGATGAGAAAATGTTTAATCCATTAATCACAATGAAAATGATAATCTTTCTTACAATTTTTGACACTGTTTTGGAGATAACCTAGAAAATCTTACATGAGCTCCCGGATGCCAACGCATTGCTCGTTGTGTTGCAAGGATATTCCCCGCATGAACACAGTCTCCTTGAAACACAAAGAAAAGAGATTATGGTATAAAATGAGAGAAAAACAAGACTAAATAAAGTTGTATACAGAAAAGAGAGTGCGCAGAACTGCGTGCTTTTTTCCCTGCTCGTAATGTATTATAGACCTTTAAACAGTCCAAAATTAGTTCTTGGGCTGGAGGAAAATCCGGAGTTGAGAAACTCAAAAGACAGTAAACGTTACCATCTTGTTTTTTGAATCCATATCTGCGGCCAGGACTTTTCCCTCCTATGTTTTTGCTGCTCCCTCCTGCCTTCTTGGAGGCCAATCTTGTGGAAAGGACCACTGCTGAGTTTTGATATGACGTGAGAACACCTACAAATGCAGAAAATATTCAAAATGTCTTAATTAAAAAAGTGTGTTTCATGTTTTCGTGACAAAATCAGTTCGCAGCATCGGGGTTCCCATGCCCATCCTCCAGGCACTGTACTATTCAGGAATCAGGAAATGTTTAGGGAAAATCATTTCAAACTCATTGTATCTTTCCAGGTCCTCCCTTCCAGCTGGTGAAACAGAAAGCTGCCAGACACAGAGCACTTTCTACACTCTGTCCATCAACCTCACACATGGACTCTAATGTACTTTACTGCTCTAGTGCACACTGTTCCACTTTCCTGTGCTCTTTAGTCATTTACTTTACTAAAAGCTACTCTACTCTTACCTAACCCCACTCTACACTAGTCTGCTCTTTTCTTTTTTACTGTTCACTAATCCAGTGGTTCTCAGCTCTGGTCCTGGGACCTCCCTGCCCTGACTAACTTACATTTACTGTACTCTACTGTATATTTCAGTTCTCTACCGTAGTCTAATGTTCTCTATACATTATAAAATTCCCAGCTCTGGATCAGGTCTCTCCCTGATCTACAGAGTTTCTGCTTTTCGGAGGACTAGAGGTAGAAACACTACTCTCCCACCACTGGCCAACGACACACCATGTGTCTGCTTTACCAGCAGCTCGTCAAAAATGAAGCAAAACAGAGAGAAGGGCTTTAAAAACACACACTCACCAGCTCTCGGGCGAAGTAATGAGGACACCAGCGCGGCCATGTTGGAGTACGTGATGTTGGTGACGCAAGTTCTCGCGAGATCTTTACTGGCTCCGCCCAGACGCGTTTTATTTAAAATATATTAAATTAAATTTTATTTTAATTAGCTATGTGGCTTGGAACACTACTACTGCTACTGCTACTACTACTACTAATAATAAGCAGTCATTAATTAAATATTAAAAAAATATAACATTGGTTTATTATTCACTACTATTTCTCAACTGCAGAGGAGAGGAATGAAAGTGAGTGTGCCAAAGACAGAATACATGAGTGTGAATGAAAGGGAGGACAGTGGAGTGGTTAGGATGCAGGGAGTAGAGGTGATAAAGGTGGAGGAGATTAAATACTTGGGATCAACAGTTCAGAGTAACGGCGAGTGTGGAAGAGAGGTGAAGAAGAGAGTGCAGGCAGGTTGGAATGGGTGAGGAAGAGTGGCTGGAGAGATCTGTGACAAATGGGTACCAGCTAAAGTGAAAGGCTATGTTATATGGGTTGGAGACGGTGGCTCTGACTATAAAAACAGGAGGTGGAGCTGGAGGAGTTAAAGATGCTGAGATTTTCGTTGGGTGTGACGAGGATGGACAGGATTAGAAATGAGTATATTAGAGGGACAGCTCAGGTTAGATGTCTTGGAGACAAAGTTGGAGAAGCGAGGTTGCATTGGTTTAGACATGTCCAGAGGAGAGATGATTAGTATATTGGAAGGAGGATGTTGAAGATGGAGCTGCCAGGAAAGAGGAAAAGAGGAAGACCAAAGAGGAGGTTTATGGATGTGGTGAGAGAGGACATGCAGGTGGTTGGTTTGAAGCAGGAAGATGCAGAAGACAGGAAGAAATGGAGAAGGTTGATCCTCTGTGGTGACCCCTAAACTGGAGCAGCCAAAAGGGTGGGTGGTGGTGGTCTAGTGGTAGGGTACTTGCCTATGGACCTATGGATCCAGAGGTCCCTGGTTCGAATCCCACCTCTAGCACTACCACCATTGGGTCCTTGAGCAAGACCCTTAACCCTGAGCTGCTCCAGGGGGACTGTCCCTGTAATTAGGACCTGTAAGTCGCTCTGGATAAGAGCGTCTGCTAAATGCCGTAAATGTAAATGTAAAAGAAAGAGATGGTTTCTCTACTGCTCAACTGTACTGTGCTCCACTTTATTCTACTTTACTGTGCTCAGCTGTACTGTAATGTGTTGCACTCTACTGTACTGTGTTCAAGAGTTACTCCACTGTATTGGAGTTACTCTACTATATTGAAACTCTATTGAAGAATTACTCCACTGTATTGAAGAGTTACTCTACTGTATTGGAGTTACTCTACTGTATTGAAACTGTACTGTATTGAAGAGTTACTCCACTGTATTGAAGAGTTACTCTACTGTATTTAAGAGTTACTCTACTGTATTGGAGTTACTCTACTGTATTGAAACTGTACTGTATTGGAGTTACTCTACTGTATTGAAACTGTACTGTATAGGAGTTACTCTACTGTATTGAAACTGTACTGTATAGGAGTTACTCTACTGTATTGAAGAGTTACTCCACTGTATTGCTGTATTGTGTGGGTGGCGGTGGTCTAGTGGTAGGGTACTTGCCTCTATCAAGAGGTCCCCGCTTTGAATCCCACCTCTAGCACTACCACCACTGGGTCCCTGAGCAAGACTGTTGCTCCAGGGGGACTGTCCCTGTAATTAGGACATGGAAGTCGCTCTGGATATGAGCGTCTGCTAAATGCTGTATATGTATTGAAGAGTTACTCTATTGTATTGAAGAGTTACTCTACTGTATTGAAACTCTACTGTACTGAAACTCTACTGTACTGAAACTCTACTGTGTTGAAGAGTTACTCTACTGTATTGAAACTCTACTGTATTGAAGAGTTACTCTACTGTATTGGAGTTACTCCACTGTATTAAAGAGTTACTCTACTGTATTGGAGTTACTCTACTGTATTAAAGAGTTACTCTACTGTATTGAAGAGTTACTCTACTGTACTGAAACTCTACTGTATTAAAGAGTTACTCTACTGTATTAAAGAGTTACTCTACTGTATTGGAGTTACTCCACTGTATTGAAGAGTTACTCTACTGTATTGAAGAGTTACTCTACTGTACTGAAACTCTACTGTATTAAAGAGTTACTCCACTGTATTAAAGAGTTACTCTACTGTATTGGAGTTACTCCACTGTATTAAAGAGTTACTCCACTGTATTAAAGAGTTACTCTACTGTATTGAAGAGTTACTCTACTGTATTGGAGTTACTCCACTGTATTAAAGAGTTACTCTACTGTATTGAAGAGATACTCTACTGTACTGAAACTCTACTGTATTAAAGAGTTACTCTACTGTATTGGAGTTACTCCACTGTATTGAAGAGTTACTCTACTGTATTGGAGTTACTCTACTGTATTGAAGAGTTACTCTACTGTATTGGAGTTACTCCACTGTATTGAAGAGTTACTCCACTGTATTAAAGAGTTACTCTACTGTATTAAAGAGTTACTCCACTGTATTGAAGAGTTACTCTACTGTATTGGAGTTACTCTACTGTATTGAAGAGTTACTCTACTGTATTGGAGTTACTCCACTGTATTGAAGAGTTACTCCACTGTATTAAAGAGTTACTCTACTGTATTAAAGAGTTACTCCACTGTATTGAAGAGTTACTCTACTGTATTAAAGAGTTACTCTACTGTATTGAAGAGTTACTCTACTGTATTGGAGTTACTCTACTGTATTGAAGAGTTACTCTACTGTATTGGAGTTACTCTACTGTATTGAAGAGTTACTCTACTGTATTGAAGAGTTACTCTACTGTACTGAAACTCTACTGTACTTCACGCTACTGGACTCTAGGGGGCAGCAGTCCATCCTAGCGCTGCTTAAAGTCCTGAACGAAGAAGAAAACCCGCGAGTGTTGAAACGGAAAAAATGAACTAAACACTGGAAGTTTATCACAACATTTACCGAGCGATTTTGGTGAGCACGAACGTTTATTATTGTTTTTACTTTGCGCATTAAGCCTGAGCGTCGTTTTTATCCCAAATCTAGAGAAACACAAAGAGAGAGAGAAAGAAAAGAAAGAAAGAAAGAAAGAGACAGACAGACTGAGACTGAAGGACTGCGAGGAGGAGGAGTGAGTTGTCCAGGTGGTCTCGGGTTTAGTTAGACTGATCTAGGTTGGCTGGGTTGTATCTTCTACATGTTGGCTCTTGGCTCTGGCTGGACCTCCCAGCTGTAAGAGTGAAGCTGTCCTCCTCCCCTGCTCTTTAGAGAAGTCTGTCAGGGTGAGACTGGAGACCCAGCGGGCACAACTCGGCTAATCCGCCCATTTCACTGTCCAGCCTCAGCGTGGAAGAAAGCCTGCTCTTTTCCTGACGAGTTAAAGGAAGACTGGGTTCTGCAGAACAGACTGACGTGGCTCTGATTAAGGAAAGAAAGTTCTTAGTCTCCCCACAAGCTCCTTTAAACAAGCCCTGTAACAAGACTTTTACAAAGGAAAGTGAAAGTGACTTCTTGTCATTGTCAGGACACCACAACGAAATTACACCTCTGCATTTAACCCTGGCACAGACACGTGCAGCAGGGGGCAGCTATTGAAAGAGCCCGGGGAGCAGTGACAGGGACGGTACCTTGCTCAAGGGTACCTCAGGGCATCCTACTGGCCAGGGATTCTAACCTACAACCTTCTGATCCTGCAGCCAGCTCCCTAACCGCTAGACCACCGCTGCCTTTTTTTGGTTCTAATGTTGTGCTTGGAATCATGTCCAGTTCATGCTGACCACCTTAATTCAGGGTTTCTTTAGGAATAAGAAGCTCCTTACTGTCATTATTACTCATTTTATAAAACTATCAAAGATGAGGAATGCTTCACATGTGAGGAGCAAGCCGACACTTATCTGGGGTGAAATTAGGTTGCATGAAAAGGAAAATCTACAGTTAATTACCAGTTAATCAGTGAAGTATCAGTTAATCAGTATCAGAGCAGAGTTTTATAGCCCCAGGAAGCAGAACTGTAAGCTTCCTCTGCCAAAGCAGCTTAAATTGAAGTATTTAGCAATGTGAGGAATTGAATCATTAAGGTCTTAATAATGTTAAACAGTTCTTTCTTAAAGAATAGGTAACAGAGTTACCTAATAGAAGTGATACTGCTTCATTTCTGAGACATTAAGAACACTTTGGTCTGAAACCTGTTTGGCATAAACCTTTTAAAAGTCCAGGAATGTCCGTGATGGCATTGGGAAATAAAGTAGTTCCCAGACGCCTCTAACTGGCGCTGTAAATAAAATGGTGATTCTTGTGTGGGAGACCACTGAAAAAAATGTTGACTATTCCAGTGAGGCCTCCGGTCTTTTGATGTGATTTTGTAATAAGGGCTTCTTCTGCTTTCGGCTGTTCCAGTTTAGGGGTTGCCACAAAGGATCATTCGTCTCCATTCCAGAGAATGGAGACAAACAAACCATCTGCATGTCCTCTCTCACCACATCCATAAATGTCCTCTTTGGTCTTCCTCTTTTCCTCTTTCCTGGCAGCTCCATCTTCAACATCCTCCTCCCAGTATAATCCTCATCTCTCCTCTGGACATGTCCAAACCAACGCAACCTTGCTTCTCTAACTTTGTCTCCAAGACGTCTAACCTGAGCTGTCCCTCTAATATACTCATTTCTAATCCTGTCCATCCTCGTCACACCCAATGAAAATCTCAGCATCTTTAACTCTGACACCTCCAGCTCCGCCTCCTGCCTTTTTTTCAGTGCCGCTGTCTCCAACCCAGCTGGTCGAAGTGCTGTCCTGTAAACCTTCCCTTTCACTCTCACAGGTACTCGTCTGCCACAGATCACTCCTGTCATTTGTCCTCACCCATTCCAACCTGTCTGCACTCTCTTCTTCACCTCTCTTCCACACTCGCCGTTACTCTGAACTGTTGATCCCAAGTATTTAAACTCCACCTTCACCACCTCTACTCCCTGCATCCTAACCACTCCACTGTCCTCCCTTTTATTCACACTCATGTATTCTGTCTTTGTCCTACTCACTTTCATCCCTCTCCTCTCTGGAGCATATTTTCACCTCTTCAGGTTCTCCTCAAGCTGCTCCCTACTCTTGCTATAGATCACAATATCATCAGCAAACATCATATAGTCCTGTCTAACCTCATCCGTCAACCTGTAATTTTGTAAGTTTTTCTTCTCATTTGGTCAACAGTAGTCCAGTTTCCAGCTGCACCCTGTAGGCTAACAGCACTGGTGGCGATTGTTGTTAACCCGGGCCTCGACCGGTCCGGTATGGAAGTCCGTTTCGTTGCCTGCATATTGATTTGACCTCAGTTTTACACGGGATGCCCTTCCTGACATAACCCTCCCCATTAATGTGGGGTTGGGACCGGCGTGAAGAAATACACTGGCTTGTGCATCCCTATTGGCTGGGTTTTGTAATACGGTCTTGATGTCTAGCATTGAACTGTGTCATGATGTCAAAGGTCAATTGATGGAAGTTCCATTAGGGCTGCCAGGATCACTGGATTTAAGAGGGTTAATCTATTAATGTATTAAAATATCTGTTCCTGATGAGCTTAGTGATTAATTAGCAGGTCAAAACCCACACATTCAAACCCACAACCCTACATTTTTTGTAGAGTTCTGTTTGGGTTTCAAAGTTTAAATGAAAAAATCTGTGAAACTGAAATTGAATCTTTGATTAATTGTTGAAATATTGTCAATAATAAATGGAAAAAGTGAAAATGACATTTTTAGATTTTTGTTTTTGAGTGTTAAATATGTTTCTTGTCACTTCTTGTGTAGAAGGTTGCATATTTTTTTTTTTTTTTTTTTTTTTTTTTTTTTTTTGCTCAGATGATGGGCAGCAGCAGAGCTGGGTTCCAGATCAGTGACGGTGATTCCAGTGACTCGGAGGAGCTTCCTGTAATTGATTTCTCACAGCGTAGAAATGCAAAGGAAGAACCAAAATGTGATTCGGTGGTGGCCGACAGCTCCAATTTTATGAGGGCCCATTTGGCCCCATCCAGAACACATTGCCCTACTTCTGCAGCTGTTGAAAACGATGTCCTCATGGTCAGCAGCGAGAGCGAAGAGGAAGAGGCTTTTATTCCTCTAGCTGTAAGACTCAAACAGAAACAGACAGACGCGGCGAATGCCACGGGTGTACAGAAGAGTCAGACGTCATTGTCTAAGCATAATGGACACTTAAAGAATAAGCCATCACCTACCAGATCCACCCATCATATTCCTGAAGTTCAGCTGGCACATTTTCCTGGGAAATATTCAGATAACATTAGTCATCACAGCAGTGATTATGACACAGCATGTGTTTCAAAACACCTCCTGTCAAGAGGGGAAAATCTGCAAAAGGGCAAACGGACCCCTGTGGAAATCCAGGCATCCAGAGAGGAAGCCCTGAGGAGGAGAGGGGTGGAGCGGGAGCAGCAGCAGGCAGAGAGAGAGAGGCTGAGAGCAGAGAAGAAAGTGCTGGCGGATGCTGTGAAGGCCATGAGGCCGGAGGAATGCCTCAAACACATTGTCGTGAGCGTAGATCCAGGTAGGTGGCACTGTTGTTCCAGGAGCTCTCTGCTCTGTGGCAGTAAAGCCTCCTCTCTTCTGATACTTGTGTTTATTTTTTAAAAAGCACTGGCATGAAGTATTAACCTGTATTTGCTGAATGGATTAGTATTGATTAACTGTCTCCCTGCGCAGGGCTGCTGCAGCTGGAGGGTGGCGGAGCTCTCCTGACTTCCCTCCATGCTATGGGCTGCAGCTGTGCCATTGAGAAACAGCCGCTGCCCCGCAGTGTCTCCTGGGTCAGACGTGCGCCCTGCCCTCAGGTTGGTCGTCAGCATGCATACACAATCGCTGACACTTTGGCTTTGTCCTTTTGCTTCTGTGCTGTAATTTTAATTATGTGAATGCACTTTACTAAAACCTTATGATGAGTAATTGCTATGAGGTGAAGTACACCATATCTGTGTTCTTGAATTCAGTCTATATTGTATTCTATATTGCTTGTGGGAACCATAGGATTATTTTATATCAACATCATGATGCGATGTTCTTTTAAGGCGTATATCATGGATATTTGCAGACCCTTGGACAACTGCTTGTATTTAAAGACAGATCAACAGTGATAATTCTCAAAAATAACCCCATTCATGGAATTATTTCATTCATTTATTTGACCTTTCTTGTCTGATACTAATAATGAAAACTTGTATATCGAATGATCTTGATACAGATCTGCAATGACTTCCTTCAAACCTTAATAAGCCAACTTTAGCGAAGATAAAAATAGCTTTAATGTTCAAAGCAGGCTCCTCCGTTTTAAGGAACAAAACCTGAATTCAGAAACTATCAGCCATTTGTTTGGAACAGAAACCCAAAATCGAATTAACCTCAGAACAGAGTCAGCTGAATGTAGCGTCTCAACTGATTCAGAACATTAACGTTAGATTGCTTATTTTTAGATTGAGTATTTTTGTATTTTGAATTTGGATATTGTATATGAAGTTGTTGCTTCAGAAATAAAAAGTTCAAAGAAGCGCTTGCGGAACGTTTAAGAGCAATTCCTGATACCCTCGTTAGAGAGTGCTGTCCTGCAGCATGTCTAAGCTGTTTCTTAGGAATGTAAGTTTGCCTGAATTGGAACATCGACTATGAAAACTCTGGTGTTCATTTTTAAACCTGTTAGTTTGTCTTAATGGAATGAAGTGGTCCCAGTCCCAAACGTAAAAGAAAAGGATTTTCTATGCTGTGTTTTAACGCTGATGTACCGCATAGCTCACCACAATTAATGAACAAGATTTTTATTTTTATTTCTGTTAAGTTTTAGTAAACGTTTTCTCGTCATGGAGTTTAATTCAATTTGGTCTCGAGCCTGTTCAGACAGAACTTAATGTCGTATCTGAAGTCAGTTTAAAAGTGCTCTCAAGCAAAAAAAACTAAAATTAAGCCTTAATTAAGTTAAGATGAGATGTAAAGGGAGTAAGTTTATCTTAAAAAAGTTAACTGTAGGGTCCTCTTACTAAAGGTGCTGAAGACCTTCTGAGGGTACCAGTGGTGTTGACATTTTAAGGATAGATTTGTTTGTATCAGATTTTTTTTTTCCCACCTGGATATCTGATCATTTTCTGTTGTTCATTTTTTTTTGTTTGATAACTGGTAATGGATCATTGTATAATTATTCATCACATATTTATGTTATTGTATATTAATTCTACATTTTTCATAACTTCTTTTTTAGGGTTGTTTTGTTTGTTTCTCAGTTTGTTTTTGGGGCTGTTGTGTTTTGACTCCTCCCACTTTTTCAGAATCCACAAATGTTGTGACGCATATGATAGTATGTCACACATTATATTAATATAACACATCGCTTCTAGCAGTGAATATATTATTACTACTTGTGTGTGTTCTACATGAAAAGGTGAAAATTCTGAATTCTGCATTTGTTCACTGTAGACTGGCGAAGTGCTGTCTATTCCAGAATCACATACAGTCATTCAGGTACCAGCAGAAGACTTTATCCGCCTGGTTCACAACCACAAACAGGTGAGCAATAAAACACTGATTTATGCAGCCATGTTTTAGGAAGCAAAGACAGATTCTTTAGATGCCAAGAATGAAGCAATTAAACATTCATTTGTTAATTAAGACATTGACTTGCCAGTCTCTTTTCTCTGCATGCTACCTTTAAAGGCAAAAGGCCAACACGAAATGTGAGGATTTAATTTAGCTATTTAAATTAATGAATGTAATTACATGCTCCTACTTCTATTATCTACTAAGAATCTATTAGCCTCTGACTAATAGGCTGTCCTTTATTTAGCTTCAAATCATTCTTTGCCTGCGAAAGCTGAAACTTGTTTGTGTGCTTTTACAGGAGAAAGGGCATGGAGGATTGACTGACTGTGGCATATCCCTGACTTCTTGGACTTTCCGTCTAATGTCCAGAAACCCAGGCAGGAATCTCAGTCTAGTAGTGATTGACATTGAGAAGTATTTCAAGTAAGTAGTGGTTCAAAAGTGTGAAGATTCAACCAATGAAACTTCCCGATAACAGGCAAACTTCTTCTTAGTCTGTTTTTGAAGGTAAATAAAGCAAATGTAAAATGACAAGGATTCCAAGATTCTCCTTTACTGTGCACATTTTAAAAAGACCAGTACATTTGAGCTGTTCTGTGGTAACATTGCACTTGGATGTGTTTGGTGTAGGCCTGATGAAACGTTCAGTTTAAAACTGCTATTTTACACTGAGTGACCAGTAATGGCTTTAAAGGCCACTGGAGAATAGACTGAAGTCACATTGCTCTGAAGAGAAACCACCTGATTTACTTCAAACAGCAGACTGCTGAAGCTTGAGACTCTATAGTTTAACAGAGCAACATCTTTGCGCTTTACCCTCTCATTTGTAGAAGTCAAAATGCAAAGAGTCGTCAGACGTTCCGAGATGCAGTGCTGGGTGATGGTGGCGGTGGCAGGAAAAGGAAGAAGCAGAAAGATGTGGGGGAGCATCCTGATGTGTCTCGAGTAGAGTTGGAGGAGGCAGGTTAAACTTCTGCTCTGGTATTTCTGAAATATAAAATAAAGAATCTTTCTTGAAGAAAAATAAAGCTCATACAAATACAGCTTTGGTGTGTTCGAGGCAGCGGCGGCCTAGTGGTTAGGGAGTTGGCCGCAGGATCGGAAGGTCATGGGTTCCAATACCAGACCAGTAGGTTGCCCTGAGGTACTCTTGAGCAAGGTACCATCCCCATCACTGCTGCCCGGGAACTTTAAATAGCTGCCCCCTGCTGCACGGTGTGTAAGGGTGAAAAGCAGAGGTTGATTTTTGTTGTGTTTCACTGTGTGTTGTGCTGTGTTTCACAAAGACAAAAAGACAAAAATCACTTCCACTTTTTTGACTGGTGGGCTGATTATTAATACTGAGATATTACATTTATTCATTTATTTTAATACATTTAAATGTTTAATTCCATAGTTCACGTAAGTATGTTAATCTCACCCATTTTTTGCATTGTCATCATAGATGGACAAGGATTGCAGATAAGCACTTTCACATGCAATTCTTGAATCCCACCCTCCAGTGATTTAGTGAAGATTTAGTTATGAATATTCCATATTAGCAGGTATTTGTAGGTTGTCTGGAGTCACAGCTGTTCTAGTGTAGATCCTGACTGGGATTAGAGTTTAGGTTGAAATTAAATGTAAGGTATTTGTTTATTTTTAATCTTATTATATTATTATTTTTCTGAGGTAAGCGTTTCTGCAGCAGAAGGAGAAACAAACTGTCTGGTGCGCTAAAGACAAACCAAATTGTTGCTTTAAACTATAGATTTCAAAATGAGATGAAGATCCTACTGTGAATGAAATCAATTAAAGGGCAAAAAATTTAATTGAGCAAAGAGAAACATCATAAAAATCACTGTTGCTCTGCTGTGATTGCTGTCAGTCAGTCATTAGTATATGTGCAGTCTGAAGTTAATCTATCTGTCTATTTTATCATCCACATCTTTCTTTTTTGACTGCCAATCAGGCTTTAGTTGACCTACAGCTACACACTGGGGTCCAAGTCCACTTTCGCTCGACCTGGAAGGACTTCACTGATTATGTTACTATGTCAACCAAGGCAGTAGCTGAAGCACCGTTCAAGTGAGTGGGTGGCTAATATCTTCTGTTTTCCATTTGTTTTGCTCAGAGTTCTGGGTGGTCTAGATGAGCAGGGAGGTCAGGCTGGGTCCATTTCTTTGCGTGCTTGTGTGTGGTATGATCTTCTAGGCGGGAGCGGGATAAGACAGGCTTTAGTTTTTGTCTGGAAAGTGAGTGGGCTGGTGGTCAAAAGGTGGATCGGACAGGAAAAGGCCTTTTGCAAGTGTGGAAGAGGCAGATCCAGCAACTGAACCGGGTCAGCCCAGACATAGCCAGTGCCATACTGAATGTATACCCCTCTCCTCAGCGCCTGATTGAGGTAAACGCACACAACAGTTTTTTTTAACAAAATAATAAAAAAAAAAAATTTTCATTTTCTGTCATGTACTTGCTGTTTAGAGAGAGAATTTGGTGTTTGAGGACTTCATAATAAGGAGGTTTTTATATTTTATTCAGAAAAAGTAACCCAAGTACACCTTTCCAGCTGTTGAGTGCACTTATGATAACACACACAGCAGGTCTTTTTGGAGTTTTTGGAGTACAGTAGGCTGTGTACATTTTCCTCACAGGCGTACTGTCACTGTACATCGGAGCGTGAAAAAGTCACACTGCTGTCAGATGTGCTGGTTCGCCGCGGTGAAGGAGTGACCTCAACGACCTGTAGGGTTGGTCCAGAGCTGTCCAAACGACTCTTCCTGTTGATGACCTCAGCAGACCCCCAGCAGACTCTTGATTCCATAGTGTAAAACATTTTTTTCTCCACCATGTTCTTGGATCACAGCAGTAATAAGTATTTGGCACGGTGAGCTAATGTACTCCAATTTGTCTTTACTAGTTAAAGAGAAAAAGCTACATGTTCCTTATCTTAGAACTCTGTTATAGTGAAACTATGGCCCCCATTTTTGATGCTCTAGCTTAAAGAGTCTGGTCACCAATGAGCTTTGTTCAGCTCTGGGTCCTGACAGTGATTTTTCTTCCACTGAAATTGTATACACTTAAAGTAATTTTCAGATGACACTGACCTACCGCTTGATGATCTGTCAAGAACTAAAGGTCACAGACCATCAAGTTCCTTGTTTTTTTTCCCCCGTTGTCTGCTGTCATACTCTGGAGGTGTGTAGCAGGGCATCAGTAATTGTGGAACCAACAATTTGCTTGCTCTAGCTGTGTTATTTTGACTTTTTTCCAGCTTAAAGCGCCACTGCAAACCTGTCATTTTCCTAGCTAAAATGGCTCCCATGGTTCTCAGTGCTGCACTGTTTCAGAACTGTAGAGGCTCATGGCTCATTTCCAGCACATTAGCGAATGGCACCTGACCAAGGAGTGTCATGTTGCTTGAAACGAACAACGGGGTAACGACCCGTTAAATGTGCTTAAGAGATGAGCCGCGTGCCACGTTCCTGTCCCTGAAGGCAGCTTTTCTACATTTTAAGGGAGACTGCATAAAACTATAGCAGGTAGAGGCTTGTGTGCATTGAGGGGGCGGGGATTTCACTAGCAAAGCATTATGATAGTTTAAAAAATGAAACACCTTGGAGTTATTGTTTAGCTTGAACATATGAAATCTCATTCTTATGTTCTCCAAAACCAAACTATGCTAACTTTTATTAACTGGGATGAATAAAATTGGCATTTCCTTTGGAATGTTTTCATGGGAATTTTAAGTGGAATAGGCCACACTGGATGCTAAAGCCACAAGACGCTGTGCGTTTGAATGATTTTCAGTGCTTTGAATTTTGTCATCAGCAGTGATTTTATTTTGACCATTAATATGGCTTTTGTTCCCCCTAGCCATTTTAACATGGGTACATTCATTTATTCAGTAATATTTCTGCATAAATGTATCTTTTTATGACATCCCATAATGATTTCTTTGTCTGTACATTAAATTTTGGTAATTAGTATTATTATAAACACTTTATATACAAAGTGTTTAGATTAATCAGGGAATAAAGACATGACTTCAACATCCTGAATATATTTGATATTTTTCTTGAATCTCTTGAGTCATAAGATCTCCCATAGAAATGGCTCTAGAAGCCCTTTGAGTTGTGATTGAAAGAAAAAAATAAGGTCAGTAACTTTAGACGGCTAATTTGCATTTCAAAGCTTTCTGTGTTTTGTACATTACAAAGGGCAGTATCATGAACATGATTAACAAGTGATGTATGCTGTAGCCCTAGTCTTACTGTGCTCTCTGTGCAGTGGTTATATTCCCAGTGCTGTGTTGCTGTAATCCTTTCTTGTGTGCTCTTCTGCCTCAGGTTCCTGAGCCGTGTCTGAAACTTTACCTGGCCCTTGTCTGAGATTTACTGTATATGGTCTGAAAGTGGCAGTAGGTCAGCGTCAGCCCAAGTTGCTCCCAAGCTATGCGGTGGTGAGCGCATGAGGCTGTTAGTCACTGTTTCACAGCGGACACTCTCCACTCAGCTCATCTCTCTGAGAAAAGGGCCTTCTTATCTACTGCCACACAAGACAGAGCGCTGCAGGCTCTTCTAGGCTTTTTTGAGCCACATTTGTGTTGGTGTCTCTGGCTCTCTCTGCCCCCCTCTTCTCTCTCACGCGCACACCTCTCATATCCAATGTTTTACTGAGGAGCCTTGGCTAGCATAATGCAATCCATGACAAACCAGCCTTAAGTGAAAAGCACTATATTAGAATTCAGTCCCAATTTAGGATGGACTCCACAGAATTACCTAAGGCACTGAATGGCTTGTATAATAAAATGTCAACAAGCCAAGGCATCTTGCATTATCCATATTTTGCATGCTGTGGAGTTCTTTCTCTTTTCCAAGTGTACCATTTAGCTCATGGCATCATGGACCACAAAATGAGAGATAAAAATGATCTAAAACAATATATTGAGGTCAACGACTACAGCAATCTATTTTGGCACATGAACCAACTGAGCTGCTTGATCAATTGGTTTCCTTGCCAGCAGCAGTCAATCTGTTTTTCCTGCTTCCTTTAAAAAATAATCATTAAATGTCTTTGTCTCTCTTTTTCATTAACAAACAAGAGTTCAGAGGCCTAAGAGAAAACAATGCAAGAAAGCAAAAGTTTGCGGTAGACTGTGGTTGAGGTTCTTGGCTCAAAGAAAAAAGGTTGCATCGTTATTGCATAATATTTTTCACCCCTTTCTGTGTTTTTCCCTCCAGATCTCGCTGGGGAGTACATAAACTATGCACAGTGTTTCTCCTTTAAACTGTTGTTTACGTTAGGACTGATTTAGCAGGTTTCCACAAGAGGGCAGACTTGCTTTACGTGGGCAGAAGCTGCAAGCCAGACACTGCGGCCCCAGCGGAGGTCAGACAGGCCAAAATGGTCAGAAAGTGGAGGCAAAAAATACAAACCATAGACGCACACTGTCTGATAGGTCAGCTGAGAACTCTCAGTTCAGGGACATTATTTTAAGCTTTTTTTTTTTTTTGGTCCTCCTTGCCCCATTTTACACAGTTGTTCATTTTGTCCTTCTGAGGGTTTTAGACCAAAATGCACAACAGTTTACCACCATCTCCTTGGTGTTAAATAAAAATTCCACAGATTATTTGAAATGCGCTGCATAATTGAATCATGAAATGTGAAAAAGGGTTATTTGATGAGAAATGCAATATGGAGAAAATTACTGACAGATGTCTTTACAGTGGTATCAGTATGAACCACTGCAGTGCGTACAGTGCCTTTTTATTTGTTGATCATTTTGATAATGGTAAAGCTGTGATGAATCTGAAAGAAAAAATGATGTACATGCGCATCTCTACATGAACGACTATAAAAGTTTAGGCTAAAACTCTCACATTAAAACAATATTTTGGGCATCAGCATGTTCATGACTATTTCAAGTAATACTTTCCTGGGAGGTATGTTTACATTTCGGTCGTCTGGTTTTATCACTGCTGTGAACAATTCTGAGTTTAAGTTGCTCTGGAATTATATTTGACATCAAATCACTCAGAGTTTTAATGAGTTTTGTTTTAAAGACGCGTGTCGTGTGATTCAATCATGCAGAAATATTGAAAAATTGGTTTAATACCCCTTTAAAGACAAGCTTTAATGAGTACGCGTCTCGTCTTGAATTCACAACTACGCTCAGATGATGTACATTAATGGCAGTGGTCCTGATGGGTTGTCTTAATTAAGAATTTATATTTGAAAAGTGCAACGCAATGTCATGATTTCTTGGGGGAAAAAGGATTCAGGAATGAAAGTGGAGCACTCTGTTAGGAAATCAAGGCTGTTTTGTGTAGGTATACATTGGGTTAAACCACTTAAGAATGTCAATTGGAGCTAAATTTTATTTCAGGACAATGTAGCATGGCAAAGCAAGATGCTCCATGCCCACAATGCAAGCAGCTTTAAAAATCCTGGATGGTTTCAATTCTATCCATTGATGCTGTCGTCTAGAGAGGACCACAGCCCCCTTAGCTGAACCTAAAGCTTAGAAGATCTGATCAGTCTCTTTAATATCTGCCACCCTGACATGCATCATTATATTCAATGAGTCTTGCTGCTCAAGTGGCTCCATTATGTTGAGTCTATTTTCTGGAGATGAATTTACAGCTTCCGTCATCCTTGGAAAATCTCATGACTATCATTGTATCTGCCTGTCTGGCATGGATTCGTTTATTCATTGATGCTTGCTGCTCAAAAGGACCACACCCTCCACCTAGAGGAGCTGAACGCAAAGCTTAGGTGGCCCTTGAAAACTTTGATCACTATCTTTCTATCTGCCTATCTGCCCTTCACTCACTCACTCGCTCTCCACTCTATCTCACTTTACAGCTTAAGCCTCACCGTGGGAGGCTCTTGTCTCCAAAGGGCTCTTTGAGAGTGGAATCAGTCTGATTCTCGCTCTGTTTACTCTGTATTACACCCCCAGCCCTGGAGGAACCTTTAATCAATGCTGCGCTCTCACCCTCCTTATGATCCCAGGCCGTTGGCAACCTGATGCGACTGCTAATTGCACCATTTCTGTGGAACGGAGCAAGCCCGTCCATCTTGCCGTATGTCAGAGTGATGGGCGGTGCACTTTCCATGTTTTTGAGGCTTTAACTTATTTATTTGAAGCTCTTGTCTTCACAAGTCCATGGTCAGCTTGTCCATGATCAGTCTGGCGGACTGCACCCCATAGGAGTTTCCAGAGGTTTCGTGTGTGTTGGCAGCAGGAGTCTGGTCAGTAGTGTCCTGCATGCTCCCGCTCGGTATTCATTACACATGGTCACCCTCCAGGGCATTTTTATTAACATTCCAATCGGCGCTGTGCCACGTTTCTTGATCTGCAGAAACAAATTGGGAATAGGCTTTGATAAAGAGGCTGAAAGCACTTCTACAAGAGGAAGAACAGAAAATGCTTCTTTCGACCCAAAGCATATATAGAGATTTACTCAATGTACCAAGACAGAACCATTACTGCATTTTGGGCTATTGAAACGATGCTGTACCTGAGCCTCTGCATCACTTATTCTAAGCCCTTGAGCCAGAGAAACGCTGCCACACTGGTCCTTCTACAATGATGGACACTTTTCAAGCTTTCTCTGGTGCTCTATTGTTGACCTGATTTCTCCATTCTGTGTCACTGACGGATTCTCACAATGGAGATGCTTGACAGCCACAGTTGTCTGCAAAAGACACACTTTGCTCTCACAGGAAGGCAGCAGTGAGATAGGAAGATGAAAGAAAGACAGAAGGTGTCATTCATCATGTGTCACTTCTACAGGGCTGTCACACTCCCAGGCGAAAAAGCCCAAGCCCTGGCTCCATTGTATTGACTCGTCCATTTCAGATTCAGGGTTATCTGGTCAACATCTACGTTTAATCTTGAACATCAAAATATGTTGAGTTTTTCGGCTCTGCTGTTAGATGTTATGCTCTTTATGAGTAACATTTGAGCTGGTGTGCTGTCGTACTGCAGATCATTTTCATTTTTATTTTTTATGTCCCCCCTTTTTTTGTTGTATAAAACTGCCCATCCAAACATGCACTATCTGAAGCCTTAAGTTTCTGAAAAACCTTATTGTACAGGCCTTTGGGAACTTTCAGGAAATCTTCAGAAGGGAACAAGGCTAGCAGCAATTACAGTTCAATGCCTTTTGGGTAAAGGACATAAAACATCTGTGTACCAGGGACTTCTGTAAAGAGAGGACTCTGAAACGACATGTGAACTTGGTGAACTTCCATTCTCTTTCAGGCTCTCTTGCTGTTTTTTTTCCCCCCCAAGTGTACATACTCCATAATTTTCTTTTCATTTGTCATTTCTCAAGCTAAAGGTATATTCTGTGATGCAAAAAATAGCCTTAACAGCTTATTATATTTTCTGATATTTAAATGTTAAGTTTGGAAATGTGACTAATGGCTTGAATGCAGAATATTTCAGCCCCTTTTTAATAGGGACTTTGGTTGGTGCCATGGCATATGCGTTATAGGTGAGAGTTATATGGCAGGTTTACATATAAAAGTGCTATACCCAGAACATTTTCTCTTTTGTCCTTTGGAAATGGCTCTGAAGACATTTTGATTACAGCTCCTCTGCATGTTTTGAAATTCTCCATCCCGAGGGAAGTTCATCTAGGCACTGGTTTCAAGCCATACAGCACTAGGATGTCTAGAATTATCAAAAAGGCCGTTTCCTCCAGTCCCTAGTCTTTTGGTTTTATCCCCTGCAAATCCATCTCCCCTGCTATTGTTATTGATGTGTGCTGGTTAAATGTACAATGGATGAAGATTGCGTAGTAGGGCTCCTATTTTTTGTGGAAAATGTGTGAAAGTCTGTGTCATTTGTTCCTCCTTATCTGAAAAGTTCCCAAGTGTGCAAGCATTACGCATGATTCATCAACCTTCAGGGTTATTAAACTGTCCTGGCTTGTAAATATTTCAGGATATGTGCTGTACATTTTTGTTGCGCTGAGATTTGTGTACTCTTCTTGACATCAAATGGTGATTGATAGATAGATAATGGTATAATTATCTGAGCAAGTCTTTGGTGCGTTCCCATTAAAATGGATAATGTTGCTGTTGTCCTTGTGGCTTTCAGTTGCTTATTTCTGCTCATTCAAAAAGCAGAGCAGCAGTTTGTTACAAAAAAGAGCAGTGGCAAGAAGAAACATTGAGGGTGACTATTTTCGATGGTTTATGTAGTTGCTGAAGTGATTCTTATTATGCATGTGTCTTTCAAAAGAGCTACAGGTCTGTAAGGTTTGATATAGAGTCAAATTACTTTAATGGTATTGTTAGGTGTTTGCTAATTTGCAGATGTCTGTAACATCATTAAGTTCTTTCTGTTTGGAATGATTTTACATTTGCCAACAAACACGCTCATCTGCTTAGCAAAAGATTTTTCTGATTTTGTCCATTACTTACTCAGATGTAAACAGCCACTCCAAGTGATTTGGTGTGAAACGGCAGACTATTGGGACTCATTTCTATCGGGACTCATTTCTTTATAATGGGGCAGCAAGTCAGGGATCACAGCAGACATGTGACTAATTTGTTTGCTATCTATAATGTCCAGCCAACTTATCTTGTATCTTATTCTAATATTCATAAAATGGTGTGGGTCAAAAAAAGGAAAAGAAGCGTTTTGTGAACAGTTAAGACTTTGCAGGTCCAAACAGTCTCTAATATCTTAGTTTCCATCCTATTAATTGAATGACAAAAATAATTTAGGCCCTTGGGCAGGCAGCCTTAAGACATGGAACATATTTGCCCAATAGGAGTCTTAAAAAATGACCACCTTTCTTTCTGTTTGGTCAGGTCACATCACTGCTGAAAATCACATCAAGACCTCAATATCCCCAAGTACCCATTTCTGACCATTTAACTTGATGACTTGGGGAGTGAGAGTATTGTAAAGGTAGTGTTGGGAATTGCACACTGGTCAGATTTGTCAAACTTTTCATCAATGCAAAGTAGTAGGAGTTACTGTGACACAGGAAGATTTTGGTAGTTCTAGGAGTAGTTTAATAGAGATTTTATACTCCCTTACTTCTTATTATAAGAACATTACATGAAAAAATGCAAACTGCCTACCTATATCTTTTTGAGGTGTTAAATTGAATGATTTAAAGCAACGATTTGATGGCCAATGATTCTGTGCTTGTGTGAATAAGTGTGGTCAGTCAAAATGAACGAACTGATGTTTGTTGGATACCATCTAAAAGGGTAATGTCTGTATGCATCTTAAAATCTTAACGAATTACCATCACACGAGCATTTTTAGCCCTGAGTTTCAGGATCATCCTTTAAAAAGGATCATAACTTATGGTAGTATTCCATATGTCAAGGATTCCATAATATTCCGTATGTCAAGGATACAGTGTCACATTTGTTTTAATTGGAGCCTTGGTCTGAGCTTTCCTGCTTAGGATTAGTTAATTGTGCTTTCTGATGCACTACAGAGTGGCACTACAGCTCCTGTTATTGGTTGTTGGCTCTGCTGGTAGCTCGACACGCTTTGTCATTGCTGTGCTTCTCAACAAACAACAGGGAAGCAGAAGTGAAAATTGCTTTTGTGGTTTTGCCTAAAAGAATGTACGAGTTCTGAGAAATTGCTAAGGACTTAACTCACAACTCATTATTAACCAGTACATGGTTATGACTTTTTAAAAGTCTGAAATTCTGTACCAGAAAAGAAGAAAAAATAATCCCTCGCCAAACCTTCCTCAGTCTCCAGTGAGGCTGGCCATTATGTAAGATGATCTTGTGAATATTACAGTCCCCGTGTCTTATGTTGCATAGGAGGTCAGTTTCTTTAATACTTTAATAAAGTATAATCCTATCAAATCCAGTCCAATTAAAAACAAACACAGACATATTTTAACACCATGGCAGGAAGTATTACCTAACCCTTGCTTGTTTAAAGCAGAATGATGAGCAGCCTTGCATGAGCAGCCCTGAATGCAGTAAACTTTTTCGTATAAAGGATAATTTTAGGATAAAAATAGTTTTTAGTTTAGACAATTAATGAAAGTCCAAATGATCTGAAATGCAAATATTTTTCTGTCATCAGATTTTCTAAAAGTCCTCTTTTCTCACTTCAGTCTATTGCATTGTAACTGATTTCACCAGTCATGAATCAGACACAATTATAAGCTTTTATATTTAGCTGCTTATTAATAATTTAATAATGATTAATAATGAGCTGAAGCTTGATTTATGTACTGGGTTTTTATTAGTTTAGTGAGCCTTGAGGCAACTATTTTAAAAACAGTTTGACCAAAAGAATATGATACGTCAGGAAATCACTTTAACTTTCATTGCGAAGGATTTAATTGTTCCTTTAGTTGTTCCAGATGTGAAGAGATGATCAGAATTAAAAACAAAAATCCCTGTACATGGTGTGTCCACTGAATATTGGATATCACACCATGACAGCTGTAGGTATGCATGTCTAATAAGAGGTGACAGTGCTGAAGCAATCTGACCTATACATGAATCATTCAAGGTGAAAAGAACTAACTAACGTAAAACGTGAAGAAAAAGGTGCAGATATATACAGACGATCAGGCTGGTGATTAGTGTCTCTGGTGATGCTGGTTTGAACCTCTTTCTCTAGGCACCTTTTATCTACTGGCATTTTGAAGCCTGTTACAGTGAAGCTTTTAAAAATTCATTTAACCTAATCATCTCATTATGCCAAAGTTAATAGAAAGTTAATAAGAGTTAATAAAATAGTTTTTTGCACCAACACAGTGATTCCTTGGAAAAAACATGGAGAAATGAGGGGAGGCTAAAGAATTTGCACAGTACAGTACTTTTTGCTTTGCCCAGAAGGGTAACATTGTGCTCTTACATTAACTGCTTGTGGTGGAAAATTAATGATGGCCAGAGACCTGATTAAAGCAAGCAGAGAAAAGGTTTATTCTTGCAGGAATAGGCTCCCATCGCTAGAGAGAGCAAAGAACATGGCCATCCTGCTCTATATATATATATATATATATATATATATATATATAATGACAAAAGGGTGGGAAACTCGTCCTGTTCTAGAACGTTCCTGAGCATCTGCTGTCTGTCTTTGTCCGTGTTCTCAGTACCCTGCAACATGAGCCACCTTCTCACAATGATGGTCAGAATTCAGATCCCTCATGGCCTACAGTATAACTGTGACTCTTTTGGAAGCTTTGTCTTCCGGCCTGGGACTGGATCTGAAATGTCCAGCAAACATACATGACAGTTTTTATACAGTACTGTGCAAAAGTTTTAGGTAGGTGTGAAAAAATGCTGTAAACAAAGAACGCTTTCAAAAATGGAAGTGTTCACCATTTATTTTCATCAATCAACAAAATGCAGTGAATGAACAAAAGAGAATCTAAATCAAATCAATACTTGGGGTGACCACCCTTTGCCTTCAAAACAGCATCAATTCTTCTAGGTACACTTGCAAACAGTTTCTGAAGGAACTCGGCTGGTCGGTCATTCCAAACATGACTGTGTTTCAACCTCCGTGTGACGTTGATGATCATCAGCACCTGTTTGGTAAAATTGGTTGATCAGACACCGACTATAATCCTACAGAATCCCTGACTTTGTGCAAGTGTACCTAGAAGAACTGATGCTGGTTTGAAGGCAAAAGGTAGTGACACCATATATTGATCTGATTTAGATTTTACTTTTGTTCGCTCACTTTGCATTTTGTAAATTGATAGAAATAAACAATCATTATTGATATTTCTGAAAGCATTCTTTGTTTACAGCATTTTTTCACACCTGCCTAAAACTTTTGCACAGAACTGTATGTAATGCTGATATTGTCTGAAAGCACTGTGTTGTAAAACAGCTATTGTTATAAGCGTGCGTTAGCAATCCAGTGCCAATCCGTTGATGTGTCAGGCCAAAAAAATCAGACGATGTGTTTTTGAGTGGGCTGGTATATGTGCCAGCTCTGATCTTAACGCATTGGAATTGAATATCAATGGAATAACACTTTTGATTCTCTATAAATCTATACTCTTACGAATCTTACGGTAACGGTCCAAATAAAGCATCATTTTAATTTATCATTTGCTCAAAGGGTTAACTTTAGATAAAATGTAAAACACAGATATTATCCTTATTATTGACGGATCAAACGCAGTCAGAATTGGACGGTAACCAGGTCCATTAGTGTTAAAACAGCTTTATTTATAGTGCAGGTATTGGAAGCACCAAGCTCACTGAAAGAATTGTGCTGCATTCCTAATTCATCCCACATTTTCTTCAGATCAATTGTTTAATAATTCTGTTTTTGACAGTGCCACCAGCATTTAGAAACCAAAGAGCAATTGAACCTCAGCATGCAGAGACCAATGTCCAATCCAGTCACCACAGCCAACTTCATTAGCCACCAAAGCAGAGTCACTGTCCACCCTCGTTAACTGCCGTGCATAGCCAGTCTCATTTACATTCCGAGAGCAAAGATCAAACACAATCATAACTAAGCTCATGAATATATTATAGAACAAAAAACTATAGCCAATTTGCAGCTATCATCAATCTTATTCATATACAGAGAGCAAAGACCAATCAAATATAGCCAGTATTTTAATGATCAATGTCCTTATTTTCCAGTTACTTCAGGACAAATGCACTCATTCACAAGATGGTCATTTAGTTTCCAGCTTTCACTCACTCATGTCCTTCCACCCTTTTCATGCATTCCTACTGATTGTGCGTCACAGCACAACTGTGTTCATGCAGGTTTCATTTAGAAACTCAAAATTTTAAGTCAGGCCAAGTGAATAATACATACATTGTCTGGTTTGAGATAAAGTTACAAATGTGATGAATTGAAGGCACCAAGTCATTTAAAAGGGGCAGCGGTGGCCTGGTGGCCTAGTGGTTAGAGCGCTGGCCCCAGGATCAGGAGGTCGGGAGTTCATATCCCAGATCAGTAGGTCGCCCTAAAGTACCCTTGAGCAATTACTCAGTAACTCCATAACTGCCCCCTGCGTGAGTGTATGGGTAAAATGCAGAGGTGTAATTACGGTGTGGTTCACTGAATGTCGTGCTGTGTTTCACAATGACAAGAATAGTCACTTTCATTTTGGTAAATCTTTTTCTGACACCTGGTGCCAATATCGCTGTGCTCAGTGGAGAAACAGTTTTACTCTTAAGAACTTCTATAGTTTATAATTGGCACTGACTGTGTGGAAGCAAAGTCACCACTATAGTACATAAATGGTGCCAGAGTGTGGAAACCTGTAGTACCTACATAATTGGCAATGGCCACGTCACTGAAAATAATAACATACCTAAACCCAATCTTTACTGGGAAATGGGAAATAAAATACAAGTAAAAAGTACATTTAAAACATGTAACCTTTGTCCAGATTTTAGCGTATTTCCTTTTTTATTCCTGCTGAATCTTTTACTGGCCGTTTTCAGCCTTCAGCTAGGAATTTTAAACCGACTTTGCCTCTGGTGCATGGAAGTCTTTTTTTTTTTTTTTTTTTTTTAATTTCTCATAGAGCCTCATCAAAGCAACAGAGGACGCATATGTTTGCTCTCCAGCAGAAATATAAATAATGCTTAGAGAAGCAGCCCAGTTAGCTAAATTGATGAATTATTGTTATTATTTATTCGAGATTATAGGTTTATGAATGTATCTTTATAAGCTGTGGGGAAAAGAAGAAGCAAGATCAGCCTGAACTGCTGGGCTGTTTCAGTGTCTGCCACAGCAAATGATTATATAGGATTTATTAGTCTTGCAGAAATGTAAAGAGGGATTTTCGACAGGTCTTGCGAGGTGCTGTAACATGTTTCAGTAATTACAGAGATTCATGTTCATCAAAAGCTTAGAGTGTATACGTGTCAGCAGTATCGGTGATCTGAAACGTGTTACAGATGAGTTGTTACCATGGTAACCACATTGGAAGTCTCTTTCCAGTAGGGAGTGGAAAAAAAAGCCTTTTGAGTGAGATGTGCTGTGGGTTTGGGTAGATAGTAGAATCTCACAGACAGAAATGCGCTCTCAAGGTCAGGTCATCTCACAGTGAACCGCAAACACTCAGAGAATACCTCTTGGTGCACGCTGCGAAATGCACTGTCTGAATAATGCTAACCTAAAATGCACAGCTTGTGTACGTGGTCTAAAGGAGTATGTCGTGTATCACAGGACTCACAGTTGCTGTTAGAGCTGTGAAGTTAATGCCTGCAGTAGCTGTAACATAATAAGTACATTAGTTCCTCATACATTAATGATGTCACCTGTTTAAATGAGGATGGGATTGGAAAACAGTCAGTGTAAAAAAGATGGACATTCCATGTCAAACTACTGGGTCTCAAAACAACTTCCTGCATTAAATGAATTGTTCAGTAGATTTTGAGCATTTGTTTTTCTTCATGGATGGCACGGTGGTGGAGCGGGTAGCGAGGAGATCAGGTGGAACGTCCTGGGTTCGAACCCCCCCGTGTCTGCATGGGTTTCCTCCGGGAGCTCTTGTTTCCTCCCACCATATCAATACATGCAGGTCAGGTGGACTGGAGATGCTAAATTGTCTTCTAGGTGTGTGAGTGTGTTCATCTGTGTGTCTGCCCTGCGAAGGACTGTGACCTGTCCAGGTGTCTCCTCGCCTTTCGCCCTGTGAGAGCTCCAGCACTCCCCCGTGACTCTAATTAGGACTAGCGGCTATGAAAAAGAGTGAGAAATTAGTGTTTTTCTTCATGAAATAAAGAAACAAAACAGAAGTACACTTTTAATGCATATTCATATTCAGGCAAAAAAACTGTGCAAAAGTTTTAGGACCTTGAGAAAATATATAAAATGCTTCTTATGTGAGCAGTAACCACATATCCACACATGTTAATAAACACAAATATATAAAAATATAAGTGTATACATTAGGTAACAGTTTTTTCAGAATCTTTTTGAATTTTCTCATGGAAAGCCAGTATAATGTTGAGCAACTGTTCAGTACTTGGTTTGGTAAATCAGTGCTTCATAAAGTGAAATCAGAGGGTGATGGAAGTTTGCTGTGTGATGATTTACAGTCTTGTAATGGAGAATTTTGTTCCGTTGCCGGACGCTGAACTGAATTTCTGTCCTCTGCAAAAATGCTTTGCATTTCCTCCTTAAAAAAGACTACTTTCATGTGACATCAAAAAATTTAAAGAGATTATTCAACTCAAATTTTCTGTGAAACAATACACAGAAAAATAAAAAGGTGAAAACTGAAAAGCTAAAAAACACTCAAATCCAGTTTCCCTTGCATTATAGCTCATCACAACATAACATCAGGGCTCATTGGTTAAAATAAAATAAAAAAACAAACAAAACTAGAAAAATTTCCCGGTGTCATGTCAGACAGAATGTGTGAGGAAAATATGAGGAAAAACGTCAGTAGCCAGGTGGTGTTTAATTCCATATGACTACAGATCATATAATATCCTGATTCAATTTTACTGACGGTACTCCGTATCTACTGACCGCTGACCTGCGTTTGGTGTAAATGGTTGTATCAGTTTTCAATAGTGTAACAAATGCAGCCAGAATTAGTAATAAAACGTCACTTAAGGTCTAGATGTTGACTGGCTAAATTTGAGAGATTCCAAAATACAAATTATTTTGTCATCTTTAACGGTGAGTTCAAAAACAGTTGAACTAATCTCCAGGGAGATGCCGACCAAATGGATCTAGCTATTGTCACTGATTTCTTTAGTAGTCCAGATCCAAAACACATTTTAGTACACTCTCTTGCATTCACTCCATCAGAAACGCAGGTGTTTGCATTCAGAGGATCTTTCTGTTACCTCTTCAGCTTTTCTTTTCCTCTTTTTTTTTCTTTTTTTTTCTGATTTACTTTCCTGCTAAAACATGACATTTTGCACTGAAATGGACTTTGTATGCACCAGTTAACTACTGCATAGAAATATTTAAGTTCTATTTAAGTTATAGAGATATATTTGTCCAAAATGATAGTTGTGCTTACCATCATTTGTCAAAACTACTTTGGAGCTTGAACCTCGCGTTCACCCTGTTAGTACTTGAATTTAAGGCACTGCAAAAGAAAGCATTACTGATGATTCAGGCCACATATTGTGTTTAGGTACTTGGTCAATTTGATTAATATTATGAACCGGAATTACTACACAGGTAGTAATTTTGCTTCTGTGCTATATGCTTATTATAAGCATGTACCTGTCAAGGTTTGACCCGGTCAAGATGTGAAGCTAGAAATATAGGGGTCTGTCATACGTCAGATAGGGACTGACCAATTGCAGATAAAAACTTCATAAAAGGTGGATCCATTCTGTCTGTGACATTTCGCATGGAGTGTTCTGTTTCATTAAAGGTCACAGGTAAAGCGGCTGATATGAATCGCATACAGGGACTGAGTTCAAAGAGTTACAAAAGCTGCTTTGCCATAAACCAACGGAAATAGTCCAAGATCATATGTCACTCAGCCTCTCAGCACTGTGTTAACCCAGGAATCCCTGAGAGGGATTTTAACCGACGGACTTTCTCTTGAGTGATATGAACTGGTGTCCCGCTGAGTGGTAAATTGCACATGTACACAGACTGCACCAATCACACTCTATCATATTAGCTCTTCTTCCCCCTTACTCAACAGTAAGCACCAAAGCTCATGAATAGGTGTAATAAAACTGAGGAACACGCCTTATTTGGAGCTGAATGTCTCATTAAAGCCCTATATGCAAAATTCAGCAACGAGGCAGTCAACAAGGGCAGTCATTTACAAATAAATGCACTCTGTAGGACTGCTGTAAAAGCCTGAAGAATGGATCCAATTAAAATCTCATGGCTTCACACCCAAAACATTTACCATGCACTTATCTAGTCATATATGTATGGCTAGTATAATATAGTATAGTCTTTTATCGCAATTGGTTTTTATGCAGTGTTTTCTTTGTCTTGACTTGCAGGCCTGATTTTACTTGTAATATGACATCGACAACAGCACAAATGGGTAAAATCAAAGGAGACTCTTTTCGGAACAGCAGGAAAGGTAAGGATTAGACAAGTGTATTAGGAAAATCTAGTCAGATAATGTGTGCTGCAGATGCCTGAAGTGGGATGCAGCTTGAGTGCCACTGGCTCCTGCTGAGAAGTCTAACCATCTTCAGCTGTGATCCAGCGGCGACAAGAGAAGGAGCCGTGCTCACTACACTGCTGCATCCTTCACGTCAACACGGGACGAATTTGGCAGCTTTGCCGCACAGTTTGGCCAGTGTTATCTGGGCATGCTGACAGAAAAAAGGCAGATCAGTGTTTTCATTCCTCTTTCGTTTTTTTTTTTTTTACAGCCCAGCTGACAGGCCGGCGCTTTTGAAACACAAGTCCCTTTTGACAAATGGCAGTCTGCCACCGGTGACTAAGTGGTCTGTTGATGAGCAGACAAACCAGGGTACCAGCTTAACTCTGCCAGTCTGACACTGATTTAACAAGGAACAGAAAGCTGGATTACTAGCCTTTGATAAAGGGGACTTTAGATGCAGACTGAGAGCCAGTTTTCCCCTAATCGAACTCCTGTAATCCTCACTATGATCACACAGGGAATAGTTTGGTATGACCAATGAAAAAAAAACATGCAATATATTGTAGATGGTGTACAAAGGATGCTCTAACTAATAAACTGAATGGAATAAGCTTCAGCAAACTGCTGTATGACATTTTCCCCATGAACCAAAGAAAACGAAGCTTTGTTTTCAGAACAACAGTCCAGTAAGTTAAGGAAGACATTAGACATCAAGTAGAAGTCTTTCTAAGAAGTATACGTAAAAAGAATGTAATATATCGGTTTTAATACATTCTCAACACATTTTAAGTGAGTTTTTTTTCTAGAAAAATTATCCTTTTATTGTGTAAAAATGAAAGAGTTAAATGTATCTACATATTTAAGATTTTTGATGCAAAAAGTTTTTTTTGGTAAGCATTTTAAGCCAGTTAAAAGAGCAAGGTACCGTCCCTGTCACTGCTCCCTGGGCGCTTTCAATAGCTGCCCACAGCTGCACGTGTATGTATACGTGAAATGCAGAGTACATATTTCTCATTCGTGGGACAATAATAAAGGACGATGATGGTAGGTTTCATATCTAGTGTGTCTTTTAGGTTGTATAATAAGTCCTTATATATATATATATATACACACACAGTACTGTGCAAAAGTTTTAGGCAGGTGTGGAAATGCTGTAAACAAAGAATCAGAAATGGAAGTGTTAATCATTTATGTTCATCAATCAACAAAATGCAGTGAATGAACAAAAGAGAAATCTAAATCTAAATATTTGGTGTGACCACCCTTTGCCTTCAAAACAGCATCAATTCTTCTAGGTACACTTGCACACAGTTTTTGAAGGAACTCGGCTGGTAGGTTGTTCCAAACATCTTGGAGAACTAACCACAGATCTTCTGTGGATGTAGGCTTCCTCACATCCTTCTGTCTCTTCATGTAATCCAGACACACTGGATGATGTTGAGATCAGGGCTCTGTGGGGGCCAGAAGAACTGATGCTGGTTTGAAGGTAAAAGGTAGAAACACCAAATATTGATTTGATTTAGATTTTTCTTTTGTTCGCTCACTTTGCATTTTGTAAATTGATAAAAAATAAACAATCATTATTTATATTTCTGAAAGCATTCTTTGTTTTCAGCATTTTTTCCACACCTGCCTAAAACCTTGGCACAGTACTGTATATACAGTGGTAGGGTTCTTGTCTACAGACTTATGGACAAAGTTTTCAGGTTCGAATCCCACCTCTAGCCCTACCACCACTGGGTCCCTGAGCAAGACCCTTAACCCTGAGTGTCTCCAGGGGGACTGTCCCTGTAATTAGGACATGGAAGTCACTCTGGATAAGAGCGTCTGCTAAATGCTGTAAATATAATATAATATAATAGAATGTATATACATAGCAGTTTGAAAATGCAATGTGATTTTGAGGATGAAAAGTGCTTCTTATGCCCTATAAAATCTTCAGATGATCTGAAATAAAAATTAAAGCAGTGTTTTTTGAAATACATTCTAAAACTGTCAGCAAAAGATGATTTTCTAAATGTAAACAGAATATGTATTTCCAAGACGATATTCTTGAAAATCTGAATATAATCTTACAATCATAAGATCTTATTAAGTTTGATGAGAAAGACACCTTTTAATCTTTAAGCAGCTGAAAAAAGCTTCAGTACATGTTTTGTGAAAATGTTTTAATGTATTAATTGGATCTGATAATTGCAGATATATGCAGCTGTGGTTTGCTGTACCAACTTTTTCAAGAATGTACTAAAACTTTCAAACAAAGTTAAACGGTACTATTTTGTTTTAGAGCAAAAAAGTGCTACCATCATATAGATGAATGCAGTAATGAGCAAACATTATTTTGACAAAAGACATAAAACCCCATAATTCAAGCCCCAGCAGGTATAACAATGCATGAGAAAAAGTAAAAAAAATCCAATACCTTATTGGCTGCCCTTTTTGTACATTGATTGTGCTTTCAGTCACAAAGCTGCAATAATTTATATGACGTCGACAAATTAGTCGTCGACTTTAGCAGAAGCCCTCAGACTCCTTTTCTTCGGAAAGGTTACAGCAACAGCCTGCCTGTGTAGGGTGGCTTTGTTCTTCTAAGAAAAGCTCTACCACAAACAAAATGCTTTTAACATTTTGTTTGGGTTCCTGGGAGGTGCAGTGGGAATGAAAAAAAAAAAATCAGATGATGACAAATAGTCATGCTCACATTGTACACTTTGGATTTACCAACAACTATCTGAGAAAAATGAGAATGTCAAGAACTCTCATGCTCTCATTCGCAAACTCCCAAAGCCCAGTGCTCCAAATTAGAACAGCATCCCTGTGAAATATGCATCATCACGTCAGTGTAGCTACAGCTGGGCTGTGTCTTATTTCATATTAAATGCATGACTCTACCAGTACCAGTGCAAAGCCATTAGTGGCAGCTATCCAGCAGACAAATGTTTACTGTGTCTAACTTACTAGCTAAACCTTAAATCTTCTCAGAAGGAATGTTTTAGAGTACATGCCAACTGAGAAGATAAAGAGGTAATTCAGACTTGTATTTTTCATGCAAGTTGGGCATTATCTTGTAGTTGTATTGCAGGCTTTACACTCAATTGCAAAGATTAAGACAGATTAAGTGACCAACATGGTTTTACAGTATCCCTCAAATGGTGGGATATATTAGGCTGCAGGCGACAGTCAGTTCTTGAAGATGATGCTGAAAGCAGGAAAAATGGGCAAGCATGAGTAACTGAGTGACTTTGACAAGGGCACGTTTGTGATGGCTAGACGACAGGTTCAGAGCGTCTCTGCAACGGCAGGTCGTGTGTTTCTTTTCCTGCATGCAGTGGTAAGTGTCTACCACAAGTGATCCAAAGAAGTACAACTGGTGAACTAGTGATAAGGTCGGGTGCCGAAGGCTCATTGATGTTCATGGGGAGTGAAGACTTGCCGTGCTGGTCTTCACTCATGCTGGGCATGATCAAGAGGTGTCAGAACACATACAGTGCACCGCAGCTTGCTGTGTATGGTACCATGGTTTTGATATAAAGTACTTTGATGGATTTATCGTGGATGAATTCCAGAGCCTGCACAGAGCCCTGCCCTTCACACTATTAGGATTAATCAGAACCCTGATTGTAAGCCAGATCTTCTCTTTCCAAATCACTTGAACAGCAGTTTGGCAAAATGGCCACAGATTCCTATAGACATATTTAAAACTGTGTGGTCTTGTGAAAAGCCTAGAAGAAGTGTGAAGCATAAAGGCTCAGTTATTTTTATCGATGATGCAACTCCGCTGAATGGATTCTGGCCAGAAATATTTTGTCAGCCAGTTCACACAGGAATCCATCCAAACCAATCTGGATGAACTTTGTAATGAAGCACAACAGTGATCTAAAGCACACTGCCAAGTTAACAAAGGATAAAAGTGGAAAGCTTAAGATCTTAACACAGATGAACATGCATTTCTTCTGCTAATGTGGAGACTGAAGCGAACCCCCCAAACCAAACAACAACTCAACAACTCAAACTCTGGTTTTTTGGCTTTTTTTTTTTAAGTCCCTGGACTGCAGGCTTGATGCAGTTTTTGCAAATATGCAGCCCAAATTTAAGTAATGTTTAATTTACTTTAAAACCTTCTTTTGCTAACTTAACAAACCAGTTGCTCTGTTACAATCATCTACGTAATCTCACAGATATGGATGTAAATGGCAGCAAATATAAGATGAAAAAGCAGATCTCTCTTCTTATATTCACCTTTTCATCTTAAACACCAATAAATTGGCCTTGCTGTTTCAATACTTTTGGAGGGGTGGAATATAATGGCACATTAGAGATGACTGGCTTCTTATCAGCTCTTCAGTTGATTGGAGTGGAGGGTATGGTGTGCTGTGAGCTGAGACTGATATTAATCGCAGCAGCTGTGATCTCTCTGCTCAGCCTAGACTTCAGGACCATGGCTCTGATAGCACAGCAGCAAGCTAATCTGATGCAATCTTCCTTACTTCCTCTATTTTTTTGCTTTTAGTGGTGGAAAGAGGACACATAGAACAGCAAAGGTCCCTTTACCTGGCACTGATAACACTGACAGATATAGCTTGAGGAGGCTGATAGTGCGGTGGAACTTGTTGGAGGGAAATGTGGCCTACTGGGCATTGAGGGGTGAATCCGAGCACTGTTCCTTGTGGGAGATGTGCATGTTTCGCTGTGTGAGGCTGATTATACCAGCCAGGCCTTTCACATGAAACAGATGGCAACAGAGACAATCATGATTATCAAGCAGAAGTTTAGCTTTTTTCCACTGCATACAAATGGGACATATCTATGCAATATGTAAGAAATTGTACATTTTTATTTTCTAAAAACGATCCTACTTCGACTCCATTGTGATTCTTTTTTTTCATTTTTTTTCCAGTATGATGATTAATTTGGTAAATTAGTGGCAGCATTATACAATTAGTTAGCAAACTCCATACTGACATACTTTTAGAAACATTTTTATTTGACTTACTGGACTTCGTTAAAAAAGAAGGTTATATAATTGGGAGATCTCAAACCGCTTACTATCTGATGACCCACTTTACATGAATGCAGTCTTCTTCAAAATATGATTCTGGATAACTTATTCATGAAAATGGAATGGAAATGTCCTCTGCTGGTGGGCGTATTATCAATGACCCACATATTTCTCATGGAAAATAAATTAGTCTTTTGTAACATTTCAGGTTGCAGTATATACATATAGCAGCAGGTAGCAATTATTTGACTCTGAAAAACTATTGTAGCACTATCTGTGATATTTTCAGCCTAAAGTAATTGTTCCGATGCTCAAGCATTTTGGACAGTTTTGGTCCTAAGCCTGCAAACATGAATGCAAAGAATTGTGCACTTACATGTTTTTGTTCTTACAGAAAAGACTTGCCTGAAGGTTTTTGTGTGGCTGCCGCATTGTTTTGAAAATTTAACAGCTGACTGTGTTTGTGAATATAAGCAGCACAGCATGAGTGTAGGATGCATAGTTAACTCCATGATTAATCTGTCAAAACATGAAATCCTGCAAATATGTAACTGATGGATAAAAATCCTCGTGCTCAAAAATAGAGCACCCAGTGGCAGAACATTTAGAGGGGCAAGAGGAACTGAGATTACTTTTGCAAGGTTTTAGTCAGAATTCTTTGAGAGATGCAATACAAAAGCCTCAAATGGTTCTCAGAATGTTTCAATGGATGGCTCACAGAAATACATTTTTATAAATGGGACGTGAATGTGAAGAACCTTTTAAAGTTGAACCTCCACAAAGTGTAAATATTCTTAACCTTTTAAAAAGGGGGGCCTGTGCTTCATGGGACCTCTAAAACCATTAATGGACCAATAGTTGATCTAAAACTTGTCAGACAACAAGATGTAAAAATATAAGTCATATTAAATAACACATTCGTGTAGCACTTAAAATACATAATAGAAAGGTATGCAATTTTGGTTAATGTATGATACTAGGCAATGCAGTGGTATGTCTTGTGCACATCAGACTGATTGAGATGTAATAAGCATGTAAGGATATAATGCAATTTCATGTAATTTATTTACAGTGATATTTTTCAGACACTGACATTGTCTTTGTAATGGGCTTTGTTAGTTTGTATGGGTTTATCATTACTATCATACAGTATAGGTGTGTACTAGCACATACCTGTATACACCAGTGCCTATCTGTGTATACCAGCACATACCTGTGTACACCAGGGCCTATCTGTGTATACCAGCACATACCTGTGTACGCCAGTGCCTATCTGTGTATACCAGCACATACCTGTGTACGCCAGTGCCGATCTGTGTATACCAGCACATACCTGTGTACGCCAGTGTCTATCTGTGTATACCAGCACATACCTGTGTACGCCAGTGCCGATCTGTGTATACCAGCACATACCTGTATACACCAGTGCCGATCTGTGTATACCAGCACATACCTGTGTACGCCAGTGCCGATCTGTGTATACCAGCACATACCTGTGTACGCCAGTGCCGATCTGTGTATACCAGCACATACCTGTGTACGCCAGTGCCGATCTGTGTATACCAGCACATACCTGTGTACACCAGTGCCTATCTGTGTATACCAGTAGGGTAGGGCAGCGGTGGCCTAGTGGTTAGGGAGTTGCCCTGCATCGGAAGATTGTGGGTTCGATTCCCTCACAAGTAGGTTGCCCTGAGGGAACCCTGAGCAAGGTACCGTCCCCGTCACTGCTCCCCGGGCGCTTTCAATAGCTGCCCACTGCTGCACGGTGTTTGCATGGGTTAAAAGCAGAGGTCCAATTTCGTTGTGGTTCACGCTTGCTGTGCTGTGACCTCGCAATGTGGTTGTCACTTTCACTTTCAGTGAATGCCTGTATGCACCATGTATGAACTTAATCTCAAAAAATACACCAGTGTCTGTGTATACCAGTGAGTATTTGTATACATCAGTGAGTATCTGTGTGTACATCAGTGAGTATCTGTATACACCAGTGAGTATCTGCATGTACCAGTTAGTATCTGTATACACCAGTATCTGTTTGTATACCAGCACATATGTGTATACACCAGTGTCTTTCTGTGTATACCAGTCACAAATTTCCTGGACCAGTGAGTATCTGTGTGTACCAGCGAGCATCAGTAAATATCAGTATTTGTGTAAACTGTGCATATACCTGAAAAAATATCTGTGCCCAAATGTTTTGAGAATGAAACCAATATTAAATATTTTCACAAAGTTTGTTGCCTCCGTTTACATGATTTCAATTTGCATAAACGCCAGAATGTTATGAAGAGTGATCAGATGATTTACAATTATTTGCAAAGTCCACCCTTTTCATGAAAATGAACTTAATCTCAAAAAACCCATTTCCACTGCATTTTAGCCACAAAAGGTTGACATCATTTCAGTTTTCCTCTGGATAACACATGTGAGAGTGTTGAAAAGGACAAGCCTGGAGATCACTCTGTCCTGCTGATTGAGTTAGAATAGCACACTGAATGCCATAAAAGGAGGGCAGTGCTTGAAATCATTGTTCTTCCCCTGTTAACCATGGTTACCTGCAGGGAAACACGTGCAGTCATCATTGCTTTGCACAAAAAAGGGCTTCACAGGTGAGGATATTGCTGCTGGTTAGATTTAACCTTAACCTGAACCTTAAACAGCCATTTATTGGATCATCATGAACTTCAAGGAGAGAGGTTCAGTTGTTGTTAAGAGGTTCCAGGTTGCACAAGAAAGTCTAGCAAGCACCAGGACCATCTCCAAAGGTTGATTCAGCTGCGGGATCAGGGCACCACCAGTGAGGAGCTTGCTCTGGAACGGCAGCAAGCAGTGTGAGTGCATCTGCACACACAGTGAGGTGATGACTTTTGGAGAATGGCCTGGTGTCAAGAAGGGCAGCAAAGCCACTTTCTCTCCAAGAAAAACATCAGGGACAGACTGATCTTCTCCAAAAGGTAGAGGGACTGGACTAGGGTAAAAAGATTTTCTGAGAAGAAAAGGTGAGCGCTACCATAACTCCTACTTGGTGCCAACAGTAAAGCATCCTGAGACCATTCATGTGTGGAGTTGCTTCTCAGCCAATGGAGTGGCTCACTCATAGTTTTGCTGAACACCACAGCCATGACTAAAGAATGGTTCCAAAATTTCCAGCAAGAGAGCAACTTCTCCCAACCATCCAATAGATTGGTGAAGGACAATGCCTTTTCCAGCATGAAGGAGCACCGTGCCAGAACTAACAACATGATAACCGAGAAGTGACTCGGGGGAACAAAACATGGAATTTTGGGTCCATGGCCAGGAAACTCCCCGGAGCTTAATCATAAACATCTGACAAACCACAGAAACATCTGACAAAAAAATTTAAAAACACTGAAACAGCACACTTTGTGAAAACCAATACATGTGTCATTCTCAAAACTTTGGCCAAGGCTGTATCCCATGTATGCCAGTCTGTATCTATGTTTACTTTCAAGCTTTCCGCATCAGTTTTGCTTATAGCAATGTTGCTCATCCACACAGATACAACACTATAACTAGTTTTCCACTCAGTGTTACTTTATTGTTAACTAACAATAGGCTAGGTTAATGTCAGACTTCCCAGTTGTTGAAGAACTGTGATTCAGTAACCAGTAAACTAAATCCAGGCAGCCTGCATGTCACCTGCCAAAAACGACACTTCAGAGGTAGCGAGTGATGCATAGAAGGACTGTTTATGTGAAAGAATATGACTGTGAGTGTGAAGAACAAACCTTCACAAAATGTAAAGATTCTTTAACAAACTGTAACGTACAGATTTGTTTTCCTTTATATGATGTGGAGGTTCTTTCATAAGGTTCCTCACGCTCACTCCAAAACGGTTCTATAAAATTCCATCAACTGAAAGGTTATTTTAGTCAGTCAGTCGTTTTCTGCCGCTTGTCCCAAGCAGGGTCACGCTGGAGTCCATCCCAGCTCACACAGGGCGAAGGACAGGGGACACATCCTGGACAGGTCGCCAGCCCATCGCAGGGAGGAGTATGCAGGGACGGCACCTTGCTCAAGGGTACCAAGGGCAACCTATTGGGAAGGGGTTCGAACCCCGCTCCACTGATCGTGCAGCCAACGCCCTAACCACTAGGCCACCGCTGCCCCTAGGTTATTTTAAGGAACTAAAAATATTTTGTCTATAGCATCACACAAAAGCACTTTGAGAGCTTCTTTAAACCTCTACCTCTAATACTCAGAATGACAATCCATCCAAAATGTGGAACTGAAATTCCATTTGTTAAAGAAGCTGAGTAGAAATAGTGAGACTGCCACTGAGACAAGTACTGCAGCAGTGCATTCACACAAATCTTGCTGATCAGTAGATTAGAAGTAACTAATTGAAGGCCCAACAAATTAAACCACTTGTGTCACTTTCAGGGAAAAATCAGACAAGCCTTAATGTGCAGTTTATTGGTTTGGTTCTTGGTGTATGTGCTTGGCAAAATACGCTAATCTCTCCGTGCATAGGCATTTGAGGGAAGGCAGAGCAAATCAAGGGAGGATTGTGCAAAATCTAGGTGAACAAGTAACACATACAGCTGATTACAAATTCTGCTCCATTTACTAAAGTTTGACTTGTTATGACTTTTAAATCCAGGTGTTAATTTGCATCCGAGTCTCAGATGACATGTTCTGCGTGAGAAGGCGTAGAATATACTGCGATGTGGTTGCAGTTTGCACAGTTCATGTTGTGTTACACAAAGTGATTTCTTTCTGGAGCTGAATTAGCATCCCTGCCTCTTCATCTCCATCATGTCTTCTCGCACATGGACGTCTGACCGGTTTTATGCTGATGGGAAGTATTCTTTCGGTGTGTGTTTGAAGCCTGTGTATCTGTTTAATCGCTGTGTCTGCTGTTAATGGAAATTTCTCATCAATGCCTTTTAAGACTCTACCACTGCTTTTAAATGGCAGAGGAAAATCAGCCCAAACTATCGAAATATATAAATCATCCACATGTGTAATATCTTATTCCTTCTACATTTTCCACAGCCCTCCAAAAAAAGCATAAGCATTGGGTATAGAAGCACATAAAGGACATGTTTAGACTTATGGGACGGTTTCATATATATAGCACACGGGCCGATTGTGTCCAATTTGTGCCTGAAACTGATGCAGTATTTTTAGTACACCGAGCCCATAGTTAAACTCCAAAGAGATCTTTTATCACGCAGATAGATTGTATTTGAGTGCCACAAGAGCTTTGAATTTCAGTGTCAATCCAGCACCATTCATTTCATGGCATTTGAGAATCTGTGAATAGATTTTTTCTGCACCGTTTCCAAAAAATGAAAGATAAATAGAGAAAATGCCACAAACACCACTTCAAATTAAACTTAATACACTGTCACTGGTTTGCAGGTATGAGGAACAAGACATTTGGGAAAAAAAATCATTATGAGGGCTTGACAACCATGAACAGCTTTATTTCTAACATCTTGTTCAGTCTCAATGAATTTGCGTTGTGCACACAAATTATGTGTAGGAAGTTTCATCCATGGTCTAGTGTGGCATTAAACTGCAATAGATAACTTGCCTCAGGTCAGTTATGATGGCTCAGTTGGCAGATACATGGCCCTGAAATCTCCACTTCTTGGCTGTATTCCTGCTTTTCAGCAGTGAGTCTCTTGAGTTCTCACTCATGAAACTCAACTCAGCTCACACTTGTCACAAACGTGTTACTGTTGTTGTGTCACACTGTAAAAAAAAAAAACCCATGAATTTCTCTGTTTTCAATTTACATCTAGCATATTGATTAAACCGCTCCATACAGCTTGTTGATGCGTGATGACTGATGAATTATCAGAATATTCCAAATAACTGCCAAATAATTCAACAGTTCAGAGGCTGTGTTTTATTTTCCTGATATTTTATTGCAGCTGAATATTATATATATATATATATATATATATATATATATATATATATATATATATATATATATATATATATATATATATATATATAGATTGCTTAAAGCTACCTTGCCATGTAACGGCAGGATAACGGTGGTATTTTGTAAAGGAAGTCATCAGAATTCAATTCTCACTGACGCTGTAATTATGTCCTAAAAGAAGCTTCGTTTTGTGAATCAGTGTTCTTAAAAGTCTTTGACATAGACATCAGTGAAACTTTAAAGTGCTTCAAATAAGTAAACTGCTTCAAAAATGATATTGGATTTTTCTGAATGATATAAAAACTTTGCAGAGATTCATAAAGTTTATTTAAAAAAACAATTTTTACAGTGTGGTCGAACTGAAGTCTCGGAGTGTTTAGGGTTTAAAAAAAAGTATTCATATTTTTATATGATTTACAGTGAGGAAATAAAGCAAGTTTGTGCAGAGTAATATAATGCAGATGAGAATATACTAAAATTCAAATTTTTATGCTTATTTTATTTAGGCAATTTAATTGACTTGGCAATGGCATAAAATGTCAATCTCATGTCCATGTCCACTCATTCACTAAGCGTTATCTGAGCCACTTATCCTAACTACCGTCCCAGTGCTGGATCCTACCATACTGCTCACAGGGCAACAGGATGAGAAACTCACTGGACAGGTCGTCAGGCAAAAGATAATATCATTAAATAAAATTACTTAAAGCAAGTAAAGATCAAGTAATAGGTTGACAATCAAATACAAATTTAGGGAACTTTGGTGTCTCAGAGATGTGGGCCATGCCTTTGATTTGAGAGGTTCTTGGATCAAGAAACGAGCGTTCTATAATTCATGCAGCTGAGATGCTTAGGTCAGATGTGTAACCTCAGAGATGCAGACATGAGAAATGCATAGTGCTCTGCAAGAACAAGCTCCCACAGAACCGTGTGAAGAGCTATATGTGCGCATAAATATAAATGATCAGAATAATTTTCAACTGCAGTCATCACATGTGAACTCAGTCAGATCAGTCCAGCAAACATCATCTCACATTCTGCTTTTGATGCAGAGTGATTTAAAATGAGAGATCTCTTGGGAATTAGCTGGTCACACACAGAATGTCTTTCTTTTTTCAATCTTTTAAAAGACAGTGGATAGTTATTCTTTGAAAAAAAAAAGCATATGTTTACATGTGATCCCTTTCTGTGGTTTCGTACCATGGATATTAGGGTGTTTGAGGTAAAGCTATTTCTTACAAATCAGCTCACCGCTCATGTCCCTTGGTTCTCTAGTTTGGCCTGTAACACAAGCAAAGACAAACGGTTGCCTCCCATTAATCTATGTCATGGACAGTGAGTCGTTCCTCAGTCTATAACTTTAGGGGTCAAAACAGCACAGTTGCTTCTCCAGAGGAATTTATCTCATGCTTCACTTACTGAGATCATTCCACTGAATATGATGCACCCATGAAGACCCTTATGAACTACATTACTACTCACTATACAAAGACAGAGGCTTGACCATAAATTGTTTTTGTTTGAGTCTATAAAATGTAAACAAACAAACAAACAAACAAACAAATATATATATTCAGTATCATTGAAACTGATTTGAAATCAGTTGGTCTGATAGAAGACCTGTAGTGCTCTGAAACATGACGGCACGCAGCCTGGGAATAAGTTTGGAAAAATTTGTTGCATGACCTGAGTAACAAGTAGTCAAGGCTACAGTTACTGAATATGATTAATGATTATCCATGTTCAGAATATAAATCATGGTGGTGTTTTTCAAACTGGCTTAGTTACCCAGTTACAATGTCATCAATGCTGGTCTGCAATACTGACTACTGAAATGCTCACGGGATACAAGTTGCACTTCACTCTTTTGGTCTATGCATTTTAGCATTTCATTCAGTCACACAGAGACATGAATGAAATTGATGCTATTCCACTTTTTAAGGTTTAAGTTAGTAAGCTTACTCTACAGGTAACACGTAAATCTTTCTTTTGCAAATTCAGATAATTACCAAATAAAAACAAAAAATGTGACATATCTATTGATAAGGCTATATTTTATTATTCATCCATTCTCTGAGCTTGTCCTAACGAGGGTCCCATGGGTTCTGGAGCAGCGATCATAAGGCGAACGGTGAGCTTATCAATCTGTTGCAGGACAGATACACAGACAAAACACTCACACAGTAACACCCAGGGGGTAATTTAATGTGTCCAGCCTACCTGACATGCATGTCATTGGACTGTGGGAGGAAACCAGGAGTCCATGCATTCACATAGACCCAGGCTGTTCCCGGCTGGGAATCTAACCCACAACCTTTTCACACTGGGGTGACGTGGCTAACCACTGCACCGCCAGCCGTAAGTAATGATGAGGTATAGTGATGTACCACTTCGGCTCCCCAAAGAATATTTTAGCTGAGTGGTTTCACTTAAGTTTTAAAATGAATTCACTGAAAGTGAATCTGCTGAAAGGTTTCCTAACCCTAGTCCTGAAGGTCTACTGGCCTGTACATTTTAGTGCTTTAGTGCGCACTCAAGGGATTTTTATTAGGTGGATCAGATGCATTTGGGGAAAATGCTGAAATGTGAAGAGCAGAGGCCTCAGCACCAGCCTGAGAAACACTCCTTTAGGGAAAGAAAATTGGGCCCTGAATGCAGTAAAAATGACACTTTAGTACAACTATATACAACAGTAGTAAACTACAAACTACACTTGGTGGAGACCAAAAATAAGACCCTTGCTGATCATGAATCTAAAAATGATTAGGTGTTAATGTATATTTAGAAAATAAAGTCACGTATGTTAAATCATTCCTGGATGGAGTAGTGAAATGCATTGCAACTCATACCCTCGTGGTAACCCAGAGACTCATTCAGTCTTGGGAAAATCTGGAAAATGGCTCTGAAGAGTTTTTTTTTTGTTTAGTAAAGCCAGGACATTTAACTGATTTTTTATGCACCATGTATTTTTTCCATGTCAGCAATGCCTTTGTGCACTCAAGCTTAATAATCACTTTAAATAAAGACCACTGCAGATGGACAAGAGTGGTAACCCTGGAGCAAAGCTGACCATTTTTGTCCTTAGAAGTTATCACAGTGAATCTGTGATGTTCAGTGGAGAGAGTTAGGTAGTCTAAGAGCCAGATTTATCTTCTCTGCTTATACTACACCATGTCTAACAAAATTATTACAACTTTTAAAAATCAGACATCTCAGCATGGGAATTTCAAGAAACCAGCATCCCATTTATTAAAAAGTGACTTCAGTGAATACAACCATGTGTTACTGTCTCTCTGAAATCTTTCACATAGAACTCCCTGCAGTTGCAGCACAAATGAGAGGCAGAAAGAGAGAAGGGTAAAGACTTCATATGTTCATTCAGCAGGTGCCACATGCTAAATGTCTTTAGTTACACTCAGCCATGAAAAGCGAGGGATATCCATGAGCAAACATCTGAAAATGAGACAATACACAGTGCGCAATTTGTTTACTTTACTCTCCAAATGAAGTGTCTGTCCCATTATGTACTATACAAACACAGACAGTGTTGGGATGAAAGTCTGGCATTTACTGCAGTTAGAACACAGAGGAAATTGCATGGGCCAATCTTAGGAATGGATGGAATGGGTCATTTTCAGACTAGAACCTCCACACTACCAGACCACACTCTGTATTATTTTGGGGTGGTGGTGGTCTAGTGGTAGGGTACTTTCCAGGTTTGAATTCCACCCCTAGCACTACAACCACTGGGTCCCTGAGCAAGACCCTTAACCCTGAGTTGCTCAAGGGGGACTGTGCCTGTAATTCGGACATGGAAGTCACTCTGGAAAAGAGTGTCTGCTAAATTCCGTAAATGTATTTTCTTTGACTGACACACACATACACACACACAAACACACACAAACAAATGTCAGAATTTTCACTTCTGCTATCATAAGCAAAGAAAGTTGTATAACTCCTATTCTTTGTTCTTTGGGAGAGTGGTGGCCTAAAACCCAGGATTGGGAAGTTGAGGGTTCGAATCCCAGATCTGTAGGTTGCCCTGAGGTACACTTGAGCAAGGTACCGTCCCCATCTCTGCTCCACGGGCAGCTTTAAATAGTTGCCCCCTGCTGCACAGTGTGTGTGGGTTAAATGCAGAGGCTGTATTCACTGTGCTTCACTGTGTGTTGTGCTGTGTTTCACAATTACAAGCGGTCATTTTCACTAGTAATAAGAGATCCAAGCAGGCTGTGTAGAAACGAGAACAAGACAAAATGTATATGTTAAGCTCCAGATTCACGAGGAGGAGCTGCTTAAAATGTGTGAGTTTATATTAGGTCATCGTAACGAGGCCAAATCATTACTGACCCACCGGGAATTCTCCAGACTCTCCTGATTATCCATGCTGGCTTTGCTCAAAGGACATAGTTCTAACTATAGGCATTTTAAGGTCCACTCATCAGCAATTCATGGGCCATTTTGAACAATCAGAATCAGATTTAGAATCAAAATGAGCTGAAATTTGCCACCAAGTTACAAATACCAGACATTTCTCCATGAGAGACATGCCAGAGAGACAAAACAAACAAAACAAAAGTCTAAAAAATATTCAGAAAGAGAAGAGTAATTAGGCATATGCAGGGTTGGAGGACTCATAGTCATAATCATAATCTAAAAAGTGTTATTTTCAGACATTAACATTCTCACAAACACCATATATAGAGAACTTGGGAGAAAGATTGAAACTGGGCTGATCGTACTGTCTGGGTACTGAGTGGGGAATATTTTCACTGAGATGAGTTTTGCATGCAGATGACCACATGAGACTGCGTAATAACACTCTGATCTCCCACATGGCCCTATGCTCTATAAATTTTGTCGCCTGGCATAGACTCCTGTGAATGCATGTCGGCATCTTTGACTATGTGCGTGTATATTTTTGTTTTTTTTCACGTGTGTTGCTGCATATGTTACAAAAACAACATGCAGTTTGCTTGAGACCGCGGCACTACTGTTCAAAGTGCAGAACATTGCACCATTTTTATTTTTACATCTGAAGAGCTCCCTGTGCTCATCTGTATTGAAATAGATATATTGTCACTCAATTGGATTGCTTAATACACTTCGGCGTGTGTATTTCCCTGTGTGTGTGAGTGTGTGTGTGTGTGTTTATGCATTTTTGTGACCCCCTGCTGCTCTCTAAAATCTCCTCCTGCTGCATTATGTCTCTATTCCCCCTGCTATGAGACAGCAGGGTAAAAACATGTGTATACTAAATAATAAATCGATAAATAAACAAATAAATAAGTAAATAAAAAAGCAATGAAATTTAAAACACTGTAGAAAACACTTGAGCAGCTCTTCAGCATCTGTCAGTGGCTAAATCAAGAAGCACCTTTGGGAATAAGAGAGCTTGTCTTTAGGTATTTCCTCATGTAGGCTTTTTTGTAATAAAACTTTCATTTAATAAAATATAATAATTTCATTTAATAAAATATGTAATAAAACATTTATTCTTTAAGAAATTCTTATCTATTTTTATCCATTTTCATATCCCAGCCAGTCCCAGCACACAGGACAAAAGGCAGAGAAACTCCCTGGACAGGTCGCCAGACCATTTAATCCTCCAATCATCATCCAATCAAAGGCAACTTATGACAACCTACAGTCAGAAAAGAATAATCTATTATTTTTTATTCTATAGAACATGCCGTGTGTTCTGCTTTTTGGATCTTAAAAGTAATTCTCACAAGTAGTCCTAAGTATTCATAACTGTGTGACTTTCCCTCCAGTGTCCTCAAACTTTCTGGTATGTATATCAAGTGCTCACTTGCAGAAGAAAGTGTAGAGGATGTAGAGTGCTGCAAGTTTATAATAAAAAATTATACTTGAACATGTAGTTGGGTCAGGGTAAACCCGGCTGTGTAGGCGATTGTGCTAAATTTCAAACCACGCTGTTAAATTACACTTTGCTAACTGGTGAAATGGTTTGCTCTCAGAGAACATTAAGGTAACATTAACAATTGTTTAATTTAAAAAATTGCACTTGAAGTCTTTACTGCATGGTGATGCCCAGTAACAGCTGGTCATATTATTGGAGTGGAGGGCCTATAAAATACACCTGTAACTCAGACACTGTAGCAGTGCATTTTAAAGCATCATCAAATCAGCAAATAACAAATTAACAAGTCTTTCTTGAATGTTCATTACAAGGACCTACTAGTCAGCAGCAAATCAAAGGGGAAGGGGTAGGATCTGGAACATGTTATCCAAAGTGAACAGCATTCAAGCTACAGTGCAGTAAGAGCTAAGGAGTGAACATTAAGTCTTAAACAGTTTAGTGGTTTAGCCTTTGAGCTAGGTGAAGTGGGGAGTCAGTGTAAGTTATAATGTTAGTGCATGTTAGTGATCCCTTAAAAAATATACCTAAATAAAATTAACTTCCTGCATTTCTACATTTTCATGGAGTTTTTTAAACAACAAAAGTGTGCTTGCTATTTTCAGATCAATGCTGTTGTTATTCCCATACAGTAGCCATGTTGTTTAAAAAGCAAATGCACTTCAGCCCATTTTTGCACCCATAGCGGTGTTTGTCTATAAATGAGGTGTGTTCAGGGGTGTTGTTGTCATTCTGCTAGGCAGTGGGCAGAGCAATTAACCAGCTGGTAAATTGACCTGGTCTGAAATCAATGCCACAGAACTCCAGACAGCTGTGAACTTGTGGTTTGGGACTAGCCCCCTCAACAGGGGCAGTGGTGGCCTAGTGGTTAGGGAGTTGGCCACAGAATCAGAAGATGGTGGACACAAACCCCTCACCAGTAGGTTGCTCTGAGGTACCTTTGAGCAAGGTACCGTCCTCGTCACTGCTCCCCGGGTGCTTTCATGGCTGCCCACTGCTGCATGGTGTGTATTAGTGCATGGGTTAAATGCAGAAGACCAATTTCGTTGTGGATCGCTGTGTGTTCTCACAATGTCAAGAATATTCACTGATTACTTTTTAGGGAAAAGGACCCAGCATAGAATGGTTGCTAGACTGACAAGTTCAAACTGAGCCTCCAACAAGTAAGACACAATTTGAGGGTGGGATCTGCAGTGTACATATAGGCACATCAAGGCATCTAGGCATTTGTGGTCAACAGTATTTTGACTCAAGTGCTTGAGATGTCTAGGGGGAAATCTCTCCAGACCATTTAAACATTCTCAAGATGGTGGAGGTCTGGAGCGTGCTTGTTTTCTGCAATTGGAACGCACAATTGGTTTTTGGTTAGATGTATTTGACTCTGTTTCAGTATTCAGATATAACCTGCAGTTTAGAACTGGCATTTTGGAGACATTTCTGCTCATGTTGCCACCTACTGCCTACTTTAAACCAAACATTTGTTGCACTCAAACCTTATTTGCCTTTATTATTACTCAAGTTAGGTCCATTCGGTGAGGTAAACGAGTATGAAAAGTGAAATAGCTTGGTGGGGATAAGCAGGGCTGGTGATGGAAATGAGAATGAGGAGGAAGAGGAGGTGATGGGAAAGGATAAGAGGATTGTTAGGCTAAGGAACAAGCAGTCTGTTCCCACTAGTGTACCTGGCTCCTCCAAAATGTACTGATCTTACTCTGCCTGTTTTCACCTCTACATCTGTCACAGTGAAGATGACCTGGCAGGCCATCCTTGTCTTCCCAAGATGGAAATGCAGCAGTCCATTTCCTGCCTCCAGACTCCCCAAAGAGCATAGGAAGGAAATGAAAGAAAGAAGGTGCTTCCTTCATTCCTCCTGCATATTTCATTCGATTTATTTTGGTTGTCTCCCCATCTCCCACCCAACCCTGTCTCATTCTCTCTCTGTAAGGGGAGATTCAGAACAGCTTGAATAATTCCCTTTGTACAAAATAAAGCTTTTTTCTTTTAAAAAGGTTAAAGAAAATTCCATCCAAAACATCTCCCAGGAGTTCTGAAACATTCAATAAAAGAATAATTTTCCTCCAGTAGCCGTATTGTTTTCCCAAAGGACCACAAGGTTGTTGTGAAAGGTATTACTAAGCATAGCTGTTCAGTGTGGCAAAGCCGAATGATCTGAGATGATAGGAAACATCATTTGTTGGAATAAAATGCATTGCCCTAATTTAAATTTTTTTTCATTCACATATCTTACAGTTGTTAACCCAGCCACTAGGGATGTACAAGCCGGTGTATTTCTTTGTGCCGGTTCAAAGCCTGGATAAATGGGGAGGGTTACTCAGGAAGGGCATCTGGAATAAAACTTTTGCTAAATCTATAAGCTGACAATGATACAGACTTGCATACCTGATTGGTCGAGGCCCAGGTTAACAACGACCACCACCAGTGCTGTTAGCTTACAGGGTGCAGATGGATATTGGGCTACTGTTGGTAGAGGAGCAGGGAGAAAGAGGAGAAAGAGGAGGAGGAAGGCATGTCCAGAGGCAGGAGGAGAGAAGGGAGGGTGGTAGAATGGAAGTGAGGGTAGGAACTTTGAATGCTGGCAGCATGACTGGTAAAGGTAAAGAATTAGCTGATATGATGAAGAGAAGGAAAGTTGGTATTTTGTGTGCAAGAAACTAAATGGAAGGGTAATGAGGCCAGGTGTATTGGAGGAGGGTTTAAATTGTCTTAGCATGGTGTGGATGGAAGGGGGAATGGGGGAGGTGTTATCCTGAAAGAGGAGTATGTCAAAAGTGTTTTGGAGGTGAAGAGGGTGTCAGATAGGGTGATGACTTTGAAGCTGGAAGTTGAAGGTGTGATAATAAATGCTGTTAGTGCTTACGCCCCACAAGTAGGTTGTGAGGAGGAGAAGAAAGAAAAATTTGGAAGTTAGATGAAGTGATTGAGAGTGTACCCAGGGGAGAGAGAGAACGTATTGGTGCAGGCCTTAATGGACATGTTGGTGAAGGGAACAGAGGTGATGAGGAGGTGATGGGTAGATATGGTGTCGAGGAAAGGAATGCTGAAGGTCAGATGGTTGTAGATTTTACTAAAAAGATGAAAATGGCTGTATTTAATATTTATTTTTAGAAGAGGGAGGAGCAGAGGGTGATGTATAAGAGTGGAGGAAGATACACACAGGTGGATTATATTCTTTGCAGGAGGGTCAGTCTGAATGTGGAGATGAGATTTGAGAGATGAAGAAAGTAGACAGGAGTACAAGTTGAAGAAGTGCAGGGAGAAGAAAGCAGTGGTAAGTGCTAAAGATAAGGTGTCTAGTGAATTGTATGAGAGGTTGGGCAGCAAGGAGGGAGAGAAGGACCTATACTGATTAGCTAGGCAGAGCAACAGAGCTGGGTGAGATGTGCAGCAGGTCAGGACGAAAAAGTATAGAAACTGAAACGTACTCACAAGTCAGCAAAGCATGTTGAGCATGTTCAGCAAAGCATGTTGAGATGGAAAGAGGAGTGGCTGATGAATGAAGAAAATGAAAGAGAGAGAAGATTGGATGATATGAGGATAGTGAACCAGGAAGTGCAGCAGATTAGCAAGATGGAATTAAAAGCAGCGATGAAGAGGATGAAGAATGAAAAGACTGTTGATCCACATGACATACCAGCAGAAGCATGGAGGTGTTTTGGAGAGATGGCAGTAGAGTTTCTAACCAGATTGTTTTATACAATCTTAAAAAGTGAGAGGATCTCTGAGGAGTGGAGATGAAGCTAGATTCTGCCTTTGTGGGCTTGGTATCAATGAGAAAGGGAAGGTTCACAGGATGTTAAGTGAGACCAGCTATGCTACATGGGTTTGAGATGGTAGTGCTGAGGAAAAGACAGGATTAGAAATTAGTATTAGAGGTACAGCTCAGGTTAGACATTTTGGGGACAAAGTTAGAGAAGCAAGTTTGCATTGGTTTGAGTATGTGCAAAGGAGAGACGAGGATTATATCCAGAGAAGGATGTTGAAGATGGAGCTGCCAGGAAAGAGGAAAAGAGGAAGACCAAAGTGGAGATTTATGGATGTGGTGAGAGAGGACAGGCAGGCAGTCAGTTTGAAGGAGGCAGCTGCAGAGTACTGGAAGAAATGGAAATGGATGATCCGCAGTGGTGACCTCTAATTGGGAGCAGCTGAAAGAAGGAGAAGAAGAAGAAGAAGAAGAAGAAGAAGAAGAAGAAGAAGAAGAAGAAGAAGAAGAAGAAGAAGAAGAAGACATCTTACAGTTGTTCAGGGTTCAGTTAAAGTAGCTGATAGTACCCATTTCCTTTGCCTCTTGCTAGATCTTCTACCATTTTCCTAAGCAAATGGCACTGCATGGTAATTTCACTGATTTGATTAATTTTCATCACCTCCAGTATCTTGTGTAGCATGTTTGCATCTGTGAATAAATGTGTTTGTGCCAGTGACAGCACATTCTTTCACATCGCTGTAAGGTTGAAATGGAATGTCAGCTTGTCTACCTCTGACTAATGCCTTTGACATTGTGGTGTTGGCAAAGAAGAATAGCAGAAAGTTGAAAAAAGTGGAAATCACTGTTTTATATAATGTCAAGCATGCAGTTATGGCACTGCACTGAATGCTAGTCAGCCACAAGACAAGAGAAGCTTTGTCCACACCAAGAGCTATTTTGGGGAACTTGTATATGTGTGAACGCACAAAAAAAAAAAAAGAAAAAAAAAGAAAGAAAGAAAAATGCTTATATCAGCATGGTAGTCCAGTAGAGGATGATAATACCTCAAAATGCAATTTTGAATGCCTCAAGAAAAATGCATGTGTGTAATGCATAAAATAAAGAGCACAAAACCAGAGCAGAGAGTTTCCAACAGAGTTATGACGCCATATTACAACAACTAAAGGCTAAAGCTGCAGGCCATCAAACCTCTATAATTCAATATTTCACATCAGGTCTGATTTCTACCAGAAAATAAAAGCATAAAAAAAGAAAAAAAATGCTACTGTGGGGATGTATGTTACCATGGTTACACCACTGTCTCTAAAACATTCACACAAGCACAAAGGCTGAGTTCTTCTTTTATTGCTATGCTGTCTAGTGCTAACCTGAGGAGGATGGGTTGAATCTGAGTGGGTTTTTGCTTCTCTTTCTCTCCTTAGACTTGCTTACTGGGGAGCATGAAACCTGAGTAGCTGATTTGAGACAGCGCCCAGTAAGATAAAGATAAATCTTCTTCTTCTTCTTTTGGCTGCTCCCATTTAGGGGTCACCACTGTGGATCATCTGTTTCCATTTCTTCCTGTCCTCTGCATCTGCCTCCTTCAAACTGACCACCTTCATGTCCTCTCTCACCATGTCCATAAACTTTCTCTTTGGTCTTCCTCTTTCCTTCTTTCCTTTCAACATTCTCCTGAAATATAATCCTAGTTTCTCCTCTGGACATGTCCAAACCAACGCAACCTTGCTTCTCTAACTTTTCTCCAAAACATCTAACTTGAGCTGTCCCTCTAATATACTCATGTCTAATCCTGTCCATCCTCATCACACCCAAAGAAAATCTCAGCATCTTTTACTCCTCCAGCTCCGCTTCCTGCCTTTTCGTCAGTGCCACCGTCTCCAACACATTCAACACTGCTGGTCTCATTACTGTCCTGTCCGGCATTTATGGCATTTACAGCTCTCCAGCCACTCTTCTCCACCCATTCCAGCCTGCCTGCACTCTCTTCTTCACCTCTCTTCCACACTCGCTGTTACTCTAAACTGTTGATCCCAAGTATTTAATCTCCTCCACTTTTGTCACCTCTACTCCCTGCATCCTAACCACTTCACTGTCCTCCCTTTCATTCACACTCATATATTCTGTCTTTGACCTACTCATTTTCATTCCTCTCCTCTCTAGAGCATATCTCCATCTCTCCAGGTTCTCCTCAAGTTGCTCCTGACTCTTGCTACAGATTACAGTTTCATCAGCAAATATCATCAGTCCATGGGGACTCTTGTCTAACCTCATCTGTCAACCTGTCCATTATTATTGCAAACAATAATGGGCTTATCGCTAATCCTTGATGTAATCAAACCTCTACCTTAATGCATCCATCATTCCTACTGCAGATCTCACCACTGTCACACTGTCCTCATACATATCCTGAACTACTCTTACATAGTTCTCTGTAACACCTGACTTCCTCATACAAAACCACAGCTCCTCTCTACGCACTGTCATATGCTTCCTCCAAGTCCACAAAGGCACAATGCAACTCCTTCTGTACTTCTCCATCAAACACCCTCAGAGCAAACATTGCATCTGTAGTGCTCTTTCTTGGTATGAAACCATACTGTTGTTCACTAATCATCATCTCTTTTTATAACCTAGCCTTCCACTACTCTTTTATAATATACATTTTAATTGTATAACAGCATTTTATCTGTCATTGGCCATCATCAAGTCCCATTTCTTTTCAATGGTGTCTCCAAAAGACCATTAGAAAGCTTATTTCTAAATGTCGCTGCTCAAACAAAACCCAAGTAAAGAGGGCATATCACTCCAATTTTCAGGTTCTCAAACTGGTTTCCAATTAGATACAAAATTAAGTTTAAAGAACAACTCACATTGTTATTGTCACTTAATGGTTTTGGAATATCAGATCTACCCAAACTCTTGGCATGGTGGGTAGTGCTGTTACCTCACATTGAGAAAGTCCTTTGTCCTTTGAGGTGGGACGATGTTGAGTCCTTTCTGTGTGGAGTTTGTTCTCCCCGTGTCCGTAGGGGTGTCCTCTGGGTGCTCAAATTTCCTTCTACAGACACTTCATAGACATGCATATCAGGTGAATGGATCTGCTAGGTTTGAAGGTGTGTTTCTGTGTGTGCAATGGACTGGCGGCCTGTCCAGGGTGTTTCCCCGCCTTTTGCTCTAATCAGGATAAATGGTTAAGTAAATGACTGAGTGAGGTATTAAGAGATAGATCTGCCTAAACTTTGCCCAAAAAAGATTTTAAGCACAAACTTGAATTACCTTCATATTTGCATAAAATCATGCACTGCAATCTTTATTCTTTTAAATTTTTTATATTTTAACCTTTACAAACCTTTTCTGCATTTGATAGTGTTATGTGCAAACAAACTTGCCTTTTTAAAATCATTTAGATGCTTAATATTTGCAGGCATCCCATTAAAATCAGTTGTATATCAAACAGAGTTGTGCATTGTCAGTATATTAAAAAAGGAAAAAAATAAAAGTGAAATTTAAAGGTGTGATTTCAGCATTTTTAAAGAACAATAGAGCTGAAAACATCATCACTGGACATGAAGCAAATACATTTGCCTATATATGCAGAAGGTGCCTTGCTCCAAACAAAACAAAGGGAAACACTTCCCTGGAGAAATAGCCAGGTGCCAGGCCTCACAGACATGAAGAAATGTTTGGGGATTGTTTTTTTTTCCTCTATAACTTACTTGCCATAGTCCTATGCTCTAAACCAGTGAATGATAAATGATATTCCAAATCAGGGCTGTGATTGTTTTCAAAATTTGCTTTGTCACATCATGACTGAAAATGAGGCATTCCTGCAGTGAAGATTTCTGGATGCTTTTAGAATAAGCTGCTGATGGCAGACGTTGGGATCTCAGCAAGCCATAGACCCAAATATCTGTTTGTCTTGCTGTGTGGCATGTCCCTGTGAGGTGCAAATTGTACATTAATCTCATTATGCAGAGTAAACTCTGTCATTAACACAGCAGTCCAGTGAGTGACGCGAGAGAGCATGTGTGCAGGCTTAAAGACCCGTCGTCTGAGCTCTTTTTCTTTTGAGGTCTTGCTTAAAAGAGAAATGTTTGTATTCTCCGGTTGTATCCATGTCCAGAGGGAGAAATCCATACTTTCTGTGCTTACTGATGCTGCAGAAGCCCTTGAGCAGATATGTTCAGTTCAGAACTTGCTCGGTGATCTTATCTTCTGCAGGTAGAAGCAGTAAAGGTAGTTCACAATGTAAAATATTTTGTGCTCTGGCATGCAGAGCAATGTGTCCAAGTTTACCTCCGGCTACTTTTTAATTGGATCTCCCTAGGCATACAAACAGTGCAATGCATATGCAATAATGAACAATAGATAAGGGAGAATAAAAAGGGAAAGAAAACAAAAGAGCTCTTTTGTTATTAAATCTGTTTGATTCTGGGCTTGGGATCGTTATCGGAAAGTGAGAGCTACAGCAAAACATAAGGGACAGATTGTACAAATGTGTCAACTGGAAATCAAGGCAGCACTTTCATCAGGCAATAGTCAAACAGGCAATACTCCCTGTGTGTTCAAGCCTAGAAAATACAGTGAAATATTCTGATGAGCAGTGGGGAGAAAAAATGTGACATTTTTCTGGCAGTCTTTCACAGACAGAGAAAAAGAGAGTGGAGCTTTCTAGAGAACGATTCTCAGGGTTTAAACTCTGCCATATAAATATTTAGCAAAAGCCTGTCAAACCCCATTAAAGTAACACCGCTGGTTGGACATGCTGGGCGCTCTCTCTCCCTGATTAACATTGTCTCTCATATCAGCAGCCATACACTCCGCTGCCTAACTCTGAGGTGCATATTCATTAGATACCTGGGGAAAATGTCTGGCCTGAGAAAAATCGCAGGGCCACAATGGACCTTCACCTACACCTAATTAATATTTCAAATTCACAGAGGATGGGAAAGAAAAGAAGTGTAGGTCCTCGGGAATTGCTTCTTTAGCTGACTCCAGACTTCGGAGGGTGAATAATAGAGGGACAAGAATGGAGTGTGAGGATCAGGACAGAGAGGACGTTAGCTGTGCCATTACTTACAGTTTATATTTTTGTTCAACATCTGTTGCAGTTTATGCAATGGTTACATTTATGGAATAAATTATAATTGCATAAGCACACAATCCATTCATTATAAAAATACATCGTAAATTACCACAGAATACAAATGCGCACACTCTCTAAAAGTGAACAGCTCTCTTAAACTCAGGGAAAGGTGGTACGAGGTGGTACATAGAGTCTGTAAAACATATTTTCCCCCAGTTTATGTCTACAGATGTATGATCCACAATTCACTCCTGTACTTCCCTGTCTCTTTCCTGCCTGAGATGAAGACATGGTTAGTTGTTCAATATCGGTCCGAGTGGAAACTAAAATACTGTGACATGGATGGCACATTTGTTAACTATTCATAGATTGAGAACACATGTCCCCTCCAACCCTTCACTGCACTCTTTGAGTCCTCTGATCTCAGTTCCTCTTATGTAAACCCAATCTCCTGAATTGGCACTTGGATTTTCCCCAACATCAATATTCTAATGGGCAGCAGAGTGGTGGATTAAACATGGGCCAGATTATCCAGGTAAGCAATGTTTCAGGTGACCTACAGCTTTGCAGGGAGAGGTCAAGTAAGGTTCTACTACAGGTCAGAACACCAGTGAAGCTGTTGGTAGTAGTGTTTGTTTATGAAAATGGAGCTCTACCAAGTATCATTGCAGCAGAAGAACATACACATTGTTGAGGATTTATACTTTAATAACACTTTTCAATCTGCAAAAAGGCTGTATCTGTAGTGATCCATTTCCACTTCCACTGATGCCTAAAATACCATTGTAAGGGTACCTGATCTGACAAACTCAATAATGGGCTTTGTGACACCAGCTCTCAAAGGTTGCTGGCTTGACGGAGATCTGCTGCGTTCTATATAGAAAATCAATAATAAAACTAAACACTTTCCAAAGAGATCATGGTGGGTCTTGCCATTATTGGTTTATTAAAACCTTTCTGGATTTATAGTGAAAGCTATTTGCTGTAGAAGACATGATCATTTTTCATTGTAGTGTTGACCTTTTGTAGAGAAGTCATCCAGAACCTGTCCACAAACTGCCAATTGCTCTAAATATCCATTTACTTATAAACATCCTTAGATCTTCTGCACTATTGAAACGTGTACTAAATAGAAATGTCTTGGAAAAGATGTCCGATAAAACATAAAGGTTGAGGAAAGTAAGCAAGATGGAAGGAGGAGCTTTCTTTTTGTGACATGTAGGACATTTTTCTACCGAGATGGAGTCTTTATGGATAAACTCTGGATAGAAAAAGTAAAGCAGTCTTCACTGATATCTGTAAGCAATCATTGTGTGAATTCACCTTTGTGTGGTGAATTAGTCGGCTGATGAAACACTGCTCTTGCAATTAAGTATATACTTGTTCATTACCTTAGAAAACTCAGTACACAGCACACATTGAATTAAACTGCCTACATATCGTGCATTGCCACATTTGGATCCCAATTAATTTGGTTAAAGTAATTATGGGATTTTAGATTTTCCATATGGAGGGGCATGCTAGATTACTCAGGTATTAGTGTTGTTTAATTCCTTCATCAGGTCAATCTGAGATTTGGTCAGAAAATCAGAGGCAGTGGTACAATGCATCTGTTGATAACTCTTAGAGAATTATTCACACAGCAGTGCACATTGCCATGTGAGTCTATCTCACACCAGCACTCGACGTCTTCGGGCTTATCTAAACAAGTGAGTGCGTCATTACTGTCACTTTTGTTTAATTTCCAGCCTTCCTGGATTCCTTTGGATATGTACAAAATAAATTCCACTAATCAGTCCAAGGTTACCTTAAGATCTGGCCTAGTGAAAGGAGGGGATTTTTGCCGCTCAAGTAAACTATTTGGATTGCAAAATGAGAATCCCAATATGAGCAAAAATTACAGAATGGTCCTTTTTTGTTTTTGGTACAGAGTTTTGGAGTTTAAGGGATTATGGGAGTTTTTGAGCAAGCACATATATTAGGAAATTTTACTTTTTGTTTGATCTTGTTACTGAAATGGAGACAGTTGATCCGCTGTGGCGACCCCTAAACGGGAGCAGCCGAAAGAAAAAGAAGAAGAAGAAGAAGAGTTTGATCTTGTTACTTGCATACATTAAAAACATTGCATTTATGCTGTGGCTGCTGCAGCAGTAGTCTTCTGTAGACACGAGGACGCACACCAGTGTGCACTTCATAATGAAGTCTGTATTTCCATTAATTTAGTGGAGCTAAATCAGCACACCCTCTATTTTTCTAGGCCATCAGCAGATATTAGCCTATGAAAGTCCTATGATGCACTTTAAAAACAAGCAGTTAAAACAAAGCTCTTGCTTTGCAGAAAGTTGTGGCCATTTTCATTTGAAGATTAATCATATGAAGACGGTCAGGACAAATTGAAGGTTGCTCTGAGATGGACATAATTTTGCAGGGATGCAGCAAAATGAAACATAAAAACTACTTAGCGGTGAAGTGAATAGCATCGATGAAGTGGTGGGCTTTATTAGGCACCAAATGAACAGTCAGTTACTGATGTTGGTGTTGAACTGGGGCCAGTGTTGGTGTTGTACTGTGATGGCTAGACAACTGGTTCAGACCATCTCCAGAACAGCAGGTCTTGTTTCCAGAATGTTTCCAAAATTCAGTGGTTTCTACTTATAGCGGTCCAAGGAAGGACTGGTGACAGGGTCATGGGTTGCTATTGCTCAATAATGTGACTTAAGTGCCAAGGCTAGCCCTTTTGGTCCCACCCTCATAAGACCATCGCACAAATAGCTGTCTACTACTGACAACACCTACACTTGAGCATGTGAGCATCAGAACTGGTCCATGGAATCAAACAATGAAGGAATGAAAAAATTAAGGAAACGATAACTTTCACGATCAATAACGATAACTTTCATTTTCACTTTCATTTTTTCACTTTTCAATAAATAATAGCTTGGTGTCAAAACGTTATGGCTGATCAGTGCATATGTTGAGCAGATTAGCCGGGTGAAAGGATTGGTACTGGTTTGTACTGGTTAGTTTAGGTGGTTAGTTTAGTTATTGCATAACATAAATAAAAGAGTAGGCATTGAATAAAGAAAAAAAAAGTTAACCTAATTAACCCAGCTGGGAGATTCATACATTTGAAGAAAATTAGCTTAGGACAGACTGGTGTTAATCAGTCTGACGTATACAACTGCTTGAAATTTAAGCTGCTTATTGATATGTTATTCATAACCTTAAATATTTAATGTATTTATTTCTAACAATTGGAAGAAAGGTCATTTTTAATCTTTATTTTTCACACCAGATATTACTTTTTTATTAAATATAATTTTATTATTGTTTAGCTGCGCTTCAACATGCCAGATGACTGAACAGATGATTGCTTACATGATCATTTCAGACTCATGCAGAGGTCCAGTAAATAGCCACTGCTCTGTAATTGCCAGCAACCCATCAGTTTGCTTTTACTGCTGGGCTCCCTGCCACCTTCCCTGAAATCTCCCATCATTAGTAACTGAGTGAACAGAGGCAAATTGAGCATTATAACATCTGGAAGAAGCAACTCAAGTCTTCTCACTGTTTAATGTGTTATAATGCCTTTACGGCCACATGTGAATACATGTAAACATTAAATACGCACCCTGTGCAGGCTTCTGGTGCTCTCGGTAATGAATGTTTAGAAAAGTACTAATGACTTTTTCCCCAAAACTGTGTATACACCCCAATCACATCAACCCATCTATATTGCTCGTTTCTGTGTGGTGGTTGCTAAGTAACCATCTCACCCAGAGATACTGTCACCAGACATGAATCTTATTAGTGCTTTATTATTGTGCTGTTTTTAGGATCAAGGCCATAAATAAGTGTCTGCAGTTCTGCATTCTCTGCAGTGGGATAGGAGAGAGCAAGGGAAAAACCTTGCCAGGGGACAAATATTGCAGGAGAAAGTTTTAAGTGTGAATATTTAGTCCTGACATCATAAATCTATAATAGTCAAATGAAATAATATATGAAAGGTCATACACCATTGCAGGAAGAGGTGACAATTAAACACAGAGAACATGCACTGGTATGTCTTGGTGGAGATTTTAAGTATTAAAGATATGCAAATAATGAAAAAGGGTACAAAGTGCATTGTATGTACAAAGTACTGTGCAAAAGGATATTAACTTTGGTGAGATGTTCGTTTTTACTTTTCTAATAACACAATACATCAACAAGTAATAAGTAATAAAATGTTCTTTTTTTTAAGTAGTTGATATCTCATGACCTGGTTTAAAGAACACTGGTTTAGTTTCAGATCTCTGCTCATTGCTCAAGCTCAACTCCGATGTCCAGTGCACATGAGTTGAATGCTCAAACTCAAATTACTCATATGTCTAATCAGTTTTCCTCCTTTGAAATTATTTGAAATGCAATTAATCCGTTCCAGGCCCCCAAAAATCACTAAATTTTTTTGTTACATGTTTTTAAATAAGAAAAATGTGCTTATAAGTAACGAATATTTCATGAAAACACAATACAGTAGAATGTACTGCAATAAACTGGTTTTATTAAGTATAACGCAGCATGTGCCTTTTAGATCAGATGACTTGAAGATGCTGACGAAGGTGGAGGAGAAAGGCTAAACTGAATAACTGAATCTTATTCGCTGATTTCAGCCCGTTTCTTCACACTTTCCTCACGTTCATGCGCGGGTTTGTGATAAAAACCTGTCCAGTGTGGTCTGTTTCCGGTGCAGATTGTAGAAGTGCTGCCCTCATACTGCTTCACCAAGTTGACTACATGCTCACCTTGGTCATGTTCATCATCCTCTTCTTCATCTCAGCACTTCCCACTCACTTCTTCAGACACGTGGTTGGAAAAAAATAACTTCTCGAAAAACTCATTAGTTGGGACACTCATACAGTGGTACCTTGACTTACATGTTATGTGTATATACAGTTCTGTGCAAAAGTTTTATGCAGGTGTGAAAAAATGCTGTAAACAAAGAATGCTTTCAGAAATCTAAATAATGATTGTTTATTTTTACCAAGGGGCAGCGGTGGCCTAGTGGTTGGGGAGTTGGCCCCGGTTTGTGGGTTCAAACCCCTTCCCGGTGGGTTGCCCTGAGGTACCCTTGAGCAAGGTACCGTCCCCGTCAGTTTGCTCCTCCCTGCGATAAGCTGGCGACCTGTCCAGGGTGTGTCCCCGTCCTTCACCCTGTGTGATCTGGGATGGACTCTAGCACCCCCCCGCGACCCTAATTAGGACAAGCAGGCCAGAAAATGACTGACTAACTATTTTTATCAATTTACAAAATGCAAAGGGAGCGAACAAAAGAAAAATCAAAACCAAATCAATATTTGGTGTCACTACCTTTTGCCTTCAATCCAGCATCAGTTCTTCTAGGTACACTTGCACAAAGTCAGGGATTCTGTAGGATTATAGTCGGTGTGTGATCAACCAGTTTTACCAAACAGGTACTGATGATCATCAATGTCACACGGAGGTTGAAACACAGTCATGTTTGGAACAACCTACCAGCCGAGCTCCTTCAAAAACTGTGCAAGTGTACCTAGAAGAACTGATGCTGTTTTGAAGGCAAAGGGTGGTCACACCAAATATTGATTTGATTTAGATTCTCTTTTGTTCATTCACTGCATTGTGTTGATTGATGAAAATAAATGATGAACACTTCCATTTCTGAAAGCATTCTTTGTTTACAGCATTTTTTCACACCTGCCTAAAACTTTTCCACAGTACTGTAAGTTGTGTATGTGTGTGTGTGTGTGTGTGTGTGCTGTTGTTGAAAGGAGGAGAAAAGACATACTCTTAGAGATATTATTTTTAAACCTTACTATTAACACCTAACTCTCGTGTTTATGTCCTCTAAGCATTTCTGGCTCTCAGAGCTCAAAACACCTTAAAGGTTCTTGATAATTAGGCCACAGCAGTGGAATTCTCAGATGGCTTACTCCCTTGCTAAAAAGATGTTTTGAAGACTGCCATTTTTCTTGCAACAGCAATGAAAACACAATGACTAAAAGCCTTGTCATTTTACCAAACATCAAAAACAAACCTAGCCCTTTAATTATTTAGAATGTTTTCTTTTGAATGTAAAGCTCATGCAACTTGGTCCATAGAGTTGTCTGTCTGCAGCAATACATCGATCAGATAGTGAGACATCGACCTTATGAAGCCTTAAATATTTTCAGTGAGCTGAAGCCCAGAGAGTGGGCAGCAGTCTGGACGTGCAGTCTGCTGGATGAAAGCCCCAGAGACACCGAATTGGAAGTATGGAAGTGGGGCATGGAAGCAGCAGTGAAAACCAAATTAAGCAAAAGTGACAAGTTTCCACCGCCCACTCCTTGTTTGAAACATTTTCTTTCCTCAGTCTGGCCAAAAGGCTGCCCTTATCCCAAGGATAGACTCATCTTAAGAGCCATTTCGACAAGCTCTTGAAGACTTTGCTTTTGACCACATGATGAGTGAGAGAGCAGGCACATCTATCTGTGACCTCTCTCATTCCTTTTAACATTTCAGCCATTAAAGCTTTGAGGCGCATAAAATTTTATTGCAAAATAGCCGGGTGGCCCTGGAGATTTTTCGTAAAAATTAAAAAAAAAAGGCAGATGTAATGATTGCACCATTGCTTCCTTCACTACCATGTATTTTATGTATAAAGTTGCCATTTCCCCTCTACTTTAAAGCCTTGACTCTTCGGGATTTACTGACATGTTCTGAAGCAAACCCTTTCCAAACTCCTGTTTCTTAGCAACCATTCTTTTGATTTAAACATTTGTATCTTGATACAGGATGCTAAACAATACAAAAGCTACTGGAACAATGTGCACATTCAATAAAGGACAGAGGCAGATCTTTCTGTCTGGTTTTGATGTGCGCACTCTCTGTTGTTCCAAATGCTTTGGATTCACCTGTGCTATGAGAGTGTAGGGTTGTGTGAGAGAGCGAACGAGGGGGGTCTCTCAGGAGAGGCAACAGATGAAAATGGCCAGGATCAGCACATCTGGCAGGCCGCTCCACTTACTCTTTAATATGCACAGGAACCCGCATGGATTGGGTGTAAAAACTAGAATGAATAATTGATGCGGCGTGGTGCCACAAAGCACTTTCTTTTAGCTAATTGGATTTAAAGAGGGAGCGGGGGGGGGGGGGGGGGTATTATCATGCAGCCTGTGTGCAGTGAAATGGTCTGAGAGGTAGACTAATAGCATCCTCCCTTCCAACCCCTCTCATTAATTCACGTTTGCCAACTTGTTACATGCCGAAAGGTTGACGTGTAAAAGGGTTTTGCCAGCACATCAAGGCTTTGGAGGTGAGGCGACATTGACGGAGACGCTTTCGTTCACCAGTGACCTTGTTGGCATTGCACATGCATCCAATTTACACAAGGCTTATGACTAATTGAGGCTTTATCTCTCTCAATGCATTCACTGTCTGCTGGAGCCCTTTTCGGCTTATTGCATGACCCTTGCGAGTACTAGGATGAGTGCTGCATCAAAGCATTTAGTTGTAATGTCTGGGAATTAAGTTTGTTAACAGAAAAAAACCTCACACAAAAACAGCAGCCCTAGGAGGGCTTCCCATGACATCTGTGTGTTAGTGCAGTCTGAACGTGGTTCTGTGTGGAATAATGAGTGCGACAAAGGGAGAGAGGGCTGCAGGAGGGAGGAGTGAAAGGCAGAGCCAAGGGAGGGATGGAGAATGCCAAGATGAAGACAGGGAGGACAGGGAATACACAAAAAATACACAGAAAAACAAGCCTCGGTCCTGTTGGCCCTCTCGTCTCTTGCCACACTTATGGAGGTGGAGAGCAGCACGTGCGTGCCTGACACTGTCAGGCTGTACAAATAAAAATCCCAACAGGCTTGCGATACGAATTTGCTGTCAAGTTCTGGGGCGAGATGGTTTCTACAACATATTGGCTCCTGAAGAAGGACGCTACATCTGTTCCTTATAAATCAAGTACTGTAGTATCTGGATATCTCGCCCCAGAGAAAGCGGAGCTCTCCCATTAACATAGCCTAACAGCTTCACGCTCATTGTAATCTCACAGTTGCCATTTTCTCATTTCTAAAGCTTGTTAAGACCCTGGCCAAAGTGGATTGTCTGTAAACAGACAAAAGCTGTAATAAACTCTTTGATGATCAGGCATTCTCATGAACAACTCTGCCCTTCTGATTATGTTTTCCATGTAGATATGAAATAATAAAAAAATTAATGCAATAAGCTTGATCCTCTCCTTCTTTTTCTTTCGGCTGCTCCTGTTTAGGAGTCGTCACAGCGGATCAACCATCTCCATTTCTCCAGGTCCTCTGCGTCTTCCTCCTTCCAGCCACCTGCATGTCCTCTCTCACCATGTCCATCAATGTCCTCTTTGGTCTTCCTCTTTTCCTCTTTCCTGGCAGCTCCATCTTCAACATCCTCCTCCCACAATAATCATCATCTCTCGTCTGGACATCTAACCTGAGCTGTCCCTCTAATATACTCATTTCTAATCCTGTCCATCCTCGTCACACCCAAAGAAAATCTCAGCATCTTTTACTCCTCCAGCTCCACTTCCTGTCTTTTCGTCAGTGCCACCGTCTCCAACCCATACAACATAGCTGGTCTCACTACTGTCCTGTAAACCTTCCCTTTTACTCTAGCTGGTACCTGTCTGTCACACATCCCTCCAGCCACTCTTCTCCACTCATTCCAACCTGCCTGCACTCTCGTCCTCACCTCTCTTCCACACTTGCCGTTACTCTGAACTGTTGATCCCAAGTATTTAATCTCCTCCACTTTTGTCACCTCTACTCCCTGCATCCTAACCACGCCACTTTCCTCCTTTTCATTAACACTCATGTTTTCTATCTTTGACCTACTCACTACTCATTCCTCTCCTCTCTAGAGCATATCTCTCCAGGTGCTCCTCAGGTTGCTCCTGACTCTTGCTACAAATCACAGAATCATCAGCAAATATCATCAGTCCATGGGGACTCTTGTCTAACCTCATCTGTCAACCATAAACACCCTCAGAGCAAACATTGCATCTGTAGTGATCTTTCTTGGCATGAAACCGTACTGCTGTTCACTAATCCTCACATAACTTCATGGTGTGGCTGATCAACTTTATAACTCAATAGTTACTACAGCTCTGTGCATCACCCTTGTTCTTGAAGATCGGTACCAGTACACTTCGTCTCCACTCCTCAGGCATCCTCTCACTTTCCAAGATTGTGTTAAACAATCTGGCCAGAAACTCAACTGCCATCTCCCCTAAACATCTCCATGCTTCCACTGGTATGTCATCCAGTCCAACAGCCTTTCCGTTCTTCATCCTCTTTGTCACTGCCCTTACTTCCATCTTACTTATTTGCTGCACTTCCTGGTTCACTATCCTCACATCATCCAGTCTTCTCTCTCTCTCATTTTCTTCATTCATCAGCCTCTCAAAGTATTCCTTCCATCTGCTCAACACACCCTGTTCACCTGTGAGTACGTTTCCATGTCCATCCTTTATCATCTTGACCTGCTGCACATCTTTTCCAGCTCTGTCTCTCTGTCTAGCCAATCAGTAAAGGTCCTTTTATCCCTCCTTACTGCCCAACCTCTCATACAATTCACCAAACACCTTCTCTGTAGCCTTCACCCCTGCTTTCTTTGCCCTACGGTTCATCTCCTTGTACTCCTGTCCACTTTCTTCATCTCTCTGTCTGTCCCATGTCTTCTTTGCCTCCCTCTTCTTTTGTATACACTCCTGGACTTCTGGCTTCCACCACCAGGTATCCTCCTTCTTCCTTCCAGATATCAGACCAAGTATATTTCTAGCTGTCTGCCTTATCACTTCTGCAGTACTTTCCCAGCAATCCGGAAGCTCTTCAACACCTCCCAGTGCACGTGTTAACTCCTGCCTGAATTCAACCTTGCAGTCCTGATCCTTCAGCTTCCACCACTTGATCCTCGACTCTGCCCTCACTTTCCTCCTCTTCTTGACCTCCAAGGTCATCCTACAGACCACCATCCTATGCTGTTCCCTGTCGCTACTTTGTAGTCTCCAATCTCCTTCAGACTGACCCTCCTGCAGAGGATATAATCCACATGTGAGCATTTTCCTCCACTCTTATACATCACTCTGTGCTCCTACCTCTTCTTAAACTAACTATGAACTATAGCCATTTCCATCCTTTTCACAAAATCTACAACCATCTGACCTTCAGCATTCCTCTCCTTGAAACCATACCTACCCATCACCTCCTCATCACCTCTGTTCCCTTCACCAACATGTCCATTAAAATCTGCACCAATCATCACTCTCTCTCCCCTGGGTACACTCTCAATCACTTCATCTAACTCAATCCAGAATTAGCATATTCAACTCCAGGGCATAAGCACTAAGAACATTCATTATCACACCTTCAACTTCCAGCTTCAAAGTCATCCCCCTATCTGACACCCTCTTCACCTACAAAACACTCTTCATATACTCTTCCTTCAGGGTGACACCTCCCCCATTCATCCTTCCATCCACACCATGGTAGAACAGTTTAAACCCTGCTCCAACACACCTGGCCTTACTACCCTTCCATCTAGTCTCTTGCACACACAAAATGTCAACCTTCCTTCTTTCTGTCATATCAGCTAATTCTCTACCTTTACCAGTCATGCTGCCAACATTCAAAGTTCCTACCCTCATTTCCATTCTACCACCCTCCCTTCTCTCCTCCTCCCTCCTCCTCCCTCCGGACATGCTTTTCTCCTCTTTTTCTTCTTCTCCTTTGGCCAACATCAGTCCAAATTCCACCAGCACCCTGTAGGCTAACAGCACTGGTGGTGGTCGTTGTTAACCCGGGCCTCGACCGATCTGGTATGAAATTTTGTTTCATTCACTGCATATTGATTAGGCAAATGTTTTACACCGGCTGTCCTTTCTGATGTAACCCTTCCCTTTTTATCCGGGCTTGGCACGAAGAAATAGGGTGGCGGTGGTCTAGTGGTAGGGTACTTGCCTACGGAACTCTGGATCAAGAGGTCCCCGGTTCGAATCCCACCTCTGGCACTACCACCACTGGGTCCCTGAGCAAGACCCTTAACCCTGAGTTGCTCCAGGGGGACTGTCCCTGTAATTAGGACATGTAAGTCGCTCTGGATAAGAGCGTCTGCTAAATGCCGTAAATGTTAAATACACTGGCTTGTGCATCCCTAGTGGCTGGGTTATGCAATAAGCTTGATATTGTAGTAAAAAATACTACCTCAACGATCTCTTAGTAATCTGTTTCAATATTTTACACACCGAAGACTCAGTACAGTGATGAACTTGGAGGCTTTAAAGCTTCTCTTCATGGTTAAATGGTTTTCTTTCCTTGAAACTCAGGAATAATGTGGATGTGGGTCTTTAAAAAAACAAAGACCTGTAATCTTTTTGAAGGTATTGTGCAGAACTCTTTTTCTGCTAAGAATAGGTGATTTTTTTTTATAAACATAATCATAATGAGTTCACAATTTTGTATGACTCATCCCCCCATGTTCAGGGTTGCAGCAGAGGGCTAAATGTAACCTTTTTAAATACACAAATGGTGTTTGCTCACATATTTCATTTTCAGTGAACACAACTGTGCTCTGTTTGGTTTGAACATCTTCTAACCTGACCTTCTCCCTCCTTATTTCCCAATTCAGTATATTTACAAAATTATACCCTTGTTTTACCAGCTGTAAGCATCTATTTTTTTTTGTCACATTTTCAAACCCATCACTTTGTAGGCAGCACTGTGTTCCACCACCTGCAGTTTTGAAAAAAGCTGTGTACTGAGAACCAAAATATGCAGCTAAATAGGTTCTAATAAAAAAGAGTCAGAAAAAAGAGACAAAAATCCAAGTGAAATTCCAAAAGTTACAGTGAAAGAGGACATTACTCCAATGCTGCAGCGCCAAGCTGCTCCTTTGATCTGTACTAAACTATATTCACAGCCACATAGGCCTGCAGACTGTTTCGGAACATTATTCATTTGTGTATTCATGATCTTAAAAAGCAATGATGGCAAAGAGATGTTTGTCCTTAGGGGATGGAAACAAAGGAAAAGCCGACAACAACTTCTTACACAAGGCGAGGATTTTAGGATGCCAGTAAGCATCACCATGCAAGGAGAGCATATGCAGGTGAGCTCAAGCATGACATCACTGTACAAAATGACAGCACTTTGTTGGGGATACAGGTGGAGGAGAGAAAAACAGCAATGCATACAGAAATATTCAATCCAGGAACAGAGAGGATCTTTTTTGAAACAGCCCAAACCCAGAATTAGCATGGATGATGGAATGAAAAGATATGTTTGAGGATGGTTTAAGTGAAAGCAAGCTGCATTCTGACCTTAAACCTTTTTATGGTTAAAAAAGCACTGAGCCTTCAGTGATCCTATTTACATCTTTCTCTATGAAATACCTTTCTAGTGTTTTCAAAACAACAGATGTCTCTTCCTTTGGTACAGATGCTGCATGAATTTCCCCTCATAATAGTAAAGAACTGTTTACTGTGGCTGAAGTAAAACCTCTCTCTCCACTAAACGCAATTTAATTCAGCACTCCACACATACCTCAACATCTGGATGTCTTGGTCTGCAGCAGCACGACTGAGAATTATCTATTTATTTATTTTCTACAACCACAGGCATTATGTTGCGCAACAGCTGTTGCTCTCAACTTAGATTACCCCAGAAGTGGAGAACTTTTTTATTGCCTTATTTAATGTATTATCATTAACACCCCTCTGAAACATATGAGGGCATCCGTTTTCAGCTTTATGAGGTTTATAGTCTTTTGGCACGAATGGATATCACACAGAGAGAGGAAATGTGCCTGCACCATCGAGATATACAGTATCTGAGATGTTGTGGAGCTCAGAATGATTATTTTGTCTAAAGTGAAGCATTGAGAGTATTTATCTACCAAAAGGCTCAATATGGCTTCCTTTGCCCGCTCACCTGATAGAATGATGGGCACAATAACTGTGAGCTCCAGCTGTGGGAACTTTTTTCTCCCGTTATGGTTTTATTACTCGGCTATAAAGCATACAGATGAAACCCTGGAACTGTGGGGAGGAGGGTGATGGTGGTGGGGGGGCAATGGCTCTGCTCACTTCAGGGTTAAAACATGAGGTATACTTCATTGATTAGGATATAATTAAACCAAAAGGGGGTGGGATCAATGCTGCCTCCATCTAGAAAGCGAAAGGGGCTAGAGCAGATCAACAACACAGGAAAACATGCTGGGCTGTTTCTTCAGTGAGTGTAGGCCTCATTAAACCCACTCCATCTCATTACTTTGTATTATACCCCACAGATCCTTGGGATTTCATGGGTTTGGGATCAAAGATTCTTTCAGTGGAAATGAAGATTTAATGGCTCAAAACAAACAGTTGTGAAAAATTATGCAAACACATGCAAGTTTTTGAGATGTGTTCTGGACAAATGACCACACACAGTCAGCTCAATAATTAGTGGCTTAAAGAATGGTAAAGAATGGGCAGAAAAGATCAAGAAGAATATCTTTGTGGTTAATTAGCTCAATTCCACACCGAAAAATATGAGAGAAGCAATCTTTAATAGAAGAAAATTTTGTCAACGAAAATCTGCCACTTCTTTAAAACACAAAAACTGCAGACGCTTAGAAATTCTCAAAAAATGTGCTTCAAGCCTCATCTGAGCTTTTTTCTTAAGGAGCAGAGAAACAAATAGGAGATTACACAACTGTCTATATATCCTCTACTAATGAGATTAGAGGATATTCTAATAAAATGTGTTGATCTTCATAAATCAGGTAAAAGCCATGCCATATACATACACGAAAATGCTGACTTCCACTTCAGCAATTAAAGTGTAAAACAACCAGAGATTTAATTAACCTTCCTGATTAAGTATGTTTCTTTTACCCACCTAGAAGCCCCTCAGAGCTTTAGAGCAGTTTGGTAACAAACCTTAAAAGTAAGGTTGACATTAAAAGTAAGGATTGTTACACACAAATGGATGCATACAATCCAGGGCTTAAGAGGAGATTTTGAATGAAAACTTTGCAAAAACACTAAAAGCACTGACCTTTCAGGACAAAGATTCAACACACAAGGCCCTTTCATGCAACAAGGGCCACTTGACCAAAGAAGCTTTCGACTAGTCATTCCATTCTCTTTACCAGAACCCCTTTGAAAACCGGGGGGGAGAGCTGAAGAGGAGAGTCCAAAAGAAAGCCCCAACGGTGGACCTAGAGAGATCCTGTGTTGAGGAGTAGTCTCAGACTGAATGTGCTATACTTTCAAAAAAATGGGGCAGCGATGGCCCAGTGTTTTTGGAGTTGGTCCCATGATTGGCAGGTTGGGGGTTTGAATTCCAGACCAGTAGGTTGCTCTGAGGTACCCTTGAGCAAGGTACTGTCCCCATCACTGCTCCCTGGTTGCTTTAAATAGCTGCCCCCTGCTGCATGGTGTGTATAGGTGAAAAGCAGAAGTTGAATTTGGGGCGGTGGTCTAGTGGTAGAATACTTGCCTATGGGCCTATGGATCAAGAGGTCCCAGGTTTGAATCCCACCTCCAGCACTACCACCATTGGGTTCTTGATCAAGACCCTTAACCCTGAATTGCTCCAGGGGGACTGTCCCTGTAACCAGGAATTGGAAGTCTCTCTGGATGAGATCATCTGCTAAGCACCGTAAATATAAAATTAATTTCGTTATGTCTCACTGGGTGTTGTGCTTTGTTTCAATGACAAAAATAGTTTGGTCTGACGAAGGAAGAGTACTAAATGCAGGGTTAAAAATAAAAAAATTAAAAAGTAACACTTTACTACAGAGTATCAGTTCATCAAGCTGCAGTACATCTATTTAAGCAATTTATGGCAATTAACATAATCCTGCACGGCATTTATAGGCTTATTCCAATGAGTGTCTCTTGTCATTACACTTCCTGTGGAGAAAGTGATTAAAGTACCTTTAATGACAAGTGGGGATTATCAGTGTAACTCTTTGTAGTTAAATGTAGATTCATGTAATTTCGTGAATGATCCCCTACAGTAAAGTGTTACCATGATTTTTTTGGTAAGTGATTATTCTAAGAATTGTTTTTGTTGCTTGAATTGAAAGTCGAGCTCTTTAGCCACAAATACAAAAATGTTTGACACTTTTCATGTGAAACATCAACGTGGTTGAAATGTTGCAGACAGGTTGCCTCCTCAGCAGTGAAACAAAGTTACATTTAAGGACTTTTCAAACACGTTTATTGGGCCGATAACATTAAACAAACACAGTGTATGACCATTGTAAACAATAAAACAGAAAAAGGCATCAGCTCTGCTCCAGAAATTCAAAGTGCGCCAAGCGTAAAATATTCAACTTTTTTTTTTTCATTGATTTTTCCCTCTGATATATTTTTTCATGTTTATTTGTATCTTTACATATTAATCTTCAGCATGAATAATTCTATTTACAAGCCAGGACACTCACTGTCGTACAGACGAAGCACGCACATTCTTCTGTAACAAGACTTGTCTCTTGAAGGCGACACGGCGCGGCTGCCGTTTCACTGTCCTTTCTGCCGTGCCTCAGAATAATGACAGACAATGCAATTATGATTTGAGGATGTTTCCGTTCCGTTCTGTTGGCTCAATGTCCATCCCGTTTTGGATGCTTCGAATAAGATATCCATATTTACAAAGGCTAAAAAGTCATCTTTAGTTCCATTTTGTGAAGCGACTATGAAATAAATGTTTCAAATTTTATATGTTTTCACTTTTCTTCCACCAAAAAAAGGTAAGTATCAAAACTTTTGTATAGTTATATCTGAACGTCACTGGTTTTGAATTGATGTATGAAACTGAGTCTCTTTGCCAACGGTGCAAAGTCTGTTCTCGCTGAGGTTTCTTTTTTCTTCATCTTTTTTTTTTTCTTTACAATGTCATGACTTTATCTGGCAGGACAAATGTGATGCAGTCTTGAGTCTGTTCTGGTCCTCTGATGTCTCTCTCCATCCGTTTCCCCATATGTCTTATATTTGGGTTCATCCATGAAAGGGTTCTATTTCAGCAGCCACTCATTCACTGCATTGGAGAAAAGGAATAGTATGACAAGGACGTGACAGAAAAAAGCACACTTCAAATACCTTCTTGTACTGAGAGCACCTGCCATAAGTTAGCACTGCTTTTCCATGTTTGCATGTTTATTCATGGGAAGACTCAGAGCCTGGTCATCACTTTGGAAACAGTTCAGTCCATATCTATCCATGCAAAACCTTCTATCATTTGCAAAAACATACTTGCCCATCGTGTAAAAATCACATGATGAATGGAGCAACAGAAATGATCCACAGATTCTTGGTTTTACGCTTTTGCATTTCTCTCCATTTTACAATTGTATGGAACACTCTGGAAATTGTATTTATTATCTAAGTAAACCAAAGTACATGAAAAAGCTCAAATGTCACTTATATTCTGCTAGTTTAAGGGGCAGATTTCTTTCAATTAAAATGCTTAATAGGCTACATTCAGTGCATAACCATCAATGGTGTGTTAAACTATGTAGAAATGTATTTTATGTAGAATATCTGTACACTACATTAAAATCATCCACTAGCGTTCCACATAAACTTGTTGCAAAAAAAGTTTGTTACTTTGTATTTTATCCCTGTATTTGCTCTGATCACTTAATGTCCCTGGACCTGCTAATAGGCTGGCATGAAAAAAGTCAACAAAACCCACATGAAGGCTCAGCTCATTTCACATATAATTTAAGTCTCAAGCCATTTCCCACAGTTGGAACAAATAGTGTTCTTCTAACCAGGAGCTCCAAATGAATCAACAGCCATCTCCCGTGAGCCCTTCATATGCCAGGCCCTCAAGAGTCCTGTTATGTGCACTATATGTTTGATATTTCTAACACTGTGTTCTAAAAATCAAAAAGCCGAAGATGATTTCAGCCGATGTGCTCACTACACTTTATTTAGTCTTTCTACATGTGAATTGGGTACAGTTTATTCTGCATGGGACATGGCTGAATCCCACATGTATTTGTTAGGACTGTTTGCATTGCTTAGGTGCAGGACACTGTTTTTTGCACTTTATTGGGGGAAGGAAGTCAGCGACAAACCATATGACAGTCTGCCCTGTATAATACAATTTGACCAGGGGTGCACAAACTTTATGACATAGCTAATGCAAGTGTTTTGTCATTCCCTGTGAATCACTGAGGTGGTACATGACTTTGTTTTGTGACAATATATTGGCACATTTTCCAGAATTTGTCGTAATTGTTATAATGAATGTCACCTCCAGCTAAAATGCAGCATCTCGTATTGTTGGTTATATAAAATCTCAGTATGCCCCAAAACCTCAGTTGCAAAACCAAGTCTAATTAGTAGTATTTTCCATTTCCTTCACTGTCAGGATATTTACATCTTTGAACAACAAATGCAATTAAAGAGGAAATCTTTCTTGTTTAGTCTCAGGGGTGGGAGGTTCAACCTCACGAAAAAGAAACACAATTAGAATTTCATCAAAGAGCTCAAGCAAATTGACTACAATGAAATCCTGTGATCAGAGTACAATAGATAATAGGAGTTACTTTTGGCACTGCATATTACATCAGGGGGTAAAATGCAATTTTAATTTTCTTTTGCTGAAGGTATTTTGGCAGTAGAAGGGGGTAAATAGACTGCAGACAAGTTGCAAGGAAGCAAAGGACTCTTCAGGTGAACAGGTACATTAGTGAGACCTCTCAAACCTCACGTACGCTCTAAAAACAAATGACTCCAGCCTGAGAGGAGGCTGTTAGTAATTCTGCTCACATTCTGATGGAAGCGTTCTAAAATGGCTTTTCCAAAATTTCCCTGAATGCATTAGATTTGGAATTTACACAGACCATAAGCGACTGAAGATATATGTTTACTAATGTCTGCAAAAGAAGTGAAAATAAACATGAATGGCTATAAGCCTCTTAAATGGAATCTTGTTGAGTTCATCTTGTCTTACACTATAAATATTCTAATTTTTTAATGATGAACTTTGGGTAATGTCTCAAAGCAGGGTAGAATGTAACAGTGGACCGTGTGTTATTTCATAAAGCAATTTAAAGTCCTTGAAATGGTTTTATATTCTTGGGAAAATAAGTATACTCTCCCTACGGAACAGAGACCCAATCTGCACATTTTTATTATTTGCAGAAAATAATTGATTTTTTCCATATGTTAATAATTGTGAAATTGCGCATTTACCTGCATTAACATGCAACTTCTTTTTTTTGTTTTGTAGAGAATGTGCACTTCTTTCCGTTTATTCATTTTGCTTTAAACCAAAGTGTCATGTTACAGAAGCGCGGGAATGTTAGGGGGAATGATTTTTTTTTTCACTGTATTGTAAACTGAATTTCACTCTGAAATCTGGGATTTGAAAAATTAGATTTCTACACTGTAATTTAGAAAGATGTTAATCCGAGGGAGACTGACCAATAATGGTTCCTTTTGCCACAGCTAACTGATATGCAAACAAACCAATAAACCAAGAAATGACAAACGCTCCAGAGACACTGACCTCGGTACTGCAGCTTCTGAGCCCTGTTGTTGGGACAGTCCTTTCCTTGCATGCTGAAGTTGATGTTGGTGCGGATGCAGCGGTTGTTAAGAGGCTGGACCGGACGCACATTATCACTCATACTGAGGAAGATCTGCGAGGGCTGATTCTGGCTGAGCAACCGCATGGAGTGCATCTGTGGAGGCAACATAGCAACACTCTGCACAAAACTGAATGTTTTGCGATGACTACGATACGTACGGATGAGGACCATGACATCAGTAAACGCTACACACATTGGCTTATGGGCTTTCATGTCATAAGATAGAGTATTAAATGTGATAGGCACATCTGATTGGTGCCTGTTTACCTGCATTTTTGTGACGTATATTGGCTTGTTCATAAGAATCCAAGTTGCAGTCTCAAAGCAAGGGGGGATGGTCATTGATCCTTCATAGGTGATAAAACTTGACGTCTCTGGATACACCTCTTCAATATTTAGCCCCGAGAGTAAATACGCATCATCTACAACAGGGAAAAAGAAAGGATACTGAGTGGAAGATACATTTTTTCTCTGTGTAGCTTTCCACTTGTTAGATATAACTCTTTTCTTTATGTACGTTTTTAACGGATCATTTCAACGCTGCATCTTGCATCTTTGCTTTGCTTGTCAACATTTTGCTCTCCTATGCAGAAGTTGTGCATTAGTTGTAGCGTAGTGGATTACTGGTGAACGCTCCTATATTGTTTTGACAAGTTTCACAATGGCAGCCCTCCATTAGATAACACAGCACTGTGTTCATGTGAAACATATTGAACTCTCTTATCCCGACAACAGACAAGTAATAGCTTTTGACTTGAGTGAGCCAAAGAAAACAATTCCTTATTTTTGTTCTCCATCTCATTTATTACCACTCATTCCGAGCCCATGTAAAATCCTTGCATGTTTGTGATTCCAGTGTTATTGCACTGAACTTTGATAGCTTTGGTGGCATAAATAATTCCTTTTGAGTGTGGAGGAGGGGGCTGGGTTTGAAAAATGCATGCTAGCTCAGCCGACGGCGAGGAGTCGGCAGGTTGGAAGGCCTCAGGCGGGGGCAGGCTGCAAGTCTGGGTGGGGGGTTCTGACAGCTGTCAAAGCCCACGCTTCTTTGCCATACCCCTGGTAGTGCTGTCGAGACTTCCCTCTGCCTGGCCGACCCACGTTCACGCACCACTGAGGCCCAAGAGGCATGCACCAGCCACCAGGGGTCAGCAGACTTCTCTCTTCACCCACTCTTTGCCACCCCTATTAATTCAATTATGGAGCTCTTTTTTCACAGCTCCCTGAGGTGAGCCAAGGCACTGTGCTACAGAGCATGTGGGCGTCTGCACAGACTATGAAATATTCTTAGAAGAACAGCAGTATCTGCTCTGCTTTTTTTCTTCATTTTTGTGCTTTATTTCTTAAACTGATATTATTCACCATGTTCACCTATTATATTTTCACCAATACATCGTCAGATCCTTTCTCTGTTTGTATCAGTGAGTTTTATTTCAGGCAGGGGTGAAAAATCTCATTTACACAATGTTCCTTTCACACAAATGACACAAAAGATATGCTTGGAGTACACAAACACTAGAAGTGAATATTCGCTCAATTTCTGTAAATAAATCAACAAAAAACCTCCGAACCTAGTCAACGCTTCATCAAGGGGGCACATATTCAGTGTGTTTAGGAGAAAAACACCACGGTGCCCAGCCTTAATTAAGAGCTGAGTGTAAGAGTCTTTTTGGGGATGCATTAACAGAGACAAATAAGGTGGAACCTGACTTCTAGTGGTTGTTGCCAAACATAGTTGTTGTTTTTGGCCAAACATTCCTTTAAGGTAAGACACAAGTGAGTAGTAATATACAGTACTGTGCAAACGTTTTAGGCAGGTGTGGAAAAAATGCTGTAAACAAAGAATGCTTTCAAAAATGGAAGTGTTAATCATTTATTTTCATCAATCAACAAAATGCAGTATGAAATCTATGCAGAGAAATCTAAATCAAATCAATATTTGCTGTGACCACCCTTTGCCTTCAAAACAGCATCAGTTCTTCTAGGTACACTTGCACAGTGTTTGAAGGAACTCAGCTGGTAAGTTGTTCCAAACATGACCGTGTTTCAACCTCCGTGTGACATTGATGATCATCAGTACCTGTTTGGTAAAATTGGTTGATCATACACCGACTATAATCCTACAGAATCCCTGACTTTGTGCAAGTGTACCTAGAAGAACTGATGCTGGTTTGAAGGCAAAAGGTAGTAACACCAGATATTGATTTGGTTTATATTTTTCTTTTGTTCGCTCACTTTGCATTTTGTAAATTGATAAAAAAATAAACAATAATTATTTATATTTCTGAAAGCGTTCTTTGTTTACACCATTTTTTCCACACCTGCCTAAAACTTTTGCACAGTGCTGTATTTTCTGGTTATGTATCGATATTTACTGTGAAAATAAAAATGTGCAAATGGATTGCTATTTATCTAAATGTACATTAATCCAAAACAGAAGTCTAGCCTTTGGCTAGACACTCTCTAGGGAGAGGATTTTAAAGAAACTAAATTGGTTTATTGTTTAATCAAGAAAACACTCTGCACTGTAATTATAAAACCTCTTTCAGGTCATTTTTAGTACAAATCTTGCATAAAACCAGCTGAGGGCAACACATAAAATCCCCCTGTTAAATCCTTCAGAATATGCTTATAAATCAACAGCTAAGATTTTGTTTCTGAATGTGGAACAAAGCTGATTTAGTGAAAATGGGACCCAGAACTAGATCATGCAGTGATATAACATGCACCACTTTTGTCAACACCATCATTGGTAGAAAGAAATATCCACATTTTTTCTATTTAGATTCTACAACAAGCTTTTCAGTAATATATGACAAACATGGTTGTGCCTAATATTTCAGGGCTAAAATTGTCTGCCTGTAGTATCTGCCTTTAATAAAGGGGTGCAAAACTCTGATCCTGGAGGGCTGGCTTCCAGCACAGCTTGGTGATTTCAATGCTCAAAAACTCTTGGTGGAACTTATCAGTTAACGGCCAGGTTCAGTGGGCGTTTTTGATTAAGGGAACTACCAAACTGTGCCTGACACTGGCCCTCCAGGATGGCAGTTTGGCACCCCTGCCTAGACATAAATTCTTCTAATAAAGTACATCATGAATGGTCAGTCCAAAGGTCTGAACCAATATTACTAACCGACAGAATAAAACTGCAATAGATACAGTTTTTTTCATTCCTACTGACCACCAGAGATAAAGCACAGTGGATATTTCTTGGTCTGCACACAGGTCACATACAAAGATAACACAGTGACGTGATGTGAAGCACAGCTAGTCACAGGAACAGCCTGCTCATGAAGATGACATGCTTGTCCTCTTTGTGCATTGTCACAGGTGGACAGCTTGGATTGCTTGTGTCTTGCCCTGAAATTTCAGGACCCATCTTGTGCTTGTCCAGATGCTGTGAAGGCAGTGATTTCATTTGAGTGGTCCCTTTGCTAGCACTGACATTACTAGCTGGTTTCCTCCTCGCAACACTCTAGGTAACGGACTGCTTATTAGTTTGGGCTCCTAGAGTTTATTTTTCTACAGTTGTCTTCTTGTTAGCACAGATCTCACCGACTCAGGCTTGCTTATCGCCTGCTTGCTCCAGCCTGGCCATAATGAATAACACTGCAGCTGGAGTGCAGCAGTAGCAGAAGACAACTGCAGACATAGCTGCTGGTTTAAATACATGTTAGTTACTTTAGTGCATACAAGGAGCCTAGGCGTAGACCATTTGAGGGAGATGATCGTTTTGGACTGTAGCATATCAGAGCTCCCCGTGCACTGGAGAGTTTTACAGGTCTGTATCTCAAGTCAGACAAACTTTCTTGCAAGCCGTGACCTTTGGGACACAGCAGGGACCTACAAAAGGATACATTTTTGGCTATGACCCATGCAAAAAAAAAAAAAGAGTCAAATTAGTTACTGAGGCACTTCTTACTTGGAGATCTGCTGTTCAGGGTCAAGCAATTCAATATATATTTTCACATGAATTAGAAAGAGGGCAAAAAGTCAAGCCTCGCACTATTTGCTGACGTTGGTACCTGCTACTTCTGCTCTCTGTGAACTACCACTGAGGCAAGATTCTGTCTCTTTAGATCTTCCTATCAAGCATGGCTGGGCCACTGGTCCTGGAAGCACTGGCACACAACTGGCTAGAGAAGCAGCTTCACACCTTCTCCTGCCTTGGAAATGCTACACATAATTCACAAGTGAATTACAAGTAGAAGGCAGGGGAGAATTCCATTCCTTTCCACACTGGGTTAAGTTGGGGTTTTGGAAAATTTTCTAAATGTCCATAGTGAATCACATTTTATTATCTGGTTGATTGCCAGATAGTTATGTTATTGTCAAATCTCAGTGTTTCTCTTCAAGGTATTTGTCCTTCAGTTTGTGAATATGCATATTGAGTTGGCTTCCTTTACTGACAAGCATGCCACTTGTCACTTCCTGGTCCTTGTAGCATTAATTGGACTTAAATGCCTGCATTTGTAATAAAGATCAGCTGTTTGCCTGATTCTGGGAAAACAACAAATGGGTGGCATTGAAAATCTCTTTGGCCCGACATCCACTGGGGGTGTCTTGCCAGTCTGACCAGAGCAAATCCTGCAACACTGAAGATTATTTCACTGGCGCTTAAAAGGGGCTGCGGTTGCTTAACCTTTACTTTGTTTGTTTCAGTGTATTTGCTTCACCTTACATTAAAAGAGCTTTATATAATACTAAAATGTGTCTTTCACTGTTGGGCTGCTATTTAGAACCATATAAGAATGTTTTTTATAGAACCACACATAATCGGTCGCCCCTGTTCTAATTAAAGGCACACAATTTAAACAAAAAAGACACATTTAAGCATTTTTGACATGCTCATAATTCAATAAGTAACCACTGGCTTTACTAAAAAACAAACAAAAAACTTTAAGATAAATAGTTTTGGGAAAACATCAAATTAAAGCAGTTTCCCACTCACCCCAGATGTATTCAAGCAGTCAAGTCATGTTTGGAGTCTAAAGTTTTCTTTTTTAGTTAAGAAATGAAGCAGCAAGGCTAATGAGGTACAGGCTTGCTCCAAACAACATCTCATTGTTGTTGCAGAGTGTCAAAAAAGGTATCCTGTATCTTGCACATTTTCTGTAATCCTGGGTCCTGTAAATTTATTCCCAGTACTTTTCTCAGTATGCCCAAACTAAAAGCAGGACTTCGTTAAGAGGGTCTACAAAGGGTCCATATTCACAAACTGCGAATGCTGATCAAGAACACTTTTTTGTGACAACAGTTATTCCTCCAGCCCTGCCGTGTTCTTAAAAAGCTGACCTTAGTGGCGTTCTCTTCACTTTTACGGCTCATAGGAAACCACATAACACTTTGACAGCAAAGAACTGGATTTGGTTAGAGCACGTAAAATTTTGAGGATGTATTTAAAGAAAGCATTAAGCTTCAGCACTTAACTAAAGAAGAAAAATCTGACTGATCGACTACATGTGTAGTAGTGTATTAACTACTTCAGATTTTTTCATTATTAAAGAGTGTAGATAACTACTGTTCCTCCTGACTTTATTAGAATCCACTGTCCTTCATCCCATGCACAGCGGTCGGTGGAAATAAAACATCAGGTGCATGTATAATTCTGAAACTCTGGATTTCAGTTAATCACTGACTCATTATCTTCAAGAGGGTCCCTTAAGGACATTTTTCATGTCCAGATATTTGTCATTTCCCTTTATGACACTGGCTGAAGACATCGATTACTTTGTAGAAACACAAGGTATTTGCACTGTGCTTCACCTCTGAGGTCATCCAAAACTCATAAAACCGGATACATTTGCAGTTAGAGTATTGTCTGGAGGCTCTCACTCAAATACCCAGAAATATCTCTTATAACAAGGCTGTCAAAGTACTCACACTGGGAGACTCATCTTTGGATTTTCCATTACATTTAACAAAAGCAAGCATGCAATGATTCATGTCACTCATAATCTCATTCATCTGCAGGCTTTTCACTTACTCTTATATGTTATTCTTGTGATGGTATCTCTGTTCAACATTCGATTCAGAAATGAATTCGAAGTCTCCGATATCTGGAATTAGAAAAGGAACAGGGACAGCGGAATGGGAGGGAGAGATGGAGATAGAGTGAATGAGAGAGTGAGCATAACAGCATTAGTGATTTGCCATTGCACAACACCTGGTACGATGTGCTATTGCTGAGTGAAGTGTTAGCCATGGAAGTTTCCAGACAAGTTCCTCAAACGCTGTGCTTGCATTTAATGGCTGATACTGCCAAAGTAATGCATCTGAAGGAGGCTGTAAAACAGAGTCCTTTATTGATACCTTACTGTCCTCTTTTGTTCACTGATTCGAAAGACTTTAATTGCTTTAACTGATTAACACAAAACTTGTTGCACCTCAGCCTTTTACCTTCTCATTTGGGCAAATGGCCTCTGAGAACGAAGGCCTGGTTTAAGGATGGTTTTGCAGTCATTACTGGTTTCTCATTCTGGAGACATAATCACTGTAGGTCTGAAGTGTAGTTGGGAGAAAATGTGAGAAGATGAGCGTAAGAAAGAGAAGATGAGCGTAGGAAATCAACCCCGGTCACAAACATGATTTATTTTTCGGGGACTCCTTACATGCAGCAACCAGCCACAATGTTAAAATCACCGTTGTAGGTAACCCCACAAAAAACAGCTTTATCATGCTGAGGAATAAGCTCCACAAGCAGTTCTCCAGCGCTATATAAATTCCCTGATTATGGTATTTTAAGAACGTCATCTTGTGGTTTGCCGTAATCCCTCAACCAAAACAAATTTATTTGAACAAAATATTTACATATTTAATGTGTTATCCAAGCAAATAATGGTATCCTGAAACGTGTCGAGTAGGGCTTTGTGATGGAGGAAATTCCCCGGAAAAAATTTAGGGTCGATCAAAATAGGGTAAGGAAGTATAGCACCGTTTTTGTTGTTGTTTCTTTTTTTAAAAATTATTTTAGTGCGATTTAAATAAGCTTTATTGATAGCTTATTTAGATAATTGTAGATTGATAATTGTGCGGTTTTTATTAAGAAAGGGGACGCAGTTTAGGGTGGGAAACAGAAAAGTAAGGAGGTGCTCTAAAAAACCTTAAAAGTCTATGCTATATTAGAAAAAAACAAGATTGAATTGATTTAATTAAATAATTCAGTAATTCATTTAATTATAAAAATAACGTCCTAGGCTTTAGTTTTATATTAATATTTTTCCAATATATATTTACTCAACAAAAAAACTGACTTAAAAAGTCAGCAGAAAATTACATTCATCATCATTAAATATTTAACTTATATGGGCATCATGTTCGGTAGCCTATATTTATTAATTACCAATATAACGATGTCTAAATGTTAAATATGATTAAAATAATTATATTATTATTATAATATTTCTTTTTGAACAAAAAATGTAATCCTCAGAGGATGTTAGAAATGATTTGGGCGCTCACTTAAGGCAACATGATTTAAAAGCTCAGTCCCTGGTCAGAAAATGCAACCTTAGTTTTATTTAAAGAGTCCCTTCAAAGCTGCCCACAGAAATGTCAGAATCCAAGGTTTCTAAGTGGAACATTGCCCAAAGCACTATGTGCCACTATAATGACATAATCAATTCTACTGACAGCTGTCATGGTTTTAATGTAGCAGATCAGAGTACAATCATATACCATATACATCAGGAAAGTTTAAAAATATCAAACTGCCTTCCATGGCTGTTCCCCTCCATTTTGTATTTGTTGGTGCAGTGACTTCGCACATTTTGTCCTACTTGGCCTTTGAGATGGAGAGCTCATACCACTTATACTCAGGAGGGAGGACTTCCTGGCAGACTGGTGCCATGACAGGGAACACAGCATGAGGCAGCTGAGACAGAGGCTCTGAGGCTGACTCATGTCATGATGGGAATAAACGCCCCACTCTGCCTGCAGTAAAATGCCACTGAGCTCAAAAAGTGATTTCTCACAATTCTAGCAACGATAATAGAACACATGACCTGACAAAACGGGAAAAAACAGAACGGCATAAGACCTTAACACTTCATGACACTGCAGTTCTATACTGTTTCACGAGATGAGAAATGAACGAAACTTTCATTCAGAAATGTACAGTTTGACAAATGACTATAAACACCATTGGTTGTCACAGAGTTTCATATTGTCCTCGTGGACCACAAATGTGTCAAACACTGAACATCAAATAAACATATGTTGGTATTTTCCCAGACTGTCGGCAATCTTTCTTGCTTTGTAGCAAAAACATCGGGGAATAGTCGAACAAACAATATGAGCGCGATATAAGGAGTGACACGTGTAAGACAATAGTGCAGCTTGAGGCAAACTAGCCTATATTTTCAGCAGTGAATGAAAGGAGCGACGGAGTGGCCATTGAAAATGGAAAGAGAGCAGGTGTGTTTCGCTCGTGTTCACACAGAGGCAAGGGTGACTGAGCTTGAGATTGATGCTGGCAATCTAATTAGATTAACATGAACTTTTATCCTAAGGGAGAAAAGAAAGTGACGGTCCATCATAGCTATGCAGACATGTCTTTGAACTGCTTTTCAAAAGAGCAGGTTATTTTCTCAGATTTGCTTCTGCGCTTGCAAAGAAGATAGAGCACCCGTTCGGCTGCGGCCTGGGAATTGCATGGCTAATTCTTCTTTTGGGTTTTTTATTTAGAGTAAGCATAATGACCTGATGGAATGATCTATTTCCATATAGTTCTAAAAAGATTATTTACATGCAGCCCTTCCTCACTACGTGTACATCGTTTCAGCTGTCCATTCAACATGCTCCACTTCTACTGTTGAAAATCAGAATGAAACTTTGCCTGATCTTTGGAATTAACTGACTTACCTTCATGAATATGGACACTACCACCAACCCGTTTGGACTCTTTGCAGCTTCTGTATAATTTGTATACAGCTCATGGTTGTAATGTATAAGCTGAACCTGGGTGGTTAAAAAAGGACAAAAGAGAAAAAAGCACATTTGCATTGAGTCAATAGAAGCATTTTCCAAAGACAATTAAACCTATTTTGCAGAAGCTTCCCCTGATAAGCTACAATTTGGGGGTGAAGGGATGAAAGTAGAACGTAGTTGCTATTTTAGTGCAGCACAAAAATCAACGTCTCAAATAATTAGGTTGTCTATGCACTTCCCTTCCTTTCCCTGCACCTAACTGTGTGTTCATCTGGTTGAGATGCCAAGCCTCTGTCAAGTCAGGTGGCTTCGCTCCCCAATCACAGGTATGCAGCTGGCTTCTCTCCTTGTTTGAACATGTCTGTCAAGTTTAAATTTGAATTCTTTGTGATGCACAAGTAATCTTCTTCTATGAATTACTTGCACACAGCAAGCCTTCAACAAAGGTTTCGAACTGAGAATATGAGCAGAAGGTGAGGCTGCGATTCCCTGCATCCTTCAGGAGCTATGAACAGAACACAGTGTTGTGAAGAGAGATATGGGAGCTTACACAACTTTATCACAAAAGTGCCCATAAACAGTAACAAACATTTGCAATTTTCCTATTAAAATACATATCTCATACTTAAAGAAGCATTTCATCCTGTTTTTGTTTGTCTACAAGCAGAAGAGCACAGCAGTGGGTAAAATCATAAGTTATCACTACTATTACAACTTACATCTCAATGCACTTTCATTGGTCTTTCAGTGCTTCTGCACTCTTAGGATAAATACTTCTATATAATAACAAACTAGACTGATTTTACAAAGCCGAACTTTTGTTAATGCATTTCATGGTTCTTTAAAGAACCATTAATAGCAGATTTTCCAACCAAAGAGAAGAACAATTTACCAGCCATGGGTACCATTTAGGTCTTCAAATAATTGTTTGAGTGTTCTAGATAGAACCATTTCGTTTCTCAAAGAGCCCTGCAGAACCAATTTAAAGATTTAATATATGTCACACAAAAGTGATTTAGATTTAGGTTAGATTGCACCTGTAAACATCTGGGAGTGTTTCTGCAAACTGCACAGAAACAAATGTGATTTGTGTAAAGGACCCTAAGATTAATTACTTCTATGAAAGTAACAAACAATATCATCATCATCATCATCATCACCATCATCATCATCATTATCATTATTATTATTATAGAATATTATTATATATTAACAACAACAACAATAATAATAATAAACATTTGCTGCATTTTCCACTCTTGGACCTGTTATGTGCTTATATGCACCTTCAAAAGCAATTTATAGCATCAGCCACACGATCCATTCCTGAACCCACATGGTTTTGAAAGAGAAGTAAATAATCACAATAAAAATTGTGGTTCATAGTTATTATGAAATATGCAGAAGTGGAGTCGAGAAGCGACAGATCATCTATAAACCTAATCAAGGGTGGAGGAAGTGATTACAGAGCGAATGCTGATTTGATTACATTTTTTTTCCTGAAGGTGAAAAGCAGCCAGTGCTTGCTTTTCCCAAACTCCCACACCAACAAATTGCTTGAGCTGGGAAAGTAGGGTTGGGCCACAACTCCAGAGCGTGCCAGAAAGATCAGGAGATAAACAGTGTAGAGGAGCAGACAGCACAATAATGAGTTCTGGAGAGGAGCATGGAACCAAGGGTGAGGAATACACACACGCACACGCACACACACACACACACACACACACACACACACACACACACACACACACACACACACAATTATTGTGTTTGGCAAACCTGTAAGAGAGTCAAACTCATCTAAGTTTTTACCCAGACTGAACCTGAACTCGGCGAGGTCAACCGCAAACAACTCTCTGGAATATTACTCTCTCATTCGATCCGATCCAGCTCTCACCATTTATGGATGTGCTAAGAGCTCAGATGCTCATCTCAATGGAGCCAGGGAGCCTGGAGGATGTGGTGACAGAGGAGAGGTGCTGAACAGCGGTGTTTGGCGGCCGCCTCCTCTCAATGCTCAGCCAGACCTGTCATTCAGCCAGAGAGGAGGTGTCTACACTACAACGGGAGACAGCTTGTACCTCTGGTGGGGCCCCTGACAAGCTCTTTATTGTGTGATAGCTGGCCTAGGCTTGAGAATGGGCAAAATATGAAGACAGTAAGTCGATAGCAGGAAGAGGGGTGGACAGCGCTAACAGGCCAAATGAAAAGCGGCCGTCTGGAACCACCATGCAATAGGGGATGAATCAGAGTGTGCGCTCATAAAACAAATAAAAAGACAGCCTGAGACTACAGCCTGTGAAGCAATTTGATTACAGTAAAGGAGGCTTTTTGAATTAGGCCAGCCTGTAGAGGCGCACGTAGCCCAACTCTTTTAGTCTGTGACTTGAAAAAAAAAAAAAAGAAAAAAAAAGCTGCTGTAGCTTCATCCAGAATTGGCTTAAAAACAAAGTGGTGTTGCCTCCATGGTTGAAAAACAAATCATTATGAAACGAGAGACAAGAAAACAAAGGACGTTCTAAACATCCTCTGCTCTAAATAGCCACTGCTTTCCATGCATTCACTCTAGAAGGAAGGTGTTCATTATTTAAACTCAGTCCTACTTCAGTATTCAAAGGCTTTCATGTAGTCTTGGAATAACCACATGCGGCTGGAAATGCAAAGACCATGGCGGGCTTTCAGTGATTCCCTATTTATACTCAGCACTTTGCCATATTTAGCAAATGTGAAAATGCGATTTTAATGAGCAAATTTGCTCCAGCATCTCAGCACTGAACTGAGATGGGTAATGTGTTATTTTTCTACCACTGATAATTAGAACTTTATGAAAATATATTAGGGGAAAAATGCTGAAACAGGAGTGTGGAGAATAATTAGGAATACAGAATGTGATTTGTTTTGGTGTTAAATCATTAGAAACAACATCACATTCTCATTTCTATGTGCAAGACTGTTTCATTTTCATCCTCTTCATCCTTCTGACACTGACAGCATGCTAAATTTTGACACAACACAGCCTATGTGTCCTTGTACAAAGGTGCCAAATAGTGTTCTTTGGAGATATGACCCAAAACATGGTCATCCAAAATGTGGCACATAAAGATGCTGGATTAGGCACATCAAAAAGTAATTCTAACTAAACCCCCTCACTATATTAGTATATTATTATTACATTACAGAGTTAATGAAAAATTATATATATATATATATATATAAGGGTGCATTTGAATCACTTTCCTTTTAAAGCTTAATGACCCTCCACTTCATGTAAAATGAACTAAAACTGAAGGTCCAAGAACTCTTTAGGACCCTTTAGTTGCATCCTCAGCCACATGACCACTTCAAGAAACAGTGCACTGTATTAAATCTAAGTGTCACTGCTGATCTGATAAAAGCTTTCATTTTTCATATGCTGCATTTGATGAATTCTGCATTGTGTGTTCGTATTATCTGGTCATTGACTGCAGCATTTTCTATCTGATAACTGCCCATGTAACTGCTGTCTTACACCACTGCCCTGACAAACACTGCTGTGATATAAATACAGAGTGGGTTATATGAAGGAGACTTTTTAAATGGTACATCTATCAATAGATCATATTCACAAGAGCACTATCACTATACATTCATTCCACAACATGCTTGGCCAAGATACTTTAAAGATTAATCTTGTTTCCAATGCATATAGTGTGAGAGATCTGGAAAAAAAAAAAAAGAAACTAGCTCAGCAGGCTTTTGAAGAAGTTTCTGAGTAACACCTCGAATGTTTTATTGCTCTTTTCATCAGTGGTGTTTCATTTTCGGCTTGTATGTGAAGGCCTGGACCAGAGAGCGGTACTGATAAATTAACCCTAAGGTGTAAGAGTATTTGCAGCAAAGCGGCGTCTTTCTAACCGAAGCAAACAGGGCTCAAATGCAATGTTCTGATATTAGTGAGCAAAGGTAAATGGAAAAGAAAGGAAGGAGAGGAGTGAGTAGAGGCAGATATTAAATAAAGCTTAAAAGCCTGGTTGATTTGAATGCATAACACCTACAGTTGGAAGGATATAGATCATATTCACGCTATGCTGCTGCAGCATTTTTAAGACCGTGCTGAAGGCCAGTGTTGCCTTTCTTAGTAACAGAGCCAAGGCCGAAGAAAGATGTGCTCATGTCAAGAAACGAATGATAATGACTCAGTAATGAAGAGTAAACAGACAAAGCTAGGTGTTGGTGGCCAGGTCACAGCTTGCAGTGCCCTGATAGACTGTCTCCACTTTGTTTTGTTATTACTTAAACATTGGCCGCCTTCCACAGAAGGAGGGAAAAGAAATTATAATCATTAATTATGGCGGATTTGCCTGTCAGGCTCACGGTTATTCTGTTGCCGTTCTAATCGCTGGTCATATTACTCCCAAAGAGAAATGTCAGGCCTGCACTGACTGGTGACTTTATCAAATGATGGAGGCTGCAACGCTGCGCCTTCTAAAATTACACTGTTAGCCTAATTGAGATGCTTTACCCGGCTATTGTGGCTTTCTGAAAAAGCACTGTGGCCTGGATGTGAACAAAATCGCCCATTAACAAAGCCAGCTGAGATCATATCAGTAAAAAAATAATAATAATAATACGGAAATGCAGTGTATCATAAATCATATCATACGAGTTTTTTTGGGGGAATCATTCAGCTAAAGTACAGCCAATAAACAACCCGCAGTAACGCATGGTGTTCTGGGCAAGGAGCAGCAATCTCAAGATTGTGCTATTTAAACCTGATGCAACATTTTGCAAGACAAATAGATTAAATGCCCTCCCTAAAGTGAGCCATTGTGCTCACTTAAAATTACATATCACCTCCAGAGATGCGGAAAGTTGTTTTAGGTTAGGAATGCCTAAATGTGCAATATTACATAATTGTAAAATGGTTTGGCTTTGTTTGTTTACTATAATTTACATGCATTTTTACTTTAATTATTTGTAACTTTATTTTTATTTACATCGAACAGAATGTGTCATGATGTACTAAAATGTGGCATGAAACAATTTACACGTATGACTAACAGAAAAGTGCCAATCACAGGTGTGATATAGTGTTATATGTTATATTGTTAAATAATGTTACAGCACAATTATGCTTCTTTCATATAACAGAGGGCTGTGTGTGTGTTGACTAAAAATCAGTAGCAGTTATTTTTTCTGAATCTTTAGTCGGGTGAGTTTATTTTTGTGTTCGGTCAGCTCCTGCCATTTACTCCAGACACTTTATTCTTCTAATGGCCTCAACAGATCAGTATGAAAGCTAAAAATCTTTGAGAACTCTGTGGCAGACGCTGCTCATTCTTGTGGTCTAACCCTGTAAAGCACAAAGAAGGTTCTCTCAGCTTACCTCCCCAGAGAAGGCTTGGCCGTTGAGGAGATGCTCAGAGCCCTGGCCATCTTCACTTCCAAAGTGTAACCTGATTTCTTCCAGCCGGTGGCTGTATGTCATTGGTCCACCAGAGATGTTCACCAAATGCTCTTTGTCCAATCGCAGTGAGACATGGCGGCCAGTGTTGTACATGGTTCCTCCCACCTATAAGAAAACAGATCATTGGAGAAAAGTTGTAAGACAGGCACACAGTGAGGGATCAACTCAAATGCAGTTTGTCAAAGCAGAGGGTCGGAGTGATCAAGCAGAGAACTAGAAACAGCAGTCTGGCTCGTTTCGTTCTGGGCACATATCAAACCTCACTCTTGACCTTGTTGTTGGATTTTTAAAAACAGAATGAAATTGTGTGTGATTCACACAACAATAGCTTCAGGTCTGTAATTAAACCATTGTATTCCCACACTGGTATGGTACTGTATCATCAATGGAAAACACTTCAAGTACAATGATGGTGCAACTGGAGTGGTAGTAAAAGAAAAGCAAGCAACTGGGATTTCAAAGACTCAGTCAACTGGAATCAGCATGTAACTGATTGGATGTGAAGTATTAAGGAGAGCACGGTGATACAAGAACCCTGGATAACAATCTTTATCAGTGTACTTGTTTATTTCTTTATATTCAGGAGTAGTTTCGAAGTGAAGCATTGATATTCCAAACATGAATCTAAAAAGGCTTCCATGGCTCTTATCTTGCCTTTTCTTTTTCGCCCTTCCCTCTATCTCTTTCTCCCCCTCTCTTCTCTTTTACCACTTGCCTTCAAAATGATTTTCCCTCTCCAAATTCCCAGAGAAAGAGGCCTGCCCACACATCGTAAATATTTTATAGAACCTCTGAAAAATCAATGATTTGAAAGAAGTGAGAGGGGGAGAGAGCGAGAGAGAGAGAGAGAGAGAGAGAGAGAGAGAGAGAGAGAGAGAGAGAAAGAGAGAGAGAGAGAGAGAGAGAGAAAGAGAGAGAGAGAGAGACAGGGCGAGAGGGAGAAAAAGAAAAAGATAGAGTGAGAGAGACTGTGTAGATGAGTGTACAAAAGAAAGGGAGAGACCAAGCTGAAGTGCCAAAGGCGAAAAAAGGAGAGCAAAGAATGTGTGGCAGCACTTAAAGGATTAGCAACGTGCAGTTACCTTGGGGTGTCGGACTTGCCCAAGAAAAGGGCAAGACATTTTAGAAACCCTGAAGAGGTCATTTTTCAATGATTATTCATGAGCTACAGATGGTCTAAAGTAGACTGAAAACCCCTCATTGTTTGGGTCCAAGGTTTGAAGGGAAAACAAGAAGAAAAGGAAAACTACCTGTAGGCCAACTAGAGCTGGAGGGAAAATAACATGCTTTGTGTTCGAGTTGAGTGAAGGCAATAGATGGGTATACTGAAAATCTCTCCCATTGGCTGTACCTGAATCCAAATATTGTTTTATTTCAAATACAATAGGCCCATGTGGCTTATGCAATCCTTTTCCATATAGATTGGTCTTCGGTATCTTGGTATTTTTTCACATTTTATCACCATGTGAAAAAAGATTCTCCAATCATTTCTCTGAAATAAGTTACTATACACACTCTTCACCCACCTAATGATATTTATCAAGGTGTACAGCCTGCCTTAGACACTTCATAAGGTCTTCAGGATCAGAAGGAAGGAGGATACTGTAAAGTTATCGCACTTGACAGCAGTGTCTCTGCAATGTATAGTCAACTTGACACTCTCAGCAGAACAGCAGCGCAGGTCAGTACATCAGCGTATGCTTCGCATGAAGTCAATATCTTTTAAGCTTATAAGCGGCCCTGCTTGGATTGTGTCATCAGCTCTACAGCTCCTTCATGCTAAATGCATCTCGCGGCGTAATTTGTATTAATGCATTCAGAATCATGCAAGTAAATGCTTTGGTGCACTTTAATTTCTTAACTTGACAGTTTTATGTATAACACCCCACACTGCTCTGACAACAATTGTAATTACAGTGGGGAGCCAGGCTGTTTGCGGTGCAGTCACCGTCGAAGATGGAAATGTGTGGTGGGCTACCCTCAGTGCAGTGGGATCACACGCTTGGTAATTTGCACCAGGCATTACATATAATGGGCAGAGATTATTAACTCGTATTGAAAACAGTTTCCAGACATATGATTGTCACTGCAATGCCGTGCAGCCGTCCTCTCCGCAGAGGCAGCTGACAGCCTGAATTATAATTTAAATGAAGACCGTATGCTAAAACTGAGAAGTACATACAAACAGGACCTTGCTGAGCATGAGGAATGCTAAATGTTTGTATCTGTGATATCCGCAGCATCAGATTAGAAAAAAAAAATTACGTTGCACCATCCTTTAAGACTCACAGGAGCACAGAACAGCAAAAGCTATCAATGGAAATCGTCTAACGAAGATTAATAAGCCAAAAACCTGGATCTGATCAACATGTTTTTAATTTGTCGAACAGTTCTACTGCAGATCTGCAAGCCAAAGGCCAGTCATTAAATGTGGGTAATACACACTGGGCAGGTAATGATGATTGCATGGTCTGAAATGCAATAACATCATGTAATTGTTATGCTCTGGTAAAACAACAGTGAAATAAAGATATTAGAGAAGCTTATGGTCTGTCAAGGGGGACTGGCTTTATAGGACCTGAAATTATTTGAAATTGCAACATTGGTTTAAGGAGAAAATAAAAGAGTTTATAGCATTGTCAATATATTATACTGATCTATCATTATAGGATGAGTCTGTGACTCCCTGGAATGATTTTTAGAGCAAGTAATGCTCTTATCGTTGGAGGAGCATGCAAGATGAGCCTGTGAGCTTTGTGTAGATCCTATATAGCGCAGGAAGAGCTGCATTGCTTGTAAGCAGAAGTGCCAAACTCTGGGTCTGAAGATCTACTGCTCTGCACTCAGGGCAGCCATAACCCACTATAAACCACTGTGTCCATTTATTATCTTTTCTGTTTTTTTTACTTTCTAAATCATTGGAACAAAGAAATGCTCTCAACTAAATATTAGAAAAGCAATTTTCTATCTATATCTGTTTAAAACTAAGCTAAGGGCATTAACATACCATGCGGGTTTTCTCACTCCCTTCCCATTAGCTGGATACAGAAACACAAACGGTTTTTGGAAATGAGTAAAAGGTTGACGTACCATCTTCCATTTAGGGCTTTGCCCAGAGGCTACTGAAATTACCCCAGGATTCCTTTTGTGAAAGCAAGACAAAAGGGAGGTCTGTAGCCAGTCACAAAGTAGACCGAGGTTAAAGGTTATAGGGTTGTTACAAAGGCTGCGTTGGTAACCTCCATGAAGCTTTGAGGTTCTGGCCCTAGGGAGTAGAACTCCAAAACACTTGTGGCTGGAATATTCAAATACCAATAACTAGCCAGATCAGGTGTGCTACGAAAGAGCTGGAGCTTAACTCTGCAGGGTGGCAAGTCACCAGGAAAAGGACTGGGCATGCCAGCTTGAGTGGAAGGCAACAGTAAAGTCATCATTAATGCAAAATAATATATTCAAAGCAATTAAAAGCACCAAGAAAAAAAGATGTAAAAAAACATCTGGGTAATGTCTCTTAGCTCAGAACGCATTAGGCATCTGTGATCTTATATTTCATAAAATGTTCATCCAGCTCCCCTGAAAGTGAGTGTATGATACATGAATAAAAATGGGCACCAAAATGGTCTCCACCCATGTGGTCTAAAGTTGATTAGAAAACAACAGAAGGTCAAATGCTGCAAGTTCTTTGCTGGGCTCGTGGCTCCAGCAATCACGAAAACGTTAATATCAGTCCCGGCATCCTGGGGAGAGCACCTGAATCAAGGTTAAAGAGAAATATATTTGATTAAACGACAAGATATGTGTGTTTCCTCATTAGGTGATAGAGGCATGATGCTGATGAATAAAATATCAGCCTCCTCTGCGTGCTCCGCTCAGTGGAGCGAACGCATAGTCAAAAAAGGGAGACGCATCCTCTAAATTGTCAAATTAATTTGCGGGTCTGTGTAACCTGTTTTTGTCAAATCAGATGTAGGTTGCTGTTGGGTGACACTAAGCATTTCAAGACTTTTCAGCTTGTTTCACAGGTCAGCGGTGAAGTATTATGAAATGAAGGATATGAAAGCAATATGGTGAAAACGGAACAGACAGTCTTCCGATGAAAACTCGTTTGCGTTTATTTCTGTGATGACTGTTGATAGTCAAAGTGATGTGTCTTGATGTCTTGCGGTTGGATGTGATTGGTATGCAGTGTGGTTTCCATTCATGAGTCTTGCTCTTCTTCGCTCTGCCAGTCTGCCTCGTCTATCCATTTAATTTCCCTTTATAGATTCACTCCTTTAAATCACAGTAAGCTAAAAGGAGTTTTCAATTTTGCCCACGCATCATCACGCATAAATGCAAATTGACCCCTGGGACTCAATTCAATTTAAATTGATCCCACTACTGGAAATTGTCATTAATGCCAATGCTGATACAGTTTTAATTGCTAACACAACACTTAATGCTGAAACTAAGCAGCACCTATATAAAATGCAAACCAGCAGATAAAGAAAAAACAAACCTGCACAATTAAATATGACTGTAAGTGTTCCGCTAGATTCGCAAAAAACACTCGACAATGAAGGTTTTTTTTTAGCTAAGCAATTCACTTAATTGCTGGCTGCTGAAAAGGGCTTCCAAGCAGAGCTTAACAGGAGTTTTCTCTCACCGATGGAAAGAACAGGTCAGAAAGGCAAAACTACAACTCATTCGCATTTACTTAGAAACAGCTAAATGATTGCAGTTTACCAACTTGTACTCTAACTTCACTAACAGAGATCGAAGAAAGGCTAAGGAAAGTGGCCTCAGGCATGCAAGTTTGATTACCGGCTATCTATGCATGTCTTTCTGTCTGTCTGTCCGTCTATCCATCCATGCATGCCTGTCTGTCTGTTAATAGCTGCTGCATCATACACACTCATACACGTGTATGTGTATACATCTTTAGCATAAACGCTCATTTTCTGCCACTTGTCCCAAGCGGGGTCGCGGGGGAGTGCTGCAGTCCATCCGAAGGTCGGGGGACACACCCTGGACAGGACGGCAGCCCATCGCAGGGAGGAGCGGGACGGGGACGGCACCTTGCTCAAGGGCACCTCAGGGCAACCCATTCAGAAGGGGTTCGAACCCCAATTCTGCGGCCAACGCCCAACCACTAGGCCCCCGCTGCCCACTGCTCATAATCTATTACACACAAATTATGACGGGAAGAATTTGGTGTTTCACCCTCCTATGCCTTGCATTCTTGATTGATGGTGAGAGTTCTTCATGTTACATGCCGTCATGCTAACATTTGATTATCTCCTGCTCTCCCACAAGACCATGCATACACATTTATTCAAATATGGTGTAAACATATGCACAGGACTGCCTGCTGCTGGTGCCACTGAAATAACTGCTTCATCTCTTGTAGAGAACGTTTCAAAAGAAATAAAAAAGGATGCTTGCAGGAGGAAGAGGGTGAAAGATGAAGAAGTGGGCTGTGCAGTGTCAGGTGGTTGCTAGTAAACCACTGATTCATGAACTAGTTCATCCTGTTGTTACCACGCTTCTCTGTTCTATTGTCACTACTGGTTCCCTGCTTGCTACATGCTTGCACTTCGGCATGATATGGAAATATATGGGCACAAACACACACGTACACACCACTCCTTTATGCGCCCACTCAGAAATCACCCACTGCCTCTGTAAGCTTATTATAGTCTTTTGTTAGAGAAGAGAATGTGTTGTGAAAGAGAATGGCATGCTGAATTATTTCAGATCACAAGGAATCCCCCAAAGGAGCATAATGCAATCCAAGCACTTAGATCTGTCTGCCAATTTGCTTCTGATTGTAAAACAAAGTAGCCTGAGATGTCCAAATCGAGTTCAGCACTACAAATCACAGCCCTTTGAGGTTAATGTTCAGCACTGCAAACACACTATAACTACTGAATCCAGAAGCAAACAGTAAGTGCAAGTGCTCTTTTATACTACAAAAACACACGACTCAATAAGGGTTCTTCTGAAGAATGCGGAGGTTTCTTATAAATAATAATAAAAAATAGCAAAAGCGTGTGAGGAACCGATTTAATGTTTAAAGAGCCTAAAAATAAGGAATGAATTCTACATCATTTTTTATTTCATTAATCATTACATATCATTTGGTGAACCATGCCTTAAATTCAGTCCAATCCACTTAGTGAAGTGTATTTCTGTATTAAGAGTGTATTAAAGGAATCTAACTATATCACGACAGACACTTGTTCAAAGTTTATATGAGAACACGATGGAGTAAAGGAATTGCATCATTTGTCTCTGGAGCTGCTACAGTTAAATGTGTAATGTTCCATGTTTTGTTGCAATAAGTCCTGACACTGAACACTTTAAGGTGGAGGATAAAAGGGTCTTTCACCCACTTCAAAGATGCTCCTCAGATTTTGACAATGTAGTTCACAGAAGCAAAACCAAGCAGATAAAGCAAGGATTTAAAAGGATTGCAGCAAAGTCTTTAGCATATTTGAAAAAGCTGTGAAGTCTGGAGAAATTTAAAGTGATTATTGATAAGCCTGTGCTTGATGCTACTAGTGTGACATTCAAAGCTTTTTCAATTCTGCACTTTTAAAAATCCAGAAATTTTCAACTCAAACTCAAAAACAGTGTTCGCCAGGCATCACTGAGATCACTGTAAAATGACTAACAACATAAATATTAAGAATATCATACTTAAATACCTGTAACAAACTTCAAATATCTGAACTAAAGGTATTAAAAAATGTATGAAGTTCACATCAATGCTGGTTATTTATTTAGCAATTTTGTATGGTTTAGTCTTTAAAAGATAAAGCATTGATTCAATAAATTCATCTCTAGGTCATTTAAATGGAAGACTAACACTACACTGATATTGTTGTGCATGTTTATTTCATCGGGATGGGAAGACAATGCTTTCGGAGTATCCTACACATGCAGTTTTACGCAGTTACAAACAGAACCTTATGCTCTTAGAAAGAACTTTAAATATAACATTTTTTTATGGTTGGAGTATAATCCATTTTAAGTGATCAACAGGTTAATAGAAAATAGAGATGGTGTTCAAGCTACTAAGATTTTTTAACATTTAAAAACCTTTGGGCATCCATACAATACCAAGTGCATTTTTTTTTGCCATTTTGAAACTTTCCTTTGGTATGGACAGGTCAGAAAAAACAAACAAATACACAGAGTCATATATGAAGAACCTGCATGTAAGGTCTTTTATTATGTAGAAGAATTGCCATTGAGTGATGAGCAGAATAATGGACTTAGATAAATAAGGTAGCCTTCGATTGATTCAGAGTCAGTGTGATGGAATTGCATCATTGCCATTTTCCAATTTGAAAGATAATGCAAATAGAAAAGAAATAAATAAAGCTGCGAGTAGATAAACGGAAACTAAACAGTAATGGGTGATTGATGGATTGAATAAATAGTCAACTAGCGGCACACACAACACAGTGTTTCATAACCAAGTCGGGTCCACGCAGCGGAAATAGATTACAACCTTTTCATCTTTGATGAATGAGGCTTAAGAGTGGAGACGGAGCTGCTCAAGGTGCATGCAAATTGCAAATCAACCAAATGAAAATTCGATTCAAAGAGATGTCCTTAGATTGTGGTGGCCGAGGCAGTGCTTATGCACATGATTAAGAAGTGAATGTTAACCGCATAAGCACCTGGGGTATCTCTTAGTCTACTCTGGAGCCACTTCTCGGCACCATCTGTTCTTGGTGTGCTCCTGCCGAGCCGAGGCGAACCGGAGCGCCCGGACAGCACCCCCCACAGGTGACAAATTAACACTTAAACACACCCTAGGCTCACTCCTAGCCAGTCAGAGCTAGAGGGAGGAGGGGAAGGATCCAGTTAAGAAGGCAGTAGGCCGACTCCGTGATCCGCAGTGTGAAGCCTAGTCTTGCCTGTGTAAGTGAAACATACTCATTAGGATGCAGAGGCCGAGGTGAGCTGTAAAAGCAATGTCTTGCCACATATCATGGTGAGATGGGACAGCAGGAACACATTTTTGCCCAAGGTTTTTTACAGTTAGACGTTATTGTACAAGACCATGGGGGACACAGCTGGGTTGCAGCTCTCGGCTTCAAATGCAAACTGCCAAACGTTCATTCCGCATGTCTGTTATATCTTCATACGTCTACATGACATTCAGCTGCTACTTTAAGCAGGTTTAAATAACTCATGCATAGTAACAGTACCATTTTAAAATGCCTGAAAAACCTTCACTGGTTCTTTAAACAAGCTTTTGTTCCTACTCGTTTTTTTTTTTTTTAATATTGTGTACTAACACATTATCAGTGCTGACAACAGTGGAACTACAGATCCATCCTCTGTATATGGGTTGCAGGGAGACAGCATATGTTATTACCCATATGTATTCTTTTGACATTTTGACACACTAGTAGGTCAACATCCAAGAATCCAACAAAAAACATCCAACAAAACCAGCAGGAAGAAGTGTCTCATTTCAGTGACTTTCAAAGCAAGCAGTTTCCCCAGTTTGCTGTAGAAGAAACGCTTCTCCTCTAAGTAGAAGTCCTTCATCTCCTATGCCCTCAAGTGTCCTGTAAAGTTGTCCGTGAGTTCGCTCCAACTTTATTACAACAGAAAAGTTCTAAGTATAAAGATGATCTTGGCTGAAGCAGGAGCAGCCCGCTAACCCTAAGTGTTGTTTCATCCATATCGTTCAGTACAGGTACAGTACTTCTTCGCACAGGTGAGTGAGAAACGTGGCTCTCTCGTCCGCAGCGCTGGGCATGTGTAATCGATAGTTGTAATTAATAATAAAGAAAATGCATTCATGCTCTTCCATTTTTTACCATGATTCAAAGTGTAAAAGTAAGTGTAAAAAAGAATAATAGCAATCATCATCATTATCATCATCAAACTGACCCGAGGAAAACTGTGGATTAATACACAAAGTCACACTTTTATAATGTTTTGCTATTATTTAGAATTATAGCAACACTCTTTTTACACACAGTATGGGGTTTTATGACTTCTGCCTTTTCGTAGCATCATAAGAAGAAATTGTTTGTGGTTCAGGCAGAACTTTGAACAAAGGCAGTGGTAAAGAGAAAACCGCAAGAAAGTGAGACTCACAAAAGTCACAGCGTGATGCTAGACCTGATACGTAAAGGGGAGGTAGGGCTTCAAAGCAGCACAACAATGATAAACAAATGAAACAAAGGCACGTACGTTCTTTCACGGGTTTCTTCTCCTGATAAAAGTGGGAAAGTGCTTTTATCTAAAGTGGCTAGTGTCACCACAGCAAAGGTAGTTTTAGGCCATATTTTAGAGAATGGAATAACTCAATGAGGAGGCTTCAGTGATGGTGAACATTGTGTAGTGAAAGTTACACCATTATGCAGTGATTCAGTGATTAAAAATATTCTGGTTTACTCAGATCGGATGATGTGAAATTAGTTTAAGGTTTAAGGCTAAGATTTACAAATTCTAAAAAAAAATTATTTTAGCTAAACCTCTAGCTGAAGATATATCAGATAGCACCCAGGCATTTAAAAATGAATCCTTTCTGAATTAAATAAAGACATATTTGAATGTGATTAGATTGCAAATAATAGGTAAAGCAGTAAAGTTCAGGCAGGTTGGGAGTAGGTGGAGACAAATGGCAGGAGTGATCTGTGGCAGATGGGTACCAGCAAGAGTGAAAGGAAAGGTTTACAGGTCAGTAGAGAGACCAGCAATGCTATACAGGTTGAAGATGATGGTGTTGCAAAAGAAAAAAAAAAAACAGGAGCTGGAGTTAAAGATGCTGAGATTTTTGTTGGGTGTGATGGAGATGGACAGGATTAAGAATGAGTATATTACATTTATGGCATTGAGCAGACACTCTTATCCAGAGTGACCTCAATGTCCTAATTACAGGGACAGTCCCCCTGGAGACACTCAAGGTTAAGGTTCTTGCTCAGGGACCCAGTGGTGGTAGTGCTGGAGGTGGGATTCAAACCTGGGACCTCTTGAGCCATAGGTCCATAGGCAAGTACCCTACCGCCAGACCACCACCACCCGTATTATTATTACCACACATTAGAGGGACAGCTCAGGTTAGCCATTTTGGAGACAAAATTAGAGAAGCAAGGTTGCGTTGGTTTGGAAATGTCCAGAGGAGAGACAATTATATTGGGAGGATGATGTTGAAGATGGAGCTGCCAGGAAAGAGGAGAAGAGTGAGTAGGTCAAAGATAGAAAACATCAGTGTTAATGAAAAGGAGGAAAGTGGAGTGGTTAGGATGCAGGGAGTAGAGGTGACAAAAGTGGAGGAGATTAAATACTTGGGATCAACAGTTCAGAGTAACGGCGAGTGTGGAAGAGAGGTGAAGACGAGAGTGCAGGCAGGTTGGAATGAGTGGAGAAGAGTGGCTGGAGGGATGTGTGACAGACAGGTACCAGCTAGAGTAAAAGGGAAGGTTTACAGGACAGTAGTGAGACCAGCTATGTTGTATGGGTTGGAGACGGTGGCACTGACGAAAAGAGAGGAAGTGGAGCTGGAGGAGTAAAAGATGCTGAGATTTTCTTTGGGTGTGACGAGGATGGACAGGATTAGAAATGAGTATATTAGAGGGACAGCTCAGGTTAGATGTCCAGACGAGAGATGAGGATTATAGTGGGAGGAGGATGTTGAAGATGGAGCTGCCAGGAAAGAGGAGAAGAGGAAGACCAAAGAGGAGGTTTATGGACGTGGCAAGAGAGGACATGCAGGTGGTTGGTTTGAAGCAGGAAGATGCAGAGGACCGGAAGAAATGGAAACGGTCCACTGTGGCGACCCCTAAACGGGAGCAGCCGAATAAAAAAGAAGACGAAGAAGATTCAAGTAATTGTGGTCAGAAATCAAGCAGCCCAACCTTTAACATTAGCTGTCTGCTAGTGGGTTTAATTAAATTGTAGGGTACATCACAACCACACAATATTACTACATGATATTTCTCTCATATTGTGCAGCCTTTAAGTGACCTTCTAATTTCCCTGCGTTTGCATCTCATCATCATCAACACTGAGATGTTTTGAAGCTTCGGTTCTGAATAGGCATCATTTGCTTAATGAACATAGACGTGCACATTTAAAAAGGTTCTTTGGATTTCGATTAGCACTTGCAGGATATAAAAGTACATTTTAACAAAGAAGGCTTATATGTGGATACTTTACCTTTCTGAGTGGCTCTTGGGAAGACCCTCTAAAAAAGCCTAAAAAGAATATTATTAAAAATAAAATCCAGAATGATCTTCTATGTATTCATGCCAGTTAATGAATACACATAAGTTTTATTTCTGGTTTGAATTTCAGCCATTATATCAGTTCATATCCATGTTCAGACTCCATCAATTTTTTTACAACACAAAATTAGACTAGGAGAAGACACCCCGTGTTTACAATATCTGCATTTCTTAGCATTTGATTTATTTATTTGTTTTGCAGTTCTGTTAAGTTCACTCTTCAAGGAGGTGCCATACTTGGCCTGGGGGTATTTTCAGAGGCAGCAGCAAAGTATACTGGGCTGTTTTGAGTGGGAGAGTGTTGACAATCTTGTGGGAATTAAACAGAGGAGTAGAACAAACTCGTACATCTCCCAGCCACCAGCATTGCTTGTGTTTGGTTACTTGTTCAAGGGCAAAGCCACAGATATGCTGAAGAGTGAAAAGCAACGGCTTTGTTTTGTTCCATCAGTTGGCAGTGCATCGGATGGGAAGGATTGACCTCACATGTTTCTCATATAAACTGATAGTTCCAGTCCTAAAATATGGCTGTTCAAAGCTGTTGTCAAATAACTCAGTATATGTACACCTATGACCCCATCACAACAAACGCATTATGTATTAATGCACCACGTCACTTAGATCCATCGTGGTGTCAGTGTAATAATTTTAAATGCTATACTGCTTGCAGGGACCTCTGATTGAAATGAAACATAAAGAAAGAACTTCGTTTTGTTCAAACTAAGGAGCAGACTTATTTTTTTAACAATACACAGACTGATCTGCTACATTACAGGCTGAATGAGCCAAACAACCAGGTCTTCCTTCAACAACACTAGCCTCAAATAAAGGCACTCACTATATAATTAACCGTACCATTAAGATGCATTATAAGTAACCAAAAAAGTGCTCTCTGTGCTTGTTTTTTATGTAATATATATAAACTTAAACTCATTGGCCACTTTATTAGGCACTCTTGTTGAACTGCTTGTTTATGTCGCTCTAAATCTAATCAGCCAATCACACAGATGCAACTCTTCCAGAATATTGTCAAGATGACCTGCTGAAGTTCTAACCAAGCATCAGAACGAGGGGAAAGGTGATTTAAGGGACTCTGAAAGTGCCATGGTTGTTGGTTCTAGATGATATGGTCTGAGTATTTCAGAAGCTGGATTTGAACACATGACCATCTCTAGGGTTCACAGAGAATGATCTGGAAAAGGGAAAATATGCAGTGAGTGACGGTTTCTGGGCAAAAATACCTTGTCAATGTCAGAAGTCAGAGGAGAAAGCCAGAATGGTTTAAGCAGATAGAAAAGCAACAATAATTCAAACAACCACTCGTTACATCCGAGGTATTCAATTAATCTTCTCTAAACCCACAAAATGTCCAACCTTTAGAAAGAGGAGTAACAGGAAACAGGAACAGGAGACCACACCGAGTGCTACTCCCATTGTCTAAGAACAGGGTATAGATCAAACAAACTCCCCTACATTGCTGGATCTTAAGATTCTCCATTTGCTTTGCAACACTACAATGCAGCATTCAGAAGGAAGGGTCATGGTGCTAAACTGCTGGAAGCAGTCATTAGAAAATGACCAAATACATGCAAAATTATTTCAGTGTGGATTTGATGTATTTTTGAATACATAAGCTAGGCTAAACCCCAGTAAAATGCCCTGGATGCAGGAGATAGTATTTTAATTCTTACTTTGCGCTCAGGAGTAAGTAGTAAGATATTTAAGACAAAGCTCCAGTGTGGGAAACAGAACACGAAACATGCCATGTCACTGCAGTGGGAAGTTAGTGAACAAAACCTATTTGTAAAGATTTTTGCATTACATTTCGATCTAATGGCTACATCATGTCATATCATGCTGCATCTAATAACACTCTCACTTGGGAAAAGTCGCTGTAATGCACAGCCACATAGTTTGCTGCATTATGAAACACTACAGACATGACACACTATAAGAAGAACTTTTAGGCAGATGATCTCACGTCTTTTTCTTCCTGCTGTGTAACACACTGCGTCCACAGTGGATATCAGTGTGGCTTATTCAGAGCTTGTCTCAAAGTGTTTCTCGGAGTTCACAAAATATAACTTCTCTGAAGCAATTCAAATCCATTCAAAACACAAGCAAACAGAAGCTGAACTACACTTTTCCTTGAGTTCATAATAGTGTTTTATTATCTGATTCAGAGATAGGTTTTCGGGATGGTGCTTTTAAGCAACCAGCAGACCTCGGTGTGCATTCTAGTGAAATCAATGTCTTTCTCCCTTTGTTGCATGAGCATGACTCATGTATGCTGACATTTTTATGCCATGAGACACATTTTCTTTAATGGGTTGAAGGGCTCTTATACTGCATCAGTTATTTTTTCAGTTAGAATCTGTAAGTGATGTGGGGCATGGTCTGGGATGAATGGCTTATAATGGGAAGACACTGAAATCCACTGTGCTGGGAGCCCTTAGCAAGTTGGATCAATATGCTTAAGATCAATGCTAGTGCGCTGTTTTCATCAGTGAAATTAACACCAATCAATTTCTGATTGAGAGAAACTAATGGTGGCATTAACTGTGTCCGATGAATGATCAATACAGGGAGGTACTGGTATAATCACTTCAGTGTTGAGTGACTAAGATGGGGCCCATGGAGAGAACATGATGGCTGATGTTTCGGTCTCTAACTGACTCTATTTAGGTAAAATGGAGCTAGAGTTTCCCTTGATCACTAAGCACGCAACAGTGCTCGTGGACAAAAAAAAAGTGGCAATTAAATTTCCGTATCGAATTCTATAGCTAAGGGTGACTGATAGGAATCATTTGATTTTTTGCATTAAACACAAAACCCAGCAATTAGTCAAAGTACCTCAGTGTTGTCCCTCACTTTTAAGTAGCTTTGGATAAAAGCATCTGCTAAATCTGCTATATCCGTGTTAATAATTATCATGGAACAGTCTGCTTATTAATAATTTAGTAATATTACTAAAGTTACTTCGAGTCATCGCAATTACACAAGCACCTGATCTTACTTATTATGGATTAAAAACACCAGTTTGTGCTTTATTGGCATCACTGGAGATCTACCAGCTGTTTCACGTTTCATTTAGTTCATAAATTGCGAGCTTCCAGCAAAATATATGCAAATATAAATCAAAAATTGGAATCATGATCAAGCATCCCTAGTTAGCCATAAGGCTGGGGTATAGAAACAAATCAAGCTTTTGATTTACATTTTCCAATCGAAGAGGTTAAAAATAGGGATTTCTTTGGGCCCTTTTACTAACATGGTGGATGGTATTCTTTTACTTCTCACTCAAATCACATTCTAATTGAAGGTCAGTGGATATAGTCAGTGATACCTCACCAACACTGTGAAATTTAAACACAATTTAACATTTTGTGCATTTCTGCTTCTTTGTTAAGACATCGGGCAGCGGTGGCCTAGTGGTTAGGGAGTTGCCCCCACATCAGAAGATTGATGGTTTGATTCCCTCACAAGTAGGTTGCCCTGAGGTACCCTGGAGCAAGGTACTGTCCCTGTCACTGCTCCCCGGGTGCTTTCAATAGCTGCACGGTGTTTGCATGGGTTAAATGCAGAGGTCCAATTTCGTTGAGGTTCACTGTGTGCTGTGCTGTGACCTCGCAATGACAAGGGTTGTCACTTTCACATGACACTCACCAGGCACTCGCAAACAATTCAGTGACACACTGATCAGTCAGTGAACCTTTAAGATGAGCACTGAAGTCTGTTTAAAAACAAAACCTTTTGGCTTCTCAAAATCATAGAAAAGTCTGTGACACAGTTTCATATAGGTTAGTTTGGGTGCAGATGCTGAGATTTAAACAAACACTCTAAGATAATATTTCGATATCATGTCGGGTTACCTATACCAGACCTCTGCTGCATGCAGTTTCAGCGCTCACTCTTTTATTTGACTCCGCAGAATAAAACATCTGAGGGTAACCAGGTCTTTGAACCTTTAAAACAGTCCTGTGAATTAGTCAAGAATCAATCCACCCATGGTGCCGTTTCCTGCCAGTTTTACTGGCCAAAGCCATGCTAAAGCCACTGAGATGTGTTCACCATAAAAGAGCTGAGAAGAAAACCATTAAGCTGCACACTCAGGCATTTCCAGGTGTTAACTCCTGGAAGCAGGGATACTCCATCTTTCTTTCCTTTTTGCCCTGTGCTTAGAAAGGGAAAAAAAAAACCTCAGAGAGCAGGGTCAATGCATGCCATCCAGAACCCCTCTGGGAAATCTCCTGTCTGTGTGTTCCATCTACATTGAAAAGACAACACACACACACACACACACACACAGACAAAACACACAGGCCTAAGGAGGAGAGGGGAAGCAATAATGTAAGTGCATTGGTTTACGCTTGCCATCCCTTTCCCAAGGAGGTGAAAGATTAACTAGCTGCCTCCCTTTTACTTCTCCGTGTCATGTTCTTGGAAGATAGCGGGCTGCTGTTTTAGATGGATAAGCCATGCTTTATTCAATCTGAAATGCCAAGGGCAGCATGAGCGTTTTGAAATGCTCAACTGAACATGCTCTGTGGCAGAGCGGTGGGAGTCTGTCTCAATGGGAAACTGCTGTATTTACAGTATAGACAGGAGTGTCAGCGGAAAGCCTTCTGATTCAGCATTGAACGAAAGACGAAACAAGATTTGCCCGGCGAACACGAGCGCCTCCTGGCAGCTTCACAAGACTTGTCTTAAAAAGCACAAGTTGCCAAAAGCCTGCAGGCAGTCTACCGACATACCAGTAGTAATGCAGCAGGACAGTGGTACAGTCAGGCAGTCCTGAGACTGACCTTACTGCAGTGCATATCAGCCAGATGTGACCGACCCACAAGGAATACTGTTTCTTATCTTACAAACTTTGCAGAAGAATCACTAAGACAACGTTGCTGTGTGATACTTTCCCCTATGGTTGTTTTGACTCAGTGGTATAGTTACAGTAGTGTTAATCATTTATTTTCATCAATCAACAAAATGCAGTGAATGAACAAAAGAGAATCTAAATCAAATCAATACTTGGGGTGACCACCCTTTGCCTTCAAAACAGCATCAATTCTTCTAGGTACACTTGCACACAGTTTCTGAAGGAACTCGGCTGGTAGGTTGTTCCAAACATGATGTTTCAACCTCCGTGTGACACTGATGATCATCAGCACCTGTTTGGTAAAACTGGTTGATCAGACACCGACTATAATCCTACACAATCCCTGACTTTGTGCAAGTGTACCTAGAAGAACTGATGCTGGTTTGAAGGCAAAAGGTAGTAACACCAAAGATTGATTTGATTTAGATTTTTCTTTTGTTTGCTCACTTTGCATTGTGTAAATTGCTAAAAATAAACAATCATTATTTATATTTCTGAAAGCGTTCTTTGTTTAAGCATTTTTTCACACCTGCATAAAACATTTGCACAGTACTGCATGTGTGTGAAAGTGAAAGTGAATAGTACTGCGCTGTGTATATGTACAGCACAGCACACGATGAACCATAATTAAATGTATCTCTGCATTTTACCCATACGCACTCCAGCTGTGGGCAGCCATGCATTCAGCAACAGGACAGCAGTGATGGGAATGGTGCCTTGCGCAAGGGTACCTCAGGGCAAACTACCAGTCTGGGACTCAAACCTACATTGCACCTTTTCATTTACTTATTTATAGCATTAAAATACGTTTTAACTGCTTACGACTAGACGTCAGACGAACATTTTTCTATTCGCTAACGCTGAAGTTAGTGCTCTGACCTGCCTTTGCATTGCTTACAGGTCCAGGTTCATTCAGGCTGTAACTCAGCTTCCCTCTCACTATCCTGTAGTTTGCCAGTTTTTTATTAAAGCAATATAATTTCCTCGGTCATTGTTATTCCAAACCCGAGCCCTTCTTCTATCTGTGCACGTAAATTTAAATGCTAGTTAGTTGTAGTCTGTTTTCTCATTTAGAATCTAATTATGTATCCATCACCTCCCGACTGAGGCTTTCAAAGCACTGGGTAATTCCATGTACAGACCAAACGCAGTGATGGTGGGACTAGAAATGATAGCTGTTGCTGTCCCTTCTTTGAAAGAGCAACTAGGTGGGAAATGGCCAGCAACTGATGATAAGACATTCATTAAGTGTAAAAATATATAGGCTTGTCTGTATAGTTGCACTTATTGATGCTCTGCTGTAGGTACATACATAAAAGTCCAAACAAAGTGGTAGCATGAGCGAAAGGAATAAAATTCCTAGGAATGGCACACACACACAGGCACACGCACACACACACTGTGAGCAGTGAGCAGCGAATTTGTCCTCTGTATTTAACCAAATAGAAGCATATTGTGAAACTTGGAATAAACAAATGTATTCTACAAGATTATTTATTTTAAGAACAAGTTAATTGCACAAAACAGCAAATACAACTCTGACAATAAACTGGTAAACCTATCTGTACTGCTTTCTTTTTAGAAAACGCCCTTCGATAGTACTTGAACCTTAAATCAGAAGAATATATAATGTGCTTTAAGTGCAGCTGTAACCTCACAAAGGTTTTTTAACATTATCCTTCAGATCCACCATAAGGATGAAGATGCTTGTTGAGTAGGAGCTGCCCAATCATTAGAGGATAGGACCTTGCATAAATACGCCCTACTTTAATCTGGCATTTGCCTTGTGAAAATAAAGCTATTATCAAGGTCTGATCATGTGACTTTTTTTGCTTTGTTAATTCATCTTATGCACAATTGATCATGTCATACTATTGAAAAGAAATAAATCTTGTTTTCCTGTAACATTTGATTGAAGTGAACATTTCTTATCTGCCATGCACTAGTGGGAGGAAAAAACAACACTGACCAATAATATTCTGTTTCATCTCCCGTGTCCCTCCCCTCGCTTACCACTTGCTCAGCTCAGCAAGCTCAGAGACCCTGATAAACATCATGATACGGAAGCGCAATGTGTTTTGACTTCCAAGACACTTTCTAATACTGAGTTCAGATGTTGAGTCTGTTGGATCAGTACTTCCCTACATGCCTGTGCGGCATACCTGCAGGACACACGTCTTGATGCGCTAAACACACAGAACATTACACTTCTGAGTGACTGTGAGACTTCGGCAGCAGCTTGCAGGCTTGGCTGGAGGCCAGGGGCAACATAAAGCCAGCTTTGGTTTCTGCTTGCTGAGATCTCCTCTGCACATGCCAGAGCCAGTGCCAAGCGCAAGCCAGCTGTTCCTGTCCACTCCCCGTCTCTCCCAGCTGCGCGCCACCCCCCTGCTGCTGCCTCTCACACACAGCCCTCACCAGGGACGCCGAGCTGTCACAGGCTACATATGGAGGGCCTCTGAGTCAAACACTGTTTAAACTCTCATTACAGAACCCAAAAACCCACCAGAGATCAGTGCACACAGCTGAGCTTACCATGAACCGACGCAGTGCTAATCAGTCCTTATATGATTCAATATCATTATTCGATCTTTTCTGATATTCAAACAAGAAATTAAATTGTTGATTTATAAAGCACCGTAGACCAGATTTCATTTGCAGAAAGGAAATGGATTTGTTAGTAACTTTTCTGTCTCTTTCTTGATTCAAGTATTCTGAATGACAAAATTTACTCCAGTTTGTGTCAAAACATCATTTTTTTGAACATCATTATTGTTTGGCACCAGTGCAGGTACTCCAGCCCTACAAAGGTCGAGACTGGATCGAGTTACTGACAACACATTAATAATAACCCAAAATAATGTCTAAATGTTGTTAGTTACCAGAGAATACAACGATGAAACACAATACACTGCTTAAACTATTTAAACGCTAGCAGTCAAGAACATCTGATTCTTTATAATTTCCCAGAAGAAGAAGAAGAAAACATGTCCTCACTCCAAAGGACTGTTCAGCACTGGGCAGGATTACGGATTAGGTTTTGAGTGAGGATTAAAGGGTGGGCATTAAAGATGAATTAAAGTCTTCTTTTCTGTTATTGTACTCAAGGGGAGGAAACACTGGCGCAATTTTTAATGTCTTAATACTTTTCTAATACAGGACGACAGAGCTGAAGCCAAAGCTACACTATGTTAAAGGTGGACCATTTGCATTACTTATATGTGTGTGAAACAGGTGGGGAAACACTGGCAGATGTTTTGTTTTTCACTCTTAAAGCTTGTTTTCCATTTTCCAGTTTGTAGTTACCAGTGAGTGAGCGATGGAGGCGGCGGTTCCTGTAAATCTAGGGGGAGAGACCGCAGGGCTTCGTTTTCTAATAATATCAGTTGCATCTATGCTTCAGTGGCTAGTAGCTTCTGGCAAGGCCTGTGTGCATATGTGTGTGTGTGTGTTTGTGTGCTGCAAGTGGTATTGTGGTAAAAAAAAAATCCCAGCAGTGCATTAAGAGATACAGGCACCTGAAGTGAAGAATTACGTAATATGCAAAATTATTTGAGTTGCAATGTTATGCTTTGTCTTGCACTATGAAATTTATGCAGCCTGGAGTGTCACTTCCCTTGTGCTTTTCGCTCATTTAAGTAGTGCATGTTCCCTCCTCACACACAGCAGTTGTTCAACAGATTTGAGGAAAAAAGAAAGACCCTTGAAGAAACCTTTCCCTGGACGTGAAAACAAGTGCACTCCAGATTCTCAAATTAGGGCAAGATTTCAGTTTTCAGTCTCTATTAGAGACAGTGTTTAAATACTTCTGCATTACTTGGTCTGCTCTGCTTTAAGGACTTCAGGAGAAGTCCTCATCTGTATGCTAGTGCCTGTACGCCTGTGGAACTCATTTCTGAAGAAGGATACATGGGGTTGCCAGTTTCATTCCCTATTGAATGATGTAGTCATCATCCTCGCATTGCTTTTGAAAGAAGCTGCCTTATTAATCTCAGAACTGCCCAGGAGTTTTATCACATGGCTGTGTGGGGAAACGTCATGACACATATATCTTCTGATTCTGAACAGAAACCATGGAGATCCATTGTATTAGCACTTGGCTGCTCCTTGCTGAGACTGCATTGTAATAATACAGATGGGAGGGAGAGGCATTCTGACATGTGAGTGACCTCCTTCCACAGCAGATTAGTAACCCAGTGCATGCGTATCATACAGAAACATACAGTAGATGCAGTACTCACTCTTTTATCTGGCCATCAGCTCAGCTCTGACACCATTGTTATTCCACACAAGCCTGCCCGCAGAGACTCTCCACTCAACATGCATTTGCACTTCAGTAATACCCATAATAAGACATTTACCAACAAATGAATGACAGTGTGCTCTGAATGAGGAATTGCCTAACCTTTCTCACCGGTAATTGGGTTCAGTCCCAGAAAGCCTGAGGAGTTAAGTTACAGTGCCCCACCTCCATAAACAGATTACTATGTTTAACTTTTACACTCTAAACACGTATAATGTAACTCAGGTGCAAATGCCCCATGGGCTAAGATGCCCCTCATACTCATTTTCTTTTCTGATAAAGTGACGAGGTTAAGTTCAAGTCATGAATGTAATGATAACTGTAGTAATCATTAGCTAGAATTAAGCCATGCTGCTGAATTTCTGCAGAGTTTCTTTAACACCTTTACTCTTTTGCATAAGCCACTCACTCACTTTCTCATCATCTTAACTGCTTAACTGTTGTGGTTGGTGCTGGAGACTATCCCAGCACACACAGGGTGAAAAGTGGAGAAACACTCTAGACAGATCTCCAGTCCATCACAAGGCAGACACAGACAAACACACTTATGTGCACACCCTCACACTTCTCTGATCCACCGGACATGCATGCTTTTGATCTAAGGAACGAAAGGAAAATGACTTTTAAACCTTTTCATTATATGGAGGTGAAAAAGGTATTACGCTAATATTTCTTATTTTAAAAAAAATATATATAAAACATTTTGGAAACAAGCAGCAGTTTGTCCGTAGAGTTAAAAGCATAAACGCTATGAATGGCCCTTATTTTTAAAAGCATAAAAAGCAGTGTAATGGCTGCCTCAAGATTTTCTTTGGGTTTACTGATGCACATTTATTAGTTAACATACATTCTTCATTGTCTTGGTGGGCACTATCTCGTGCTGTTATAGGGGCAGAGATTTGTAATTGTGGCCTTACCCACTCAATTATTGAAAAAATCCACAGCAAATCCATATGGAATCTTTCCTCCAGACGACCACACTTCACACTTTGTCAGAGCGTCGTCGCCAACAGATGCTGTGTCTTTTGTGCTATGACATCTCCGTCAGCTCAGGTCAGCTCATTGTGTGGCAGGGACACTGACAGCCAGTGTGAGTAAAAGCTGAAGTGGAACAGGGTAACGAGGAGCAGTGGCCACAGTTCATATTAGCATATTCATGTAATGGGACTTTGCAGCCCATGATGGTAGCCCGTGGTCCTCTGTAGGCCTGTGTAGGAGTTGTGTGATTTGGCATGGAGTGACTCCGCTTCCGGGCATCGCCTTCTAATTAGCTATCTGGTGATTTTAGAGCCTTCGTTCCTCTACTTATCTCAGCAATGTTTTATTCCAGCTTATTATCAAGACATTCAAAAAGCCTTCCAAAAAGGTAAAAAGGGACCAAGCAGGATGTCAATTAATAGACAAAAATAAATATTTAATTAGTGAAATTAAAATGGAGAGACTCAACAGTGTGTGCCTGCTTTCTGCTAGAATGCCTCGAGGTTAGTATAATGTACTGTGTGTCTTTATAAATGACACACTGTGCAAATATTATGAAATCTCCACTCACATAGAGAAAGTACATTCTCTAACATTTATTTCCCTGTGCTTGTTTGTGACCTTCTGAAGTGAATCAGAAGAAAGAATGAAGAATGACTGAATGTTAAGAACTCAATAGGTCTTTTCCCACCTTCCCACATTTAGATGAATAACTAACTCAATGACATGGAGCTCTTGTCAGTGGTGCTTAGCTGATTTTTTCCTTTATAAGCAATATCATCTCAAAGGCAGAGACCAAATCCTTTGGTAATCCAAACTTATTGGTTATGAAATTGTATTGGGAAATATTACATGGTTGGTGTTTCTGAAGCTTCTGTTTAAACTGTTTCCTATTGTTTTATTCTTGGTGCCCGATGGATTTTATACAAAACCTTGTTTTATATAAAACATTATCCCAAAGAGCAGAGAGTCAGGTATACGTGGCCTTTAAAGGGACTTTTATACCTCTATTTTTTCTATTCGCTAGCTTTTCGCTAGCTGTCCCTCTAATACACTGATTTCTAATCCTGTCCATCCTCATCCATCTAGCATCTTTAGCTCTGCCGTATCCAGCTCTGCTGCCTGATTTTTTCTCAGCACCACAGTCTCTAATCTGTATAGCATAGCTGGTCTCACTACCATCCAATAAGCCTTTCCTTACACTCTTTTTTTCCTTTCTTCCTTTCACAAAATATGTATCTATTACAGCCATTTCCACAATCTCTATCACTTCATCTAATTCACTCCAGAATTCTTCTTTCTCCTCCTTCTCACAACCGACCTGTGGGGCATAAGCACTAACTACATTCATTATCACACCTTCCAGCTTCAGACTCATTATACTCTGACACTCTCTTCACCTCCAACCCACTTTTGACATACTCCTCCTTCAGGATAAAACCTCTCCCATCCCTCCTTCCGTCCACACCATGGTAAAACAAGTTAAACATATAACAAATACAAATACACCTGGCCTTACTACGCTTCAGTCTAGCCTCTTGCGCACACAAAATATCACCTTTTCCTCTCTCTATCATATCAGCTAATTCTGTCCCTTTAGCAGGTCATGCAGCCAACATTCAAAGTTCCTACCCTCACTTCACTCTACTGCCCTTCCTTCTCTCCTCTTAATGCCATCCTCCTCTTCTTCTTCTTCTTTGGCCAACAGTAGCCCAATTTCCATCCGCACTCTGTTGACTGACAGTACTGGTGGCAGTCGTTGTTAACCTGGGTCTCAATGATCCAGTATGGAAATCTGTTTTGTTGTCTGCAGATTGATTTGGCAACAAAGGATTACACCAGATGCCCTTCCTGACATGACCCTCCCCAGGCTCCGGGCTTGGGACCGGGACAAACAAATACACTGGCATGTGCATCCCTAGTGACGGGGTTTTGCATATACAAGACTATGTCTAAATGATCTCCATTCTAATTGGTTACCCTGTGCTGTGCCTCTTTCAAAAGACTGTCTAAAATATTCTTTAAAACTTCGGCATAAATGAAGGGACAAGAAGGCCTGTTTCTGCAGCTTCATTAATACAAACAAAGTCCATAGACTGAAGGGTAAATGGTATGTTTTGAAACTTTAAACTAAACTCAAGAATGCAAGAAAAATCGAGACATTCACCCTTTAACTGACCTTCTAGCTTTAGAATATGTGGAATGACAGCCTATGATATGCATGCCACAAAGTATGGTTGGTCAAGATCACATTCCTTTCATACAGGGGAAAAATGTGATGTAGGTTTGTAAGAACATGGCTCTAGAATATGAGGAAAAACTGTGAAACAATGTACAGTTTTACAACACAACTTTACACCTGGCGGCTTTTCAGATTCATACAAATGATGGACTTCATTAAACCGATAGTGGTGATTTCATATTGAAAAACCTGTCTTAGGCTTAAACTGAGTCTAGACGAAAACCTCATAGCTTTCAGAAGCAGTTTTTTTTTCTCATTCTAACTAGTGCTATCCCTCCTTTCGAACTAGAGAAAAAAGTCAATCAATTTTTGCTTGAAATGTTTGTTAACTCGGCTCCCCAGCCCCTTAAATTAGAGGTACACATGCTCAAGCCTAATGATTTGTTTTCTCTCTCCAGAATAGACAACTGTGTTCTTCATGTTCTACACCGCTGTGCTATCTTAACAACAATTTGAGTTCGTAACTCACCAAATGGTTTAATTGCCACAATCAAATGGATGTCAGTAGTGTAATTTTCCAACCATGGGTTCAACCAGTCCACAAATTGGTTGATTGTACGTTTTGCATTTCCTTTGTTTTAAGTCAGTGGAAAGGAGCAAGGGTAATCAAGGCCAGTGGTTTCCTTTGATTTCTTATTATTCAGTTGCATTTACTCCCATTGTTGATTGCAAGGTTGTAGAGTATTCTGGGAACAGGAGAGGGAATACACGCCATGCAGAGCTGTTTTCAGTGAAAAATAAAAGGACAAACATTCAGAAAACGTTCTGTGGCATAGGCCATGACATGAGCTACGTAAATAGGGAGCATGCTAAAAACATCTAATCCAATCGTGCATGACTAAATTTGGGGGTGTAAGCAAGTGCTTAATGAGCACAAGAGATGCAGAACCCTCTGAAATACCCTCAGAGAGCGGTTTACTGATTACAGCATGAGCAATGTCTGAGCACAAATAGGTCTCCTACCCTCAAGCGCACCACAGGATAACAAACGCAGCACTTAGTTCACTGTACCCTGACACCAAACAGCAATTTGTGACGTGCAGTTGACAAGCTCACACACTGCATTAGGTCAAGTTAAGCAGAGGGTGTAATGACACACTTCTCTTTGTTCTTTGAAAAGTGAGCTGTGCATTTAGGAAGGGATACATTTCTGAAAGTGATTCAGTTTTGACAAATCCTGCATTTGGTTTGTTTATTTATTTATTTATTTTTTTCTCCCATTTGTAAACCTATTTGCACATAATAATCAGATAATTTCAGACAATCAGAAACAGCAAATTACCTGAAAAAATGTTTACAAGTACTTGACTAATTTGATCATAAGAAAACTTTGAGCATGCTGAGTAATCACTTTTTTTTTTTTTTTTTATTTCAATTGAAATATTGAAATATGGTACTCCAGGTCTCTTATTGGATCTATGTATGTATGTATTTATCTCTCTGCCTGTCTGTCTGTCTGTCTGTCTCTCTGTCTGTCTATCCTTCCCTCTGCGAATACATATTCTAGACACAGGCCAGCTGCAGCTTCCGATTCATTTTTTTAAAAGATAAAAACTGAAGACCCAACGCCGTTTTCCTACTTGCTTCTTTATGCTGCAACTACAGCTACAACTACAAGTAAATTGTTTGTAAAGCACTGACAGAGTGATTACATGACATTTGACCTCTGTCCTATTTTGGGTCATTTGTCAAGCTTCTTTTCTGAAACGCATGAACACAGTGTTCAGCAGTTTAGTGCTACAGCTGACCTAAACAGACCACAGCAAATGAACACCAAAAAAGAAGTCATAAAGAAGCAAAGAAAAAATGAGATGTTTAAGATTTGTTCTGGCTCTGGGTGCATGTACTGATTTCAGCTCTCTGTCTCTATTTAAACTTCTTTTCGATTCTGAAAGTGCGGTCTAAGATATAGAAAATGCTTTGTCTTGGCTGACTGTTCCACATTAAAAACATTGAACAGAATGCAGGAACACACAGCCATTTGGTAGTTACTGAAAGGCAACACTTCCAGTCTGGTCAGACTGAGGACTACAAATGTCAAGAGCCAGTTTTTCAAACTATGTCCAGTTGGATCTCATATTTAGGATTTCTATTAAATTCCTGGAACTGCAAATGAAACAACCTAATTCCAGGATTCAATCCAATTGGGAGACTAACATCCATCTGGAGAACTTTTGTAAAAGTGCTCCCTGAGGGCTGTGCATGATGATATTTGTAGGAAATCTGAAGGCAACCTAACCACTTCTAAATAATACTGAACCAAGTTACATTTAATGCAGATGAAACTCGCCAAGCTGGAGGAAATGATGTAATGATGTGGGGGTTAATAGGGAGCAAGAAAGATGATAGCAATACAGCAACTGCATCAGTAAAACAACTCTGAGGAAACTGAATCAAGTCTCCAATTAGTCTCATTTGTTCATCTCAGCAAACTAGTGTACAAAATGAGACGTATTTTTAATATGAAAAAATATATTAATATATTAAAAATATATTAAAAAATATATTAAATATATTAAAAATATATTAAAATATATTAATAAAATATATTCCTAAATGGAAAAATATATTTATTTTCACAAAGAACACAATGGGGATTTTTTGGCTTATTGAAGTGAGAAAAAACTGTTTGACGATCTGTACAAAAAGGACGCAAACCTTAAAAAAATGATATTTATTATTTATTTAAAAAATGAAAACTATTTTTATATCTATCTACAAATGTGATCATTATTATTCTAATCTTCACTCACACTTTACAACTGAATTAATAATAAACAGTACTTGTTTAAGGCCAAAAAACAATAAACAAACAAATGTATTATTCAGTGACAGCTAAGAGCTGTTATGCAATGTAAGTCAAAGAAGACAAATAAAGGATATATCGAAGAATCGCAACACGCAAAGCTTTGAAAATATTTTTGACCTTTTCCTGTTTTTATCCACTGCATATGTCACAATTAAGGCTAAAAGATTTTTAAAACAAATAGAAAAAGAGAACCTTAATCACACATTTTAAATATAATATATTTAAATAAATATAATATTCTTTTTGTAAGGAACAAGTAATCCAACATGAGTTGTGATTTACGCATCATTGCCCCCTATACGCAGGCCTGAAAGGAACACACGTTAACTGGTAACCTGGTAACAACCTTTTTGAAAGTAATCATTGCTCAATTTACCAAGTGTAGACGTCATGATGTGTTTTAAAGCAAAACAGAACATGATCAAGATGTTCACGATGGCTCTAGTACATCACTGAAGCGTAGCATGCAATTTACAAACTGAGCACCCTCGAAATATTGGGGAATGGTTTCAGGGGTTGGCGGACTGCCCAAATTTGTGCAAGGGTGCAGTGGCAAATCAAGCAGAATGTCACCAAAGTTTCCAGGAGAGCATCCAAGGAACTGCAGGATTCAGTGTTCAGTGTTCATATCTCCACAGTCATACAGGGAAAAGGGGAACGGTGATGTTCACGGCAAGAGAAGCATCAATGTCCATCAAATGTTTCCAAAACTGGATGCACTTGGACACTCCCTCAGCCTTCTGGGATACTATTCTACAGAGTCGTACTTTTATAGACAGCACAAGCACCCAGCGGCAGAAACATCAAGCTGCGGTTTGATCAAAGAAGAACAATAAATCGTGATTTATTCACTGTATTGGGGGTATGATTAACTATGGATGGCAAACAAAATTTAAGAATCTCTCTGAATTTTTTCTCAAGAAATTCCTCACAGCCAGTGTATGTTGCAAAGCATTTTTATTTATGCTTATTTTATCTGAGCATCACTGGAGCAGGTCAGTCTGGGGCACTGCTGTTGCACAGTTCTTGTCTGTGGCCAGCTGCACAGCAAGCCCAACACACTTAGCTGTTCACACAGCAACGAAATTGATTGCTCTACTGCGTTCCCAGCAAGATAAGGTGAAAACAACTGGTGGAACCCCATTGTTACAGGGCAGTAGACAACTGTGGTCTGAATGAAGAAACTGTTTATAGTACCCATAATAGCACACCTTCCTGTGCAACATACTGAGTCTATCTATCTATCTATCTATCTGTCTATCTATCTATCTATCTATCTGTCTATCTGTCTATCTATCTATCTGTCTATCTGTCTGTCTATCTATCTGTCTGTCTGTCTGTCCATCCATCCATCTATCTGTTGTGGGTGGTGTTACAACATGTCCCAGCTTCGACAGGAAAAACGCTCAACTAAAGCAGCTATATATTACATACAGTCCAGCAAAGCCACACAGTCGACCTACGTATGAATCACAACAAAGCAGTGGAGAAACAGGTGCAGATGATTACAGATGATCAGGCTGGTGATTAGTTTACTGATGAAGATGAATGGTGAGTGGTCGGAACCTCTTTATCTAGAACTTTGCACTTTGCAACCCTGTAACAGTAAAACATTTGTTCCCCCTTTTTTTAATCTACTTAATATGCCAAACATAAAACGCATGGCTCAAATCTTACACAGTGCTGTGTTTATCATTCTTTACACAATATTGCATTTATAATTCTCCTTAGAGTGCCGACTACTGTCATTGGTCAAAGTCATTGCTGATAAAGTGTATTTTTTAAACAATCAACAGACCTGCATACCAATGTAAGAAACGAATGCCCCGGTCAGATGAGGATGATCAGCCCTGCCCTTATTTAATTGCTATGTGGTATGTGGTATGTTGTAGCCTTTACTATCAATGTTAGGTATAAGAGTGTGTGTGTGTGTTTTTCATGTATGTGTGTGTGTGAAAGAATATGGGGGGCAAACAGCTGGAATATTCCTGAGCCACTTCTGCCAGTATTCAGCACCGGCTTTTGTCATTTTCTGCTGATATAACCATTTTCCTGACAATAGCTGACACAGTTATGACATTAATTCTTTATCATATTAATGTCCTTCGCTGCATAAATTACCCTCTGTGGTGGTGCGAAGGTTGATATGCATGTTTTTCCACTTATTTATTATTTTTCTAATTGCAATTTCACACTGACTGCACATGACATTTAGCAACCTTGCAGAAGTGGACAAAGATTACTGAGACGAGCTTAGGCCTACAGCATACCTCACTGGACCACATGTTCCAGCGTCGACAAAACATAAGGGACAGCTACACAATCACACGTCTTTCATGTATATTCATTTGATGTTCCTCTGTGTCTTATCTTGCTTTAAACACACAGCTTTTTCCACCATCTCTGGTGTCTGCTCTGCACAAAGCATCTGATAAGTGATTGTCTTAAGACTAAGCAGAGAGGGGGTTTATGAAGGATTGAGTCCTCATTCTACCCATCCTCCTCTCACTTCATCCTTTTGATTTGAAAGTTTCTTTTTTTAATTCCCTAAAGGGGCCTTCTTATACGGAGGGGAGAGAGAGGGAGGGAAAGGGAGAGAGAGTGAGAGAGTCTGTCTCTTGGGTTGGGAAAAGGAGAGAAGTAGCCCGAAGTGGATCTAATGCGGGGGTCTCAAGGGCAGAAGCTGCTTTAGTGCGTGAGAACACAGGATAAGGACACTGAATGGCACTAATGAAGGCTTGGTTAGCATTGAAAACACGGAGCTAAGAGGGGGAAGCCCTGCTGATTCACATGAGAATGGGAGCATCAAAGTGTGGATGAATTTTTGAGACCAGATGTTACAAGAAGAATTTGGGGCATATTCAGCCCATGAGGCAAAAAGTTGGACAGTTGTGAAAAAGAAAGAAAGAAAGAAAAAAAAAACTTAATTATTCATCATTAAAACCTAACAATGCTCCCTAAACTGCTGAATGATAATGAGATAACATGCAATGTGTGGAAAAGCGGTTCTCTCACATTCATCTCAAGCTTGCTTTGGACAAACCTGATTTGTTCAAGGGCTTTACATGTTGGTGAACATAAAAGATTTCATTACATTGGCTCATTTGTGAGGTTTTTGGGACTGCATTCCTCCTATCAAACAGAGCCCCTAGTTTAGGGTTCATGAAGAGTGATGACATGACACTGTGAAATATCTGCCGAAGCGTGTAGAGGATAAGGTCTGGAGACTGATTTTATTTGTCCATTCATCCCAGTGCTCCCCAGAGAGTGTGCATGAATAACAGATGGCATAATTTAGCTGAGAAATTGACAGTCAGTCAGATTTCCGATAACAAGACCACTGTATATTACTATAATGCTGCCAGACAACCTGGGAGAAGCAATATGAAAGATCTGGGTTCCTTCATCTCAGGCTGAAAGAAATTACAAACAAACTTAAACATCAGTGTCACTTTCTTTTCTTCTCAGAGTGTGATGCTGCTATCGGTGACACTGGCTCTTAGTACAGGACGGTTTTTTCATAATAACAAAATCACTGAATATATGTAACAATATAGTACTACCCCAACAACAGAAATCCCCCATCAAAAAATCAAAATGTTCTCTGCCTTCTTCGCCATAATGAAATGCAAATCACCCCTTATCTCTGCATGTACAGTCTATAAATGTGATTTAGAAAAAAACATTTAGAAAAAAAATGAAATTATTCAGCTACAAAAATTCTCAGATCACCAGTTTTAAGCTGTATGTATTGACTCTGCTTTCTAAAGGCGTAACAATTCCAACGCAGTGTTAAAAATCATTAATGTTCAAAATCACTAATACACCTCATGCATCTCTCATTTTTATGGAACCCATGAAACTGTGGCATGTTTGAAAATAGAGACAAGAAAAAGGTTTCATAAGGTAGTTCATATTTGAATCTTGTTTATAGCCCAGTTGCACTATTTAATAACGTCTCTATTTTGTAAACCTGTCATTTACATTCACGGCATTTAGCAGACGCTCTTATCCAGAGCGACGTCCAATTCCTGATTACAGGGACAGTCCCCCTGGAGACACTCAGCGTTGAGGGTTTTGCTCAGGAACCCAATGGTGGTAGTGCTGGAGGTGGGATTCGAACCTGGAGCCTCTTGGTCCATAGGTGCATTGGCAAGTATGCTCTAGACCACCACCACCCCATGTCATGGAATCCAATTTCATGACCCAGAGTATGAGTATTTTCCTGAGCCAAAACATCTTAGTAGAGATGATTGGTTCTTTAGAAGAAAAAACCATGTTTAACACATAAAACATAGAAAAACATATCAGATCATAACTTTACAAACCAAAACCACATCCAAATTGAAAATATGCATGTCATCACATTCCTGGGATGAGAGTGAAAGCTCCTTAGAAATTATATGATTGTAAAGGTGTCAGAAAAGTCTGCAAATGCAACTTAATCATGAGAATTTTCCCTCGTTCTAATAATACGGGATTACAGAGATGGACTACTGAGTAGCTCTAAGATTCACAACTAGAAAGCAAAATCCAGAGAGGATTGGAATTTACCCCAACCTTTTAATATGGTTTGAAGAATCAGACAATGCTGAAACCTGCATTACACTTTTTTATATACTTCTTAGTTGAACTCCTTAAATCAAGTTTCTTATTACGACTACTGGACTCCATGACCCAGAGGAGTAAGTAGTGCAAGTCCAAAGAAAAACCCTGCAGCAAGAAAATTGAAAAAAAATCTTTTAAAGAGACAATTTGACAAGGTCTCCTGTCAAGGTCACACTGAATTGCATTTTGGAGTAATGTGTGAAAGTTAAACTACAAAAAAAGTCTAGCTACAAATGAAGCACTTTTATGGTGATCTAATATGGCACTGAATCGTTGGTCAAAGTACAGTGTGGTAATGTTGCTATTGACCAGGGTTGTTCTGACAGTAGTGGCAGGCCTATTTCATCACATCCAACCCAGATTGGAGAGAAGCACTGGGATGTTGCCAAGGATTTGTGGAAGGAATAGACAAACTACCTGTGAGAGATGAGCACTGGGAGCATGTAGGAGTAGTTTATTTGAGTATGTCAGTGAATATGAGGCAGCACCAATATTGCCTTCGTGTCTGAATCTATTACACCATCCGCATTGGCTCTGCTGGTCAAAGAGTTGTCGAACAGCACTGTCCATGGTGCTGAGGAGTCGATGGCACTTTCCACGGTGCTGAAAGCATATCCTGCTGCTACACAAAAGTAGATGACTGTATTACCATGATCATTAATCTGACTTTAATTACCTGCATCAAAGAACTGAAGAACTGAAGCATTCCTAATTAATTTGTGAGAGTTTCATTTAGAGAGAATGCCTCTTTACTATACAATGGCCCTTTCTTCTTGCAAGTGACAGGGGTACTGGGTTGTTAGCACCACTCAAGTGCAAAACACTGCCATATTAGCAGCGGCGTAGATCTTAAATGCAATTACACTGGGTCTGATTGGCAAATTAGAGAATGGAGGTGGAGGCCACAAAGGGATGAAACAATTCAATTCCACCTTGGCTCTGCAAAGCAGCTGTTCTGGCTCATTTGAGCTCCCATCTCATGCCTGACCCCTTGTTTTGTCTAAGTGCTCACTCAAGACACAAGTGCCGTTTATCTACCTGCTGGGGAGCTCATCAACCTGCCTTCTTAAAGACAGATCTCTGTGAGGGTCCGTGTGACAAGGCGATAAACAAAAAAGAATGGCAAATAAATAAATAAATAAATAAGAAAGAAAGAATGAAATTCTTGGAAATAAATGAGAACATGAGGGACTTTCAACTTGTCATCTTTCTCCATCTTGGTGATTCTAGCTGAGGAAGGAGTGCAGCTGCTTGGTGAGCCCACCTGGGAACTTCAGAAAGACACCCAGCTGCTGTGAGCAGGAACAGCCAGGTAAAGCCCAAGCTGATGATCTAGCAAGACAAGCAGAAAGTATTCACACTTCATGCTGCAACTGATTTAAGCTCAGATCTACAATAACTCACCATACAAGTTAACGCCAAGTCACCTCTTCCCTACATGCCAATAAAGAGGACAGAAAAACATGCTAGAGGACACTTTTTTGATATTTTGTAAACCCAGTGTTTACTACACAGAGGTACAAATCACCCGAGACTGAATCAATTGCAGAGTCATATTCAGCACAGTGAGCGCTTGACCCTTTCATTTTACAGACTCTATTAGAGAAAATCGTCTGAGTCAGAGACCGCCATAAACCTTTTATAAATGCTGATTCACTGATCATTAGGGCCTCATCATTCAGAGTCTCTTCATCAGTGAGGCACATGCTTTCCCTCTAGGCTAGAATGCTTGCCTTTCCTCCGAGAATCTATTCTTTCCTTGTATCCTCCTTCTTGGCTACCAGCAGGGGGAGCATTCAGACTAATAACTGAAGGAGGAATAAACCTCCTGAAGCCTGAGAGAACAACAGAAAGTGGGAACAGCAATCATGGCAAGGTACATACACAGAACATGCAGGTTCTATTTAAATCCTTTGATCTGTGAAATAATAACAGCATACAGCATACCTGTCATTTCCCTCCATGCCAAGAGATCCAGCCTGGTAGACTGGATCATTTTCCATATGAACAAATACAAGTTTTTGTTGTTTGTTTGTTTGTTTGTTTTTTTCTGCTTCCCTACCCTCCCTTCCTCTACCTTGAACTGCCATCTGGAGATTGGCTGTTTTCACTGGGTCTTGGCTCCCAGCTGAAATTCAAATCTAGGCGGGGCCGGAGCAAAAGGAGATGGGGAGGTGAGGTAAAAGGTTTTTGGCAACCATCTCTCATGTGGCAGTCACCTACTGTGATAAGGGCAGACAGAAGAGCAGGCGGTCTGAGGATGGGGCTGGAGGAGGAAAATGCTCTTTGAGGCAGTGGCCAGTTGGAGCCCTGCTGAATCTTACATGAAGCTGTTGATACACAGTCATGTGGGTGCAATTTTTTTCATCCCCTCCTGGGCACCCCGCAGGGAAGGTTGAGGAGGGGGTCTGGAGAGGGGCTATTATCCCCTGTAATTTATAGTATCTTCCCCCTGATGAGAAATAACACCATGCACCCTCTCTGACATCCATCAGGTTGGTTTACAGGCTTGCTAGTTTGGTAGAACATAGTCTCATTCTCACTATCTGATGTTCCACTTACAGAGCACAGTCCACTCTGCACTCAAATGACCACAACCATGAAAATAGTGCCAGTTGCAGTTTCTGTGCTGCTTTTCAGTCCAACCGAAAACACATTTCTTTACGCAATAAGATTTTTCACTCCAAATACACAATCAATAATCAGTCAAGTAATTATTTTCAATTAAGATATCCATACTTCATATTTTTCTCCTGTTTTATTTTCCCCCCAAGATTCTGTTGGGGTTCCTGTAATTAGCTTCATTTGAGAGTCAGTTCAGGCTGAAACACTTCTTTATAAAAAGCAGTTCAGGCTAAAACACTTCTTTATAGAGCCATCATGAATGGGGAGGACTACACCGCTATAAGCTGAAAAGGTCGAAATATGTAAATGTGTTGGTTTTTCTTATATAATGGAAACAGTGAATACAAATTAAGCTTTTCTGAGCTTAATTTCCATTTGCACACCATATGGACAGGGAAGTGAATACATACTACATAAAACTAATTTCAGATAAATACAGGAAAAGTTTTTTTATGAATCAGGCCCATTAATATTACATCGTAGTGTATTTTTATGTAGGTAATTTGGCTAAAGAGCTGTACATGGTGTACTTGGTGTCCTGGGTAAATTCAGACAATGTAACTTTAGGTTGTAAAGGAAAAAGCTAAAACTAAAGCCCCTCATTATCTAATTAGACTGTAACACAAAATCATAATCATCACACCACTAATTCATAAAAAATTCCATCTGTTGTGAACATGTAAGTTAATCAGGTCACTAGCAGTGCTGGGAATGGTTGCTCAGATTTCTAACGATTAATCAGTTCTTCTAAATCAAGGCTGAAGGGCTGTGTCCTCAAGTGCTAGTGTGCATCATAGGTATTTTTTCCTACTCAAAACCAGCTGATTCTACTTGGCAGCTAACTGGCAGGTTTAACTGACAAGAGAAGGAAAATCATCAGACTGTGCTGGACTCCAGCCCTCCAGCTCTGCAATTCATTACCAGGATCAATCTACGTTTTCCTAATGAAAAAAGCTATAGGACAATATAAAGCTCACTTAAATTTAGTTTGTCCAGTTAGGAGTCTAACTGCAGTACCAACAACTCATTTATACAAGTGGGATCTTTGATAATGTCAATTACTAAACAAATAAAGCTGTGCTGTGTCCCAGAACGTCTTCAGACATGAATGTGTAATTAAATGGATCTTAAGATATAAAACCAAAACTGACAAGTTCTTATAGCACAGCCCAGCTTAATAGCCTAATAACAATTATAGCCTACAAAATCAGTGGCCTGTAGGAGAACTTAAATTCAGCCATTTTATTTTAACAAGAAGTGATTTACAGTGTGTTTTGTTAAACCCACTGAAAGAACTGCCTTCCCATACCAACAATAAAGTAAGTTTACAGTTTTCTGACCAGAAACAACAAATTTATATTTTTTCCAGTGAGTAGGCCTCTCTGTTTCAACAGTAACTGTTGGGTTGAGATGGATGCCATGGATTTTTTAGTCCCTACATTAGAGTTAGGAACAGTTTTTCTTGACTTTGTTGTGCCGTGTGCACATGAATGAAGCTAAAAGAGAAATTATAAATACTTAAAACTGTTCAAATGTTACTTAGTTGGACCTGCCTCCATATTATTAAACCAAGTAGGGGAAAATGAATGTGTGGCATCAGCTTGACATATTTAGACCTTAGTGGAAATTAGATAATTGCACTGGCGACATGGTAAAGAAAAACAATTAACATTACATTAGAAAGATGAGTACATTTCAGAGCCTGTGGTTTTTATTCTTACTGGAGAAAAAAATGTTGAACTTCTATTTAGAGTCATTTTTACATCTTTTCTTCCATGTGAGTAATGTGTGCACTTTTGCCATCTCTGGTTATTATTATTTAAATTCATAATTAAATGAACAGGAAACCAAAGCGCTTAGGAACTGACTTTAGTAAACAATGATGAAAGTTCTTGTTCTCCTTAGGAGTCCATGGTTGCTTGGCAACAGCAGCATTTCCTAAACAAGCAGCATTTCTAGGTGCGTGGATTGATTATGGCACTGATTATCAGAGATGGGAAAAAACAAATACTTCATTACTGAGCTTAGGTAGAATTTGCAGTTATTTGTACTTGATTATCTATTTTCCTGAAAATATTATCCTTTCCCTCCCTACATTTAAATACAAACGTCTGTACTTTCTGCTCTTTAGATATTCAGAACAATTTATAAAATAATTTTGCATCATTGAAAAATAAATTTTTCAACACCAAGGCTGATTTCAGTCTAAATGGATGGAAAAGTAGCCCCAAGCAAAAAAACTATCCTTTGGTATATTCATCAGTGCATATCACACGAAACACATGTAACAAGATGTAAATGATGGAAAAGATGTAAACAGCGTAATGAGCTGAAACTCAAGAGACTCAAGGCGACGACAACAGAGAAAAGGTGTGTACCAAGCTGTCTGTGACCAACAGAACCAGTACTAGTAGATTAAATGAAGCAGTAAAGTTAATTCTCCTAGTTTTCAGGACACTGTTAAATTGCGTCAGGTTAAATTTTATAGTCTAAATGAAACTAATCCAGTGTGAGGTCCAGTAAAGTTTGCACAGAAACAGCTAGTAGGACCTTCAAAGAGCTCCTTTTTACTTTCATACTCAGAAAACATTTCAAAGCCGGTACTTTTTACTTGTTCTTGAGTAAAGAAGTCGAATCAATACTTCTTTTACGGTGTCATATGCTTTATTTCATCTGAGAAAGTGAAATACACACCTTATTTTAGCATACACATGTGGTGCTACGAAATAGATGAGGATGGGACGCATCACGCATTTCATTTCATGTCACCTGTTATCACAGATCATTCCAGTGTTTACTTGTGAGCACACGTTTTTAAGATAATGTGAAACATGTGGCTTTTCTACAGAAGTGCCTAAGCACCCCTTACTTCTCAGCCTCTTCGTTTTGTTGCTTTATTCTCCATTAACAATGGCAGAAGTTCGCCTTACAAGACTCAACACAATCTGATGGCTGCTTCTTATCCTCACGCTCACTTTTCCCCAGCTGAGCCTTGTTCATTATATCCCCCAATATCGGCAGGACATAATTAAAAAAAGTCAGTACTGTACTGTACCAGACAAAGTCTGAGAGCGTATAAGGTATCTTTCTCTTAGGGATGCTCTCTCTCCCTTTCTCTCTCTCTCTCGATCTCTTGCTCTCGCTCTCACTTTCTCTCTTTCCCTCCCTCCTTTTAACTGTTCACGGCTTTGCGGATTTAATCTGGGCAGTCTCTAGTGTTGCTTTCCATCGACAGATTTGTGGTGTCTCCCTCCTATTGATTTCTCCCTTCTCTTTATCACTCACGGTTTACGGTAAGTGAGTTGTGAAGCTCTTTGTGTCTTGGCCCTTTGCTGTTCAACTCTTTACATGGGAAAGGGTGGAGAGAGAGTTCTCCTGGATCATGTTACAGGAACATGTAAGGGTGGAAAGGTGGAAGACATTATTGGAACGGAGGGAACAAGTTTGCCCTCAATGCACATTATAACCACATTCTTAACTTTTAATGGCTTTTGCACCTTGGTCAGAATAGAGTGATGCCTCAGGCATTGAAACACGTCTATTTTAAGGGATTACAGCTATCCGCACTCGGAGGCAATTTGTCTGGAGACATGCGTCTTTTCAGCAAGATGGAAATACATGTTGGAACGGTCTGCTTTCCATAACTTTGACAAATTACCTCATTACCACACCTTGCTGTGGATGAAAGTGCCGCATGGATTAGTCTCAGTCAAATCCCATCAACTGCAGGGGCCAACACAAGGCCACCTTAAATATCAATACGGAAACAGTATCTGACCACAATAGTTTTTATCACAGATAAAGTACACACACAAGCGCTCTCAGGATTATCCGTTTGGACCACAAATGCAGCCTTTTTTTGAAGAAAGACTCCAAAACACAGACCTGCGTTTTTATTATTCCCCTCATACTGACGAATGGACTGTTTGACTTACACTACAGGCTGGTAGCAACCAGGTGTGTAAAAGGGCAGGCGAATACTAATGGGAAGCAATGAGCCAGAAAGCTCTTTGTAAAAGACACTGAGAGTGACTTTCTTAAAATAAATAAATAAATAAAAATACACTCCCACAGTTGCATCCTAGTAGCACATCATCTAAGCCCACAGAGATAGATGTGTTTCTGAGTGAGTCATTCCTCCTTAACAGGGTCTCTAATGAAGCCTGAACCACACACTCCAGAGGCTCCACTCCCACAGCACTGAAGTACTTGATGGGTAGCCTCCACGAAACCAACTGTGTAGAGTTGCTTACTTAGGCCAGCCCAACCTGTCCAGTAGATCAGTTCTTCTCATCTCTCTTGGCTGGTTTGAGTGGCAGTTTGTTCAGCCTGGCTGGCTCCTCCATCAATAGTAAAACAGTGTTTCAACAGGCATCTCTCAGCTGTCCATCAGTGAAAAAGTGACACTAATAACACGGCATAAACAATGCCGGAGAAAAGTTGGACTCAACAACTCTATGCAAGGTTACAGACTGCAGCACACCTCTGCAGGGGGAGAAGACGGAGGAAGGAGAAGACTCGCTGTCTTCACTGGTGACACTGAAGTTTCATCATCCAGGCCCTGCCAGGTCCTTTGATGTAAATGGAAATATATGTACTGCAGAGAAGAATACAGTTGGAAGCAATATTCACTTTAAACACAGCAAGGCATCAAAGTCTGGCTATCTTGTCTCAGGGCTCGCCTACAGACCAAGGCCAAGACTCATCATTGAGACAGTGTCAATGCCATTTCCTGTATCAAAGCTACAATACGGAGAAGCAATCAGAGCGGAGCGCATATGGCAGCCCACAGAGGACAACACAGTCTAAACAGGGAGAACTGCAATAAAGCCAAGTATTAAGGAAGAAGACCCTTTATAAAAGGAGACTCGCTCCATGACAGCTTCACATGCTGAATTTTTTTTTTTTTCTAAATTCCTCTGCTTCCTTCAAGCAAGGCTGACAGGCAGCACTTGGTGCTTGCAGCCTTGGACTGAGGGCTGGAGACAAAAGCTTGCGTGGGTTTGCTCGCAATGCGGCTCGGCTAGAGAGATCCGCTCTATTCTGCATGAGGTCAGAGAGTCCACTTGCCTCATTAATTACTAGCCCTTCTGAAAGTACAAGGATGGCTCCTCTCCTCCTGTGCCCTCCTACTCTCATACACAAAACCTCAGGAGTCTGATTTTCTTTTTTCTTTCTTTCAGTGTGTACACATCCACTCCCACCTCCGTATACCTCAGCTGAGAATGCGTACACACACCTGCTGTAGATGAGAGACTGCAGCTTTCCTGAGAAAGTGCATTTCAGTGTATACTTATAATGATCACCTTGGTTGGTGGTGGAGGGCTAATGCGCTTAGTGCCAGCTGTTAATGGTATTCACCAGCTGTAACGAACAGAAATTGCCGTGAGTCACAAATGGAAAGTTTCTGTATGTATTTGTCAGGGATACAGTAGATTGTAGGTGGCTACCACTTTGTCTTTATCCTCTCTGTGAGTCTTCACATTTATAGGGATCTTCTCTTAATCCAACACACTGAGCCATTACTCACTGGAACCTGAACAGACAGATGGTCTCACTCCAGGTGATTCTCAGCCAGCGTGCCCCTCTCTGCAGGTATTTAGAATTACTCAATTTGAACATTTTTCCACACAGAAAGAGCTACAAATTTGAAAACCTCTCTTGCAGTTTGTGATGAGTTTTTGATTGCCAATTTGAAGATGATTTGATAAACATACTTTGATTCATGTAATCGCCCTGAAAATCTTTATTGCATCTGTAAGCAGGAGAGTTGCCAATATGTAATCTGCTGCATCATCATTACCATAATCATTACTTTATCAGCCACAAGTTGACATCCTAGAAATTGTCTGAAATGTGTCCGTGTCAGCTCAAGGACTCTGATAAAGGAATAAAATTTTGTATGTTGAAGCAAGAGCTCATTACTTTTTTTAAACCACTTAAACGGCAAAGCATGTCGGGAAGATCTTTTCTCGCAGCTACGAAATGTTATTTTTGTAGAATTTGTTAGTTTTAACTGCTTGAGTGTTAAAAAAAACATATAAGGTATTTACCTGAACAAATAATCATATGTATATATCTGTTTGCCTGTCCATCTCTCCATCCATCCACACACCTATCGATCTATCTGTCTGTCTGTCTGCCTATATATATATATATATATATATATATATACATACACAGTACTGTCCAAAAGTTTTAGGCAGGTGTGGAAAAAATGCTGTAAACAAAGAATGCTTTATGTTAATCATTTATTTTCATCAATCAACAAAATGCAGTGAATGAACAAAAGAGAAATCTAAATCAAATCAATATTTGGTGTGACCACCCTTTGCCTTCAAAACAGCATCAATTCTTCTACAGTTCTTTACAGAGTACACTTGCACAAAGTCAGGGATTCTGTAGGATTATAGTCGGTGTCTGATCAACCAGTTTTATCAAACGGGTACTGATGATCATCAATGTCACACGGAGGTTGAAACACAGTCATGTTTGGAACAACACGACCAGCCGAGCTCCTTCAAAGCTGTGCAAGTGTGCCTGGGGCAATGCTGTTTTGAAGGCAAGGGTGAGTCACACCAAATATTGATTTGATTGAGCTCTCTTTTGTTCATTCACTACATTTTGTTGATTGATGAAAATAAATGATTAACAGCCACTAGGGATGCACAAGCGAGTGTATTTCTTCGTGCCGGTCCCAAGCCGGATAAATGGGAGGGTTCATCAGGAAAGGGCATCCGGTGTAAACTTTATAAGTCAATATCACGGACAACGATGCAGAATTCCATACGGATCGGTCGAGGCCGGGTTAACAACGACCGCCACCAGTACTGTTAGCCTACGGGGTGCTGCTGGAAATTGGACTATTGTTGGCCAAAAGAGAAGAAGAAGGAGAGGCATGTCAGAGGGAGAAGGAGAGAAAGAAGGAGGAGGGGAGAGGAGGAGGGGAGGCACAGGGTGACGTATAAGAGTGGAGGAAGATGCTCACAGGTGGATTATATTCTTTGCAGGAGGGTCAGTTTGAAAGAGATCAGTAACTGCAAAGTAGTGACAGGGGAGAGTGTAGCTAAACAACATAGGATGGTGGTCTGTAGGATGACCTTGGAGGTCAAGAGGAGGAAAGTGAGGCAGAGTTGAGGATCAAGTGGTGGAAGCTGAGAGGAGGACGTATGCAGGTGAAATTCAGGCAGAAGATTATGGGCACTGGGGAAGTGTTGAAGAGCTACCAGATTGCTGAGAGGAAAAACTGCAGAAGTGATAAAACGAGCGGCTAGAAATGTACTTGGTGATCCGGAAGAAAGAGATAAAACCTGGTGGTGGAACCAGAAGTCCAGGAGTGTATTCAAAGAAAGGGAAGCCAAAGACATGGACAGTCGGTAGTAGACAGTGTACAAGAGATGAACCGCAGAGCGAAAAGCAGTGGTGAAGGCTAAAAGATAAGGTGTTTGGTGAATTGAGAGGGTTGGACAGTAAAGAGGGAGAAAAGGAATTTACCGATTGGCTAGACAGAGAGACAGATCTGGGAAAGATGTGCTACAGGTCAGGACGATTAAAGATAGAAATGGTAACGTACTCACAGGTGAACAGAGCGTGTTGAGCAGATGGAAGAAGTCACTTTGAGGGCAGTGAATGAAGAGAAAATGAGAGAGAGAGAGCTGGATGATGTGAGAAGGTTAACCAGGAAGTGCAGCAAATAAACAAGGTCCTGGAAGTAAGGGCAGCGATAGAGAGGATGAAGAATGGCGGTTGGACGGATGACATACCAGTGGAAGCATGGAGATGTTTAGGGGAGATGGCAGTTGGAGTTTCTGGCCAGATTGTTTAACACAATCTTGGCAAGTGAGAAGAGCCTGAGGAGTGGAGGCAGAAGTGTACTGGTACCAATCTTCAAGAATAAAATTGATGCACAGGCTGTGTAACTATAGAGGGATAAAGTTGATCACACCATGAAGTTATGGGAAAGAGTAGTGGGCTCGGTTAAGAAAGAGGTGAGGATCAGTGAACAACGGTATGGTTTTTATGCCGAGAAAGGGAATTACCACAAGATGCAATGTTTGCTCTGAGGGTGTTGATGGAGAAGTACAGAGAAGGTCAGAAGGAGCTGCATTGTGCCTTTGTGGATTTGGAGAAAGCAGATGACAGGGTGCCTAGAGAGGAGTTGTGGTTTTGTATGAGAAGTCTGGTATTACAGAGAAGTATGTGAGAGTAGTTCAGGATATGTATGATGACAGTGTAACAGTAGTGAGATCTGCAGTGGGGTCATGGTTAGGATGCAGGGAGTGGAGGTAACAAAGGTGGAGGAGTTTAAATACTTGGGATCAACAGTTCAGTGTAACGGCGAGTGTGGAAGCGAGGTGAAGACGAGAGTGCAGGCAGGTTGGAATGGGTGGAGAAGAGTGGCTGGAGTGATTTGTGACAGACGCGTACCAGCTAGAGTAAAAGGGAAGGTTTACAGGACAGTAGTGAGACCAGCTATGTTGTATGGGTTGGAGACGGTGGCACTGATGAAAAGGCAGGAGGCGGAGCTGGAGGTGTCAGAGTTAAAGATGCTGAGATTTTCGTTGGGTGTGACGAGGATGGACAGGATTAGAAATGAGTATATTAGAGGGACAGCTCAGGTTAGACGTCTTGGAGACAAAATTAGAGAAGCAAGGTTGCGTTGGTTTGGACATGTGCAGAGGAGAGACGAGGATTATATTGGAAGGAGGATGTTGAAGATGGAGCTGCCAGGAAAGAGGAAAAGAGGAAGACCAAAGAGGAGGTTTATGGATGTGGTGAGAGAGGACATGCAGGTGGTCGGTTTGAAGCAGGAAGATGCAAAAGACAGGAAGAAATGGAGACAGTTGATCCGCTGTGGCGACCCCTAAACGGGAGCAGCCGAAAGAAAAAGAAGAAGAAGAAGAAGATGAAAATAAATGATTAACACTTCCATTTCTGAAAGCATTCTTTGTTTACAGTTTTGGGGCAGCGGTGGCCTAGTGGTTAGGGAGTTGGTCCCGCATCGGAAGATTGTGGGTTCGATTCCCACCCCAGTGGGTTGCCCTGAGGTACCCTTGAGCAAGGTACCGTCCCCATCACTGCTCCCCGGGTGCTTTCAATAGCTGCCCACTGCTGCACGTGTGTGTATGGGTTAAATGCAGAGGTCCAATTTCGTTGTGGTTCATGTGTGCTGTGCCGTGACCTCGCAATGACAAGGGTTGTCACTTTCACTTTTCACACCTGCCTAAAACCTTTGCACAGTACTATATATATATATATATATATACATATATATATATTCATTAATCTGTCCATCAATCCATAATCTATCCATCAATCCATGATCTCCCCAGTGTTAAATGCTACCCACTGTATGAAGCGTGAAAGTAAGAATATGCTTTCTTTGAGACATCAAAGCCTCCAGAGCATCTATTTGAGCTGCTGTCAGCCTGCTGCTTACGTAACATCACAGCTGCGCACGCTTGTTGAAGAATGCTGACTGCCGACTTTTATGTATTTCACCCCACATTTGCCTGTGATTGGCTAGTGCCACAGTAGGACTACACTTTGGCACCCAGAAAGCATCAGGAGGAGTTTGCTTTTACTCTGGGCCACAGATAACCATGACGATAGCTGAGTTTAGGATAAATCCCTTTCATGAAGCAGTTTCACCACTGAGAAGCCTGACTTAATTCTAAAATATTCATAACGTACCTACTTAACTAAACACATTTATGGTGAGTGTGTTTGAAATCAAAACTTACAATTTTTTTTATCACAGGAACACCAGCAGAAACATTATTTGGTGAGACCACAATGTCACAAATTCAAATGTAAAGCCAATAAACCTTGTGTGCATCTGAAGTGTTATTCGTTTACATAGATAAATGTTTCGATCACTATGGGTGTACCCTGCCACTATTTATCATTATCTTTACAGACATAATTACATCACACCATGCTTTGGGCATATTGCGGAAGTGGTCAGGAAAAAGTCTGAACAAGCATGATTCATTAAAAAAACCCTGTATTTAGAACCGCTCAGCAGGCCAGTGTGTAAAACACTAAAGCTCTGTTTTTATAGACCGTCATTTTAGACAATTTACAGTCTCACTGTTGCATGAAACCTTGGAAAAACGAAATATTACATAGTTCGCAAGTATTGAGGACGTGTTGAAATATTGCAGTATTGCCCGCCTTGATGTTTCACCCACTTCAAAACCCTATAACATACATAGCTGTAGACATATATACCCATTCTCCCGTCCATTTCCTGAGGTGAGTGTCATAACAGAGTTGCAGGGAGTGCTGGGGCCTATCCCAGTGCTAACAGGACAAATGGCAGAGAAAAACCCTGGAGAGATCAACAGCGATCATGGGAGGCAAAAATAGGGTAAAGTAAAAGGCTACGATGGCATAAACACTCAAATACTACATCATAAGCTTTCGACATTAGGATTAGAGTTGAACAAATATTGGATAATTCATTACCTTTTCAGTGCTGGACTTTAGCACACAACTTCTGCCTTTCAAGATTTTCAGTGTATTTTACCTACATTTAAAGAAGTATGTGAAATATTGCTAAAAATGGGTTCATTAAGCAGTAAAAATGCAAAATGTTTACGGTTTAGTCCCAAAACCTCCTGAAAACAGACCAGAGCTGCTAACCATTTGTCACTGAATGATTTAGGACCATGTATATGAGAATCTAAGTCAACATTCTGGTATACTGACAACTCCAACAGACATGCTTGGTTATGCTTTAGTTGCAACGACTGCATGACTGAGAACTGAAATGCATGTTAACCACAAATATGCTGAAGTAGCCAGGCCATCTGACTCCACTGTGTCAAAGAAGAGCCTTTTGGTCAGGAGGCAAGTGAAAAAACAGCCTGATAACTCACCACTGATGTACTTTATCACTTACTATATCACACAGAGCATCTTGTTGACAGTCTTCAAATTGCATATTCCCTTCATTCCATCTCTGAAGCCACTTGGAAAATGTTTTAAGTTGACCAAAAAGTCCATTTAACCTTCTACATTGCTTGTATCAGTCCTGCTGGGGGTGATTACCTTACTGATAGGAAACTATTAGGAACTAACAAAGAGGAAATGAGAATGTCTTTGTTGCATGAAAATTGATTTGATGGGCCAATTACTATAAACAGTGTGTGTGTGTGTGTGTGTGTGTGTGTGTGTGTGTGTGTGGGGAAGGGGTGTTTAATAATGTTAGGGCATGTTAAATTGGTTTCATCACTTTAAGTCAAGCAGCTATAAATTGAATTTGCATTCATCATAAATGAACTTGCAACAAAGATAAAGAGTAAATATATAAAAGAATGATATTTTAGAGTTACTTTATAACTCTGAAAGATTAAATCTATTGTACTAGCATTTCATTAAAGCAGCGTGTGACCATTTATACCGACTCAAACTGCAACACAATGTAAAGGAAGCAGTGGATCGGCTACTACTACTGATAAAATGAGATAAGGCCAAAAAACATAAGACAAAACTCTGCAAATATGTAGTGCTTCTAAGAAGTGATGCACCCACCATTATTTTTAAAATGTTTATTCCAATTTGGCTGGCGTCAAATTTCTGTGGCCTATTTTTTAAAATAAACTGACAATGTGTGGGAAAATGAACACATGAAACAGACTGGCACATTTCCCATACTCCGGAACTTTTTCCCTGTCAATATACAAAAATGGCATTATTTTCATCTAAAAAGAGTCAAAGTGGCATTTTAAATCAGATTGCTACATTGAAAGAATGAGGTTTCTGGTTATGTAGCTAAATGCGGTTTACAGAACTTCACTACTTAAGTACAAGTGCAGCTGCAGCATTCAAACACAAGTGCACTTACCTGCTTTCTGTTATTTCATTAAATGTGAATGCAGGCTGGCCAAGATCAAAATAATACAGTGGTCCTATCAACAGTGTATTAGGAGCAAAAATATGCAGAATTGAGATTTTGGCCAGTTCAGAGTGTGGATTACTGCTTATGTTTACATGAATTAAAGATGACCACAATGCACTGCTAAATACTCTACAGCAGTCAGGCACTGGTATTGCTTTAACAAACTGACTTTGACTTCAAAATTGAAACTCCAGCCTCTCTATTCTCACGAGTCATGAACCTAAACCTAAAATGTTTCCATTTCAGCTTTAATTCCATCAGACGGCCACGTGGTGGATTGAAAATAAACAGGTTTCCACGCTTGGCTTGATTATCGAGCATGCACTTATGCTGAATCTAAGATAAAAGCTTTCAAGGAGCACCAAGGATGCACTTTGCAGCTCCTATTGCTGCAATTCATCATGCTGCAGCATGTGCACAGAGCAATCTGAAAGGTTTACCTTACAGTTGGGGAGGGAGGGAAGGAGAGAGAGAGAGAGAGAGAGAGAGAGAGAGAGAGAGACAGAGAGAGAGAGAGAGAGCAGAAAACAGTTAGAAAAGCCTCTAGTCCAAGCCGGAACATTGCATGCTCTCTTGTTTCAGAGATTTTTCGGAGATGTTTGATGGGCTGTGAGTGAGATGAATTGTTTACTTAGCAGATAAGAGGAGAAGGAGAAACACAAATCTATTATTCATATTTCAGCTGCAGACATTATCTCGCTGGCAGTAAAGAAGGGGAAAAAGAAGCTCCTTTCTTGCTTTCTTTTTGATTCACATCAAGGTCATACACACCTCGGATCATTAATGCAGGCGGTGTGCCTGTCTCATGTGTGAACACACATACCATACACATTACTGGTCCCCATCTGCAGTAGTGGACGAGGTATGTGTTGCTAGGTGATGGAACATGACAATGCTACTTTCATTGAAGTATGAATACTGTATATGTGCTGCATAAGCTTTATTCCTGCCTCCTCAGTTGAGTGAAGCAAAGACACAGTCTGTAGTTTTCTGCACATTAATGGCACACTTATTCTTCAGAGGGAATAACGGAACTGGTAAAGTTAACACTTCCTCTACTGCACAATGACACACCAACACACGCTGCTATAGTGGTAACAAAACCTTTTCCTTTTCAGTAGCTGGGGAAAAAAAAAAAAAAAAAAAAAACTTCATGCAATGAGATTCAATGAGTGATTTTGGAACAATTCAACTTATAATGAAATGTTGAGATGACAGATTTTGAAGAAATAGTTTGGCAAGAAAACAACACACATAATTTAAGACAATGTGCCTTTAATGTAGAACTGGACTTAGCAAGGCTTAGGTTCCAAACAGTCACCAGTTAATATATGCCCAAAATGTATGTATGCATGTATGTATTTATGGAAAAATGCATGAACAGTACTAATCATGGATTCATTTATCTCCGTATTTATGCATTTAGACATTTACTGCCACAAGAACTGATTCTGCTCCAGTGGAGGTCTGCGGTTGCACTGTGCCAGATCTTGGTGAAGCAGTTTTGTCGATATAATTTGGTCTATTTAGGTGACTATTGGCTTCGAGTGCTTGTCAGCAATTTTAGTCTTCAAGATCTAAATCTAAATCCAAATAAAAGAGGCAAAATTAATCAACAAACCTGATTTATTACATCCAAGTAAAAAAAAAAGATTCAATTAAATTGTATTAATTTTTTTTTATTACAGAGATAATATGCAACATGGCCAACGCTCACACAGCACCTCAAGCACACTGAGACCATTCTCTTGGCTAGATGCCAACTCTATTGTGACCTACTGACATTAGTCTTCCAGCAGAGCTGTTTTAGAAATTGGGCCTCAGAAAAAATCTACTCAAACACTGCACCCTGTACTCGTTTATTTCTTGATACATTGTACTGCATCAGAGGCAACACATGAAAGGCCTCCCCCTCATCAAAAAAGAGGTAAAAAGTTGCATTTTCACCAAACATCATTATTATTGTCACTAAGGATGAAGTTTGGAGTAGGAGAAGATCAAAGCATGCACTAACAGTGGCCTCTGGCAGTCTCTGCACTGACTTGAAGAGGTGAAGGACACTTTGGTTGTGAGACCCAAGCTTTTGTTCAGCTGCGCTTTGAAGCAAACTTCATGTCCTAATTTCACTTGTCACACTTGCTTTCTTGGACCACTGTTGCTTGCCTCCTCTGTCTTGTATGTATATATAGAATAAGAAATATGATGTGGGTGTACATGTGCGATTTTCCCTGAGATCTCGCTATGTGTAGATACTCTGAGGGCTTTCTTATAAAGCACTCCACAAACAAAGACTGTAGAGGAAAGGAGAAGGTTGGGGTGTATGGAAGCGGGAACACTTCAGTGCGTTTTCCCGTCAACGCTGCCACGTGCTTCTCTGCCTGTGTGCACTCTGCTTTTGGCACAGCGTGATCAATGGAGGGGAGAGGAAGGCTGTCTTATACATCTCACCTTGACCACTCTCAAACCCCGGAGGAAGGAAAGGAATGGAGGGGGGGTGGTGTAGGTCACTGTCACCAGATACAGGCAGGGTGCAACAAAGAGAAGCAGAGTGTCAATCTTTAACAACAGCCCAGCGCAATGGCATAGACAAAGCTGAAATTTGCAGAAAGAGATCCCAACAATTACCTCATGGACAGAAATGAGAGAAAAGAGCCTGAGAAAAAGAGAGGGAAGACAGGCAGAGGCCAAGAGAGACAGAGCAAGAGAAAGCGAAGGCTTCTGCTGTCAATTTCTCAGCACAATCGATTCCTGACAGAGCGCCTCGTGGCAAAAAGGGAATTAATAACCCTCGCAGGAGTCCAAACAGTGCTGGCTCGCTGACTCCAGAGAGTGCGCCTCTAACCCCACACAGGGAGATTAGTGAGCTGGGACTCGCCTCTTCTGATCCAGAGTCAGCCCGAGAGCACACAGCTAATCCAAAGCCTGGGGATTTCAGGGATTGAACGATGCGATGCATATGAGGTTCTGCTGGTATGGACACACACTCTTGCTTGTTTTCTCTCATTGGGGAGTCTTAAGTGGGTTGAAGGACTAAGCAACCAAAATGAGATGGGCCAAAATAAATATTATAGAAACTCAATTCAATTCAATGCACTGGTTATCGCTTTATGTGCCACTACACCAAGAAAAAAGAAACATATTTGCTATTGGAACTCTATTTCAAGATTATGAACCTACATGCAAAAATGATCTCTTTGAAACTCTAGAACATCTTGCCTTCTCAACCATTTCCAGATGCGCATTACAAACAGCAAACTCGGATATTTGTGATGCACATATATATCGTATATATCCAAGTTTGCTGTTTGTAAACGAGGAGAAGTGAACACCTTGGAACGTTAAGTGTTTGTGACATTTTAAAGAGGGCAGCATATGGAATGGGAGTGCCTGAACGATAGGATTTGTCTGAAAAATATTTTGATGTGAAATGCTTTGGCAGACTGAAACACTTGATTGATGAAAAAGTGCAAAACACCTAATGTGCCTCCAGTCAGGTCAGACCCAGCTTGGGTATCAGCAAGGCAAGAGAGGAAAAAAAATACCACCGTAAAATGGAAGCCCAAGAAATAGTGTACACCTTGAACTTCCTCAAATTCATTTTGGAAACACATTTTGCAGGATTGCAGGATGCCAACGTTGCAGAAAGAAATGGCTCCGTCCAGGCTGGAAAAAAAAAGAGTGATTTGCAGTCCACCGGTGAGACTGATTTTGCTGTCGTTCTACCAGGATGTGCTTCAGACATCAGAGAAACCGGTTTTCTCATACAAGTCCATTTATTTCACCTCCCTCACATGTTTGATCATTTACACAGATGTAGATGATGGATGCTCCCAACTTGCACAAATTTTCCTGAAAACACTCACCCCAACCATCTACCCACAAAACGTGATGCTTCCTATTAAATACTTTGATACAAGACACAATGAAGTTCACTTTATCTTGATCAGACATGGAAATGCTTGTGTCAGTGGGTGGCTATGATCTGCGTTCACATTGCACCGCTTTGCGATACGACTGAGTTCCTTCTGGCTACGTGAGTCATATCTGTGGTATTATATAATAAATACAATTTTTGGATGTTACTTCAGAGCACTGGTCTAGAAAGTCTAGAAAACTGCAGTTTGCACACCTCTAATATGAGCGTGTTTACATCCTGAGATTAACAGTAAGAAACAATCATCTGGAAACAAACATGCTTCTTGAATTATGCCATAAATTCAGAGCATAAACTCAAGCATATTAAGCATGGGTGGATGTGACCTGTGTGCAGAGTCAGTTGTACAAACCAGTCCTGCTCTCGTGTATGCATGTCTCTGCAGATGACACTTATTAAAAATGAAGTCACCGATACTGACAAGGCTTTTGGCATTGGTGGCTTTTGTTCAAATTCTGTTCATACATTTCATGCTAGCGTTTGTGAGATACAATGTATAATGAACGAGTGTGTGACAGAAATGACAGATTGCAGGGTAGGGTGATTGTGAAAGCCAGGATTTTGGAGGAGGATGGGGCTCGCCAATGCTGGAAGCAGAAAGAAATCGAGAATGAGAGAAAGATGAGAAATGGAAGGGAATGAAAGAGTAGTAGAGTGAGAGGGTGGGAGACTGGATGAGAGAGAGAGAGAGAGAGAGGGCGAGGGTGAGCGAGAGTAAAAGAGAGACACTGCAGTAATGCAGAGAGACACAGGGAAGAAAAGGAAGTGCTTCCAAACAAGGGAAACTTTAGGGAGAATAAATGTCACTGTTCCAAAAAGACTGAGGCCATATTAATCTCCTGGATAGCCTTCAAGCCTCCCGCACATTAGAGGAAATAGCCCAGCTCAGCTCCCGACCTATTCAATCTTGCCATGATTCCTCTGAGAATCTTTTGTATAGCCAAGGCCCGTTGCAATAAAGAGTGATTGAATGTCAGTCAGGAACCCGCCCATGGAAGGACCTGGTTTACATTTTAATTATATCAAACAATAAAGCAACAGAGAATCACTGGAAAGCAGTTAAAGGCTGCGATTCAGTGGATGCTCAGTTACAGAATGGTGAAGCAACACATCCAAAGAGAAGAAGCAATTTTTGCTTTCTATAAGAACAACTTTGCTTTAAGTAATAACAATTACATCAGCCAATCATATTGTAGATTACTCTCAGTTCCCACAAAGAAACCAGCCATACTGGCTCAAACTTGAGCTCAGCGGTTTTAAAGTTTTCCTTATTTTTATTTTTTCTTCTAGTGGGGTTTATTGACTTGACAGCTCTTGCAAAGTGCCCCTTGATATAGTGAAAGGCAGTGCAAGATTTATGATGCTTTCGTTGTGACCTGACAACTTGGGTAATGCTCTATGACTCCCTGTCTCAGCAGTGAGTAAAATGGAAATAATGCCAGTTCCTTACCTCCAATAAGAAATCAGTCTTTTAATCTTCTGTGAAGTGTAGGAGAAATGGCTCAGCCAAGCTCCAACAATATGCTGTGCTCCCAAGGATTTTTTAATAAGTGTGACAAATGAAGAGCCCCACACACGCAAAGAAAAAACAGCAGCACACTGAGTTAAAACCACGCAAACAAGGGAGGAATGGGGGGCAATTACACAGCCGCACTTGCCTAGGTACGCAATGCAAATTAAAGTGGTGAAAAATCTCTAGCCACACATTACCTGCTTTCTATCTTTCATTACATTTGTGCTGACACCAAATAAGCCTTGAGCATTTTAATTCGTCAGGACTGGGGAAAGGTTAAATGTCAAGAGTAGGGATGAGAGGCACTAATAGAGTGAAACTCAGTTTTCCAGAAACAATCTCGGCCACGCAGGCTTGGTAATGACCCTCCACCGCACTCATTGGATGCACCAGTAAGCAGGGTTCCGGCTTAAAAGACCCCTGCCCTTCATCATCCCAGAAGCTTAAATCGATCCTTATTCTCCTTGGGCATGTGGCACATTAGCTATAAGGCTCTCTAGCACTGCCTTCGCTAAACAACAGAGGCATTCGCTGTCGACTACTTTAATTTGGCACTTAATCATCGATAAGTGCAGAGGAAATGTATTCAGGTCTCTCCAAGGGATCGTGGCATTTACAACCTACTTCCACCCACAAACAGCCTCAACCAGTGACCCCAGGAGCAAGCCTCTACCCCCTGGCATCAGCCTGTGTCAGGCTTCCCGCTGACTCTGGGTTCACCACAGCAAGCGTGGCCAGGGAAAGGTCATGGTGGAAATAGAATGCCTCATCCAATTCCCTCACACAGCATCACACAGGAGAGCCCTGCAATATTCATTAGAGCTGCCAGACTACCTGCAGGCCAGCAGCCCACCCTGACGCGTATAAACATGTCAAATTGTCAATGTTTGTCAATGGTGTCTATCAATGTGTTTCAACTAAAGTGAGACAAATCCCTAGAAATGTTTGACAAGGTTTGGCAGAAAAATTGAGATGAAATTAGATAAAACAAATGCTTAATAAACAGCTTTGACTGGATGACAAGATGGACCACCTGATGCCCACTTGCAGCTGCTGCCCTCACTGGAAACTGTATGCAGAGAAATCATTTGGGTCCTTTTCTACTGTACAAACCAGTAAAGGACCAAACAGCACATTTGGTCAATGATCCAATATGTTTCAATGCAGCGTATGATGTGAGATTGGGCACTAAAATAGAGATGAAATTAGATTTTGGTGGAATTAATACTGGAAAACAGACATTTCTCACATGTTTTACCGAAGAATAACAAAAAGAAGCATGAAAGCAACACAGCAGAAAAGGAACCAAGAGATAAAAAGAGATAAAGTCATCATAAGCTAATTTGTGGTGGTTACGGAGGTGGAGAGGAGCCAGGGGGGTTAACACTGCAGCAGAGAAAGGCACAGACTAGCAGTGCATGAAAGTGATGAGGATAGAGGAGGAGAGGAGAGGAGAAGGATGGGAAATAATAGAACGCAGGTGAAATAGGAGAGTAATGATAAGAGAAGAAAAAAGGAAACCGATGAGAGGAGAAATGTGAGGGAAAGAGAAAAGGAAAATGAGAAGTGAAATGATGAGAAGAAATAAAATTAGAAGAGAAAGGAAAAGGGAAGAGCTCAAGCCTAGAGTCAAAGGGGGAAAAGAGAGAGAAGAAGAAAAGGACAGGAGAAGGAAGGGAAGAAAGGTAAGAAATTGGAAGAGAAAAGAGTAAAAATAAGAAAGATGAAAGATAAAAAAGATGAAAGGAAGAGAGAAAATAGGAAGGGGAAATGAGCTGAGGAACATTCAATAGAGAATGGGAAAAAGAAGAGAAAAGTGAACATTACACTGAGAATGAAAGACAAGAATCCAGAAGGAGACAAGGGGGGAGAAGAGGATAGGGAGAAATGTAAGGGTGGAGAGAATAATCACCTAGAGATGTGAGCGGGAGATAAAAGAGGAGAGAGGAGAAATACAGAAAAAGATTAGAAATGTGAGGAGAAAGGTCAAGAGAAGGATAAGAGAGGAGAGGAGAAAGGAGAAGGGAGGAAAAGCATAAGCATAAGGTTTTGAGAACTATGAGAGAGGACAGAAAGTGGGCAGAGGAGAGAAAGAGAAAGAGGTGAGAAGTGAAAAGAAAGGAGAGAAGGAAACAAAGGATAAGAAAGGTGAGGAGAAAGGATGAGAAGGATAAGCGAGGAAAGAAAAGAAGAGAGAAAGATGAGAAAAATAAGAAGAGATAGTAGAGAAGGAAAAAAAGGAGATGTCTGGAGCAGCACAGCAGGACTGTCCCACCAGTCCCCGCAGCATTTACAGCCGGTGTTAAACACAGCGAATGATACCCAGGCTGGTTTAGCTCAGCTGCTGGAGCAGAAACACACATGCTCCTCCTCAGAATCTACTGTTGTCCTTCAGCTAATGGACAGCAGTGGACTGTGCCAGGTGTTTTGTACTGAAACGGTTCCTACACTTGGTGAAGTTACTAGTGTGGGACATGATGTATGGAAGCACACATCTGATTCTCTCTCTGCTACACAACACCCTTAACATGTGGATCTGTTCTTCCAGATTCACTGTCCTTGAGCAATACATGACACCTCGAGATAATGGGAACAACCATTGCTGCTTGTTTGGGGAGATGGAAGAACAATTCACACAAACAGACTCCCTGCAGGAGCAGAGCCGACCCGGCATCAAGGGCTGCCTTGAGTTTGCACCTGCAAAGCTAGACATGGTGATGTGCTATTTCTGAAGCGAAGTGTAAAGGGCAGTGTGTGTGATCTCTGAACAAGAAGTCTGCCGTCCTATCATCCTTTGGCAAGAGAACCCAGATGAAATGCATGGAGGTTAAATTCAGAATGACTGATGCAGATGACCTCGTTGATGCAAACGAGGTAGATTCCTGGTCATTCTTTTCAAAACCTTACTGTTTCTCTGCTCTTCCTCTTCCTCTTTCAGCTTTCCGTCGCCACGGTGGATCAACTGTCTCCATTTCTTCCTGTCCTCTGCATCTTCCTCCTTCAAACCAACTGCCTGCATGTCCTCTCCCACCGCATCCATATATGTCCTCGTTGGTCTTCCTCCTTTTCTCTGTCCTAGCGGCTACATCCTCAACATCCTCCTTCCAATATAATCCCCGTCTCTCCTCTGGACATGTCCAAAGCAACGCAACCTTGCTTCTCTAAATTTGTCTCCAAAATTCTAACCTGAGCTTTCTCATTTCTAATCCTGTCCACCCTGGTCACACCCACTGAAAATCTCAGTATAATCTCCAGTGTTTAACAAAATAAGGAAAGTTCATAGTTCATGATGTGTTTTACTGCCATGACTGTAAGAAAACATGATAACTGCTTTGTAATGCAATAATCAAAATGACATTTATGATAACTATGCCATGGAATTCAGGGAAAAATCTTCACTGGTAAACGTTCACTGTCACAGCGTAAAATGCTAATCTGGGAGCTTCTGCCCAGTCTGGCAACCAGGGCCAGACTGTTGTTCATGAAGAAGGAACAAAGGAAACAGCATTTTTAACCATATTGAATTAAAGCATTTTGGTCAGCCAGCGAGGGGATGAGCATGTTTTAGATTCTTCATGGAGTTTAGAGAGAGAAAAAAAAACACTTTATACCCGAGCGCATTCTCAACCATATTAGTCATAAAACCTGGAGCAGTCAGATTTTTCTTTCTGTTCTATACAGATGGCTTGCTTGCCAGCACTTTCATTTATTCTGAGAAATAATGCAGCGAAGAGCATGCTAGATAGAAACAAACAGTACAAAAAACTTGGACCGCATTTTAGTAAAAAGCCTCTTTATAGATATGAAAAAAAAACACTAAACACAAATCAGTGTTTTGGAAGGCAGATTACCTTACTCTCTATATATATCTGAACATATCTTCCTCCCAAAAAAACTGGTAAACTGGTAAAATGACCAAATAGGCCAATGGCTTTTTACAATTTTATGACATGTAGTACCTTTTCTGTACATTTCAGTTATTAAGCACATCTGATTTTACGGAATATTCATCGTAGCCCTGTTTTATGATCATACATTACAAAGATTCAAGAGCGGAAACCCAGACAAGCAGGAAGTTGCGAATGTTTGTGTATGAAAAAGAAAAAAGTGAAAGTGACTATTTTTGTCTTCGTGAAACTTGGCACAGCACACAGTGAGACACAATGAAATTCAACCGCTGCTTTTCACCCAGACACACACTTGCAGCAGGGGGCAGCTATATAATGCATCCGGGGAGCACTGATGGGGACGGTACCTTGCTCAAGGGTAACTCAGGGGAATGTACTGGTCTGTGATTTGGACTTTCCAAACCTGGAGTCAACTGCCTGAACACTGGGCCACCGCTGTATGTAATTAGATGTTGGATAGATAGTACAGGTATGTATTTGAAGAAAAAGTGTGCATGAAGTAAAATGTTTCCACTGTTGTTGGTAAAGGGAGAACAGCCTGAAAGACTACTCTAAAAGGATTTACTATAAAACATCAACATGCATAAGATTCTTGAAAGTCTGTTACAGGTCTTAAGTAGAGCTGGCCTAAGAAGCATGAAACCCTGAGTGGGAAGGAAATACCTCTGGTAGTCTGGAACTGAAAATACATTGAAATTTCCATGCAAAGCCCAAAGCCTTTTCACAGTTAGACCAACTTTAACAAGCCAACACACAATGCTGTGTAAAAGTCTTGAGCCGCCCCTCCTTTCCTTGAATTTTGCTAGAGAATCACCTTCTTGGAAGAGAACACTATTTTATGCTTGTCAAAATGTCCAATCTTTGGCATGCTGAGAAGATTAAATTAAAGAAATAAATGAAACAAACGTTTTAATGTGACAGGCTGCAAAGCTCCCAGGGATACAAGGTGTCTAGATAATAGTGGTTCCATGCATTCAGTCTTCAGCATCAGCAGTAAACTAATGAACACAAGCCTGATCATCAGGAATCACCTGCATCTGTTTCTTCACAGCTTCATGTCTTAAGTTAGACGGCTTTGTTCTGCTCGAATGATTCTTACATAGATCACTGTGTGGCAAAAACCTCGTCCTTCAGGGACGCTTTTGAAATATTCCTCAACAATACATTAAAATACAAGAAAGCCTGAATTTTTACAATAATAATGTAAAGAAATGAAGACTGGCTGCAGACTTTTGCATGCACACACACACACACACACACACACACACACACACACACACACACACACACACACACACACACACACACACACACACACACATATTATATAAGAAGCAAATACACACATTAACACCAACGCGATGTTTTCTTTCTCATCAGAGGTGAAGGTTTCTTGTTTGTTGGCTCCTTCTTTAATGCTCAGAAGTGAAGTAGGGTGCCCAACCTCCACGACTACCCCCCGCCAACACACACACACACACACACACACACACACACACACACACACACTGTACAAGGTTAGCTGTGAGTCAGTGATGAACAGTCTTTTTTAAACATTGACTATTTGAGTTGAAAAAAAGGTGTTACTGCTTTATGATTTTATTTTCTTCTTTTTTGGAGATTTTTGGACCGAATGTAAAAGGCTGCCAGCACTTTCAAATAATGCAAAACTAAATTAATGCATTAATAAATAAATAACAAAAAATAGAAAATTATCTTCTCATTGGTCAGCTTTCCACCATGTACTGGCCAAAAGAAACAGTCCAAATGGACTAAGAACATCTCTTTAACCTTCATGAAGTCAAGATCCGTTATCGCCTTCGGTAGTTATCATTGGGAGATACAAGGCTGTGCTTGATATGCAGAGTATGATGAAGCATGCTGGGTTCTAATCCAGAATTCTAAAAGGTTCTGCCCAGTTTTGCTGCTTGGCCTGATTTGTCTTTATTGTTGGATCACATGACTCCTTTTAATCAGAACACCTACAAAAACATTCATCTGGAACTATGTTAGGAAGCTCAAGCCAGACAGTGAAGCAAAACATGATTGATAAGAAGCTCAATTGCATTTTACAGCCTTCTGCAATCTCAGCACAACAAAAGCTGTTATCTGCATAACAATTAATTTATAAATTGAGCAGCCCTTACCGGACTTCTCCAGGTTAATCTGAAAGGTGCATTACCATGCATGTGTTTATTATCCCAAGCAAATACACTACGTATTATTACATCTAACAGTAAATTATGCTCAAGCTCACCCACTGATGCACAGGTCAGCCGTCATTCAGCCTTTCTGCAGTCGAATCTTTTTGACTGAGAAATATTTGTGACAGAATTTTGCAAAAAAGAGATTTGTTTGTATGTGATGGAGAAAAAGCCGCTTCCGTTCTCACGCTCATCAGCACACATTCTGCAATGTAATCGACTATATAATCAAAGCTAAAGATGGCTTTAGCAGGTCATAAATACTGTGAATAAATACGGCTGCTGAGATGCATGGTTAGGCACACTGTGCCTCAGGCTACAGTAAACCTTGAAAATGTTTCTGAGTCTAGACCGTAAATCTCTTTTTTATCCCCAAAACACCACGTAGCGCACTGCTGCATGTTAGTAGGGCTGCTCCCAACAGAATCATGATCTCACCCTTTTACTTCCAGCACTGGATACGCAAAAAAAAAACAAAAAAACAAGAGTGCCTGAAGTTAGCAAAGATTACTTGCTCCTCTTTTAACAGGACTTCTAACAATCTTGTTTTCTAGAAAGAAGGGAAAAAATCTAGCTTTACGTTTGTGGTTTCCGATACACTGTTTAAAAAAAGTGCTACAAAGGGTCCTTGAAGTGTCACAAAAGAACATTGTGTTCTTTAAACTATTTTTGTAAAGGAGATATGCGCTTGAAGAACATTTTAATGGTTTAAAGAACCTTCATATAATGTAAAAGGTTCTTTTTCATGGAGTTCCTTTCAACATTTAAAATGTTCTTCACATTTGCATTATTTAGCAGATGCACTTATCCAGAGTGACGTCCGATTCCTTATTACAGGGACAGTCTCCCTGGAGCAGCTCGGGTTTTGCTCAGGAACCCAGTGGTGGTAGTGCTGGTGATGGGATTCGAACCTGCAGCCTCTTGGTCCATGGGTGAGAATCCCAGCACAAGACCATCTCCACCCTGGTTACGTTCTCATATCTCACAAAAAATTATTTCAAGAACATTTATTTTTCTTTTAATGTAAATCAACTGAAATTCCTTATATATCTCACTAAGTTCTCGGCATTAAATCACCATGATCATCATGATATAAACGTAACCTTTGCATTCGGATATGGTTCTCTCTCGAGTTCTTATACAATTTTTACATTTTCATCTCATGCTGATGTTGCACCGGTGCAGAACCGACATATTCTAGACACGCCTAATATGTAAATGTGAAACATTTTGCACATTCCAGACTTGTAAAGTGAAAGTGACTATTCATCATTTTGTCATCATGAGAACACACAGCACAGCACACAATGAAATTGGACTTCTGCATTTAACCCATGCACAGAAACTGCATAGCAGGGGGCAGCTATGAAAGCACCCGGGGAGCAGTGACGGGGACAGTACCTTGCTCAAGGGTACCTCAGGGCAACCTAGTGGTAAGAGGTTTGAACCCGCAATCTTCCAATCCTGTGGCCAACTCCCTAAACACTAGGCCACTTCTGCCTGCACAAAGGCCTAAAATACCTTGTTTTGCATGCGTTATGTCCAAGTTATAGCTTAAAATAACAGCAAAGAAAGCTGTGAGGAAAAAATACTGTAGAGCTCTTCACAGGTGGCAGATGGCTATTCAGCCTTTGCCTTTGTCAGCCTGGATTTGAAGACGTGCACAAATGCCTAAAATACCTTGTTTAACACAAGAGGTGGAAAGTTGTAGGTTGAACATTTTAAATGTAGCCACACTGAACACATTGCACTGTGTCATACACACACATACAGTGTGCAGTAACTGCCGCTACCTTGGGATCAGGGCAGTTAGACCCCGACACAGAAAAAGAGTCACAACTGAAAGGCAAGCTGACATTTTTTTATTAAATATGTCATTTTTAGTGATTTAACAAATAAAACATTTTAGATGAAAGAAACACACGGAACGAAAAAGCATTTGAATATAATTTGCTGTGATATTTATGCACCTGAATGATAGTGATGTGGCGGGGAAAGAGCTTTAGAGAACTTGTTTCGTTTTAAGCAGTATGTCAAATGATATTAAATATAATGTAGAAAAATAATTATATTGTTAATTCAGTAAAAAACTTTATTAAATGTATTAAGGAAAGCTAAAGGTTACAGAGCATGTAGGTTTAAACTGCAGAAGCTTCACCCTCTGGGGTCTAAACACATCATTTATATCATTTTCTGTATTATTTAGGGTGCTGCCCTAAAAAAAACGAGTCTATTCAATCTGTGCGCTAACATGTGCGTCCTTGTAATTATGCAATTATTAAAGTAATTAATAAAGTAATTATTATTACTACTAACCTTCTTGAGGTTTATTAACATCATTATTTGCATAACTAATGTGATGTACTGTGTATAAAGGCATGGCAGATGTGAAGCTTGCTGACTTGTGTTATTCTCTAGTGATGCACTAGGCTGCTTTAGTTCACAGACTGTTATCTGTGAAGCTGCAGCTTCAGATCTCAGCAGGAGACTGGACCAGCTACAGTCAGCCCAAACAAGGCAGCACTTGACAGACAGCTGAAGTATATGCAAACTTACCACTTAGCCAAGGAGTGAACTTAACCCATCGTTCACCTGAATCGTCTTGCTTTTTGGCTCCTTAAAATTCCTCTGTGCCACTGCTACATGTGCTATAAAAGAGATCTCATGGAAAAAGTACAAGACTTGTAGGCTGTATAGCACCATCATCTAGAAGTAATAGGGTGAACATTCCCTATGTGTCCCAACACTGTTCTGAACCTCTTGTCAGTGTTAGAAACCTAGTCTTCCCAAGAGAGCAGCACAGTGAACAAACCCTAAACCACTTGAAAGATTTCTAGAAATAGGCACTTACTCAAACACAGACAAATGATGGGGTAAAGTGGAGGGGGGGTGGGGGGGTTTCAACCTAGGGGCAATTTTCCATTTCAATGCATATCTCAAATGTGTATTGGAAAGGCACTGAGATTATGGTAATGTTGAAAGAAGCACAATAATAATTCCATGTGGAACAAGGAGGAGATGATTTATACTCCTCTCCTCTTCCATTTGCAGTTCATTAAGTCACTGTCTGCCAGTAATGGCTGGACAGAAATTAAGGTAGTGAAGATAAGAACTTTGGGTTAAGCATCATTAGCGGAAGAAAGATGGCATCTTTGAGGAAGATGACAGCAAAGAAATCTATTGTGCATACCTTCATCAGGTCCAGTATTGATCTTTTGGCAAGGGGAAACAGGGAGGTGCGTTGGTGTCCCCCCTTCCAGGGAGCTTATGAGGGCTGTTGCATCATCAAGGGCTTGGCTTATGTGCCCTGGCTTTGTCTGAGGCCTCGGTCGTGTCTGCCTCAAACAAGAGGAACGTGTCTTGTCTCACTCTGGCTCTTGTCTCCACATCTCTTTTTTTCCCTACTTGTTTGTAAAGTTCTTTTTGTGGAAGAAATTGAACTTTACTGCAGCACTGGAAACAACACTTGCATGCCAAAAGCACATTTGATCTATCAGTGAAGAGCTTTTTCTAGAACAGGAAGCTACAAATGTGAGACTATAGTGATTTCTTATGGGTAATGGCTTGCATGTTAAAAGATCCATCTGAAGTTATTTTTACAACTTTAAACTCTTCAACACATCAATGGAGAAAAAAACAAAAATGATAAGGTAGACATTACTGTCAGTTTGTGTCTCAGGCACTGATGCAGCAGTTGCCAGGCTCCTGATACAGAGTCTTTAGAGAGCACAATGACAGACAGAAGAACCGCACAGAGTGAGGGAGTGCTTTGGTATTGAGTGAGAAGGTTACGGAGAGGGTTGATGTGACAAATATTTCGACTGGGGGATATTTTATTAAGGATAAAAGCACTTTTCGGTCGGCTTCCTCCTGGAGCCTTTCGTTCACAGACATTAAGGCAAAGGAGATGGACATCTGAAATAGGATTTTGAGAGCCTGGGTGAAACATTTTTAGCCTGTTTCCCAGCTAAACCTCGCAAATGGAAGGAAAAATATCAAACTTATAGAGTGCAAGAACAGATGGCACATATTTACCAGGAGTAAGATTATACAAAATGGAGAAGAACTGAATAGCATTCACAGAACTCTGAAAACAGAAGAGTGCATGCAGTCTTTTGGGTACTGCTTTGAATACCGTGAATAGGGCTCTCTATTAAACAGAAAACATCATGAGTGTGGCTACAGATGTCGCTGCAAAGTAAATTGCCTGTTCATCTTCTGAAATTCTGTAAAGACACAGTGGACTTTCACATCAAATGGATATTTTCAGGAGTCATTATCCACTATTTGTATGATGCCAAGGAAAGTTCCCAACCATCCGAAATGGCAAATTCTCTGTGTGGTTAGTGGTTTCTTGGTGTTTTATAAAGAACAAACAACAGCGCTATCATACGATATGTTCCCAAAGAGATGTGAAATGGTTCTCCATTTGAGGAGGGTCAATAGAGCTGCTTCTACAGTTGAATAGAAACGAGTATACAGAGAACATCTTTTACTGCATCTAAGCACAGAGAAAAAAGACTCGCCCACATTATTGGTATGGTGATACAGCAGCTCCAGCGAAGGAATTCAAAGCCCTTTTGAGTTCATATCGCACAGGCACTTTCACAACATAAACAATAAAGCCCCCATCCACCTTGAGCTTAATGACTTCAGTAATTGCCTGAAATCCTCAGCCGAACGTAGTGACAGAACGAAAAATACATTTGCAAGGCTGCCTGTCATTAATTAAATGGCAAGGTTGTCTTTCATAATTACTTTTTAATGTCTACGTCTACGTGGAAACATGATGGCACTCTCTATTTTAAATGACGTGTACTCTCAAGGGTTAACACTATTCAGTGTAAATTTCAGTACTTTTAATGAAAATTAGTCTCTTAAATTTAAAAAGCAGACATACTGACAAATCTGGGCTTAATTACTTCCAATTAATAAAGTGTACAGGAGAATTAAGTAGGGGAGAATGGGGCACCACTTAACACCGTTTTGCAAGATTGTGTATGTGCAACAAGCAACATATGCATTCTTGCTGCAAGTGAAAACATGTTCCCTTCAGGACATACATATTAACGAGTCACTCTGCAGGAAGTGGATTAAATGCAAATGTTGCAACTTACATTTTACTCCATGCTTTATTTGCAATTTTGTTCATTGTCAAAAATGGAAAGATTTCTATAGCAGTTTCTATAGCTGCTGTTAAATAGGCTGGCAAAATTATCTAAGATGCAATAAAATCATTCACATTCTATGCTTTCATGCAGACATATGCATTGTGATAAGAAGAATTAGAAAAGAAAAAAAGAAACTGTGCCAAACATGGTACATTTATTTTTCCCAACAAAGCAGAACCAGTATAAGATTATATATATATATATATATATATATATATATATATATATATATATATATATATATATATATATATAACTTTAAACAGCAGTCTGCAGTGTGATACTGATGACATCTATAGTATGTTTTTGATGATAGAAGGGTTATGGGCTCCACTCAGGGTTTAAAGTGGGACACTTTATCCTCAACATGTGGAGGCTGCACTTTAACCTCACTAGCTCTCTCTCAAAGTTGTTTTTCTACACTCTAGCAGGTGAACCTTGAGAAACATGTTTCAGATATCTGTGAACATTCATTTTACTTTAAATCAACTGCATAAATATCCACATAATATTTGACTCAATTTTTTCTTGTCCCCCGTGCTCTTCTACAGTCTTAAAGGAAAAGATTTGAAAAGAAATTCTGCAGAGGCTCGCTGCTGTTTGTAATGATAAATGTAAATGATATGGTGTGTAGGTAAATGAAATGATGACTTTCCTTTTTTTCTTTGTTAGAAAACACTATAAAATGTTTTAACAAGGCATAAAATAATGACAAGGTCTTTGGCGCATTAAAACCATAAGCTTGTCTTGAACAATCTTTTTCTCCTTGAAGGATACAGTCCAGAAAATGCAGTCCATAGTGAAATACATTATGATGTATGCCGGAAGCCTCTGCTGGACTTTTTCATAAAGGCTCCTCCATTTATCCAAGATCAATCAGTCTTTCTGACTGTGGGCAACAAGGCTCCTGCTCATCCATCAAGAGAGAAGAGATGCTCTGCTCCCATGTCCTTTTACCCACATTCAGAGGAACTCTCTATACATTTATGTAGTATTCAGTAACTTTCAACAACCTTCTGCTAGCGTGGCGATATAAATCAATAGATATAACAATCTTCACTGAATTGGTAACTTGTTCATTTTTCATGACTGAGTTCAAGCGTGATAACCGTGAAAGTTGCCATGACCACAACACGAATGCAACCGGATCACTAATGCATTTGTAGACAACAGCTGCAGGCGAAAAATGCACATTAGACTGATCAATACTACTTAGCTCTCAGCACAGATCATAAACAGTATATGCAATCTGCATGGTAATGCTGCCTGGATTCAGTGTGGAATATCGTTAGTTGCACTGGTGTTCTTTGCCATAAGGCCAAAGCTCAATAACCTTACAATTAAAGTGCCATTGCCAACATAATGGAGCATATCCATGACAATTATATTTAGCATGTTTAATGATGTCTCCCCAAAACATTCTCCCTCCGGTCCACTCAAATTACATTAAGAATATTGTATAAGATTCAAAGCATTTATTCAAGTGTTGGTTCAAACATGGTTCTTCTATAGTACAGCATCAAACAGCATAGGCTTCTTTTAAAGTGCGTCGTTTTAGAAATGAGCCAGTGTGGTTCATGTGGAATATTCTGGAATAATGTCAGTGAACAACTTGCATGAACCAAGATTAAAGAACGTTATGCCTTCAAATGTCTCACAGTTAAAATGGTTATTTATGATTGGCAGAAAGAAAAGACATGAATATCCCAATGATGTGAGAACAAAACAACAACAAAAGTGAAAGTGACTATGCTGTCATTGTGAAACATGGCACAGCACACAGTGAGAAACAAAGGAATCAAAGCAGGGGACAGCTACTTAACACGCCCGGGGAGCAGTGATGGGTACAGTGCCTTGCTCAGTGTTAACTCAGGACAACCTCCTGGTCTGGGATTTGAACCCACAACCTTCTAATCCTGGGGCCAACTCCTGAACCACCACTGCTGCCTAGTAGAGAAACCGGTAGAAAACCAGTAGAGAAACATTGAAAATTAATATCAAAAAGCAAGGATGCCTGAAATGTATTCCAAACTTTCATACACCACGCTGCACTCGTACATTTAAACAAGACAAATTATACTGTATGTAAAAAACCTGCTTGTGACTGCCATTTTTAAAATACTGACAGTTTCACAAAATGCTCTGAAATTTTTCTTAAAAACTCCCTTTTATGGTCCAGATAGAAATGTTCCTACTAATTAAATGTTTAACTAATTAAACTTTTCTCTCTTAACTTACATTTAAGTTACTCTGTGGTCTACTGTACAGTTACTTTTCTTGTTTTTTGACAGCCATGGTATGAACGTTTCACGTACATATTATTTAAATGAATTTATGGATGGCATGCTTGGGGTGCACTCAGCAAAGTCTATGAATTTAGAAATCATTTTCAACTCTTAATTAACACTTGCAAATCATGTAGTGTTTTCTTTACAAAGCAATGATGATAATTACAGCAAACCCAGAGGGTATACATCAGTTTTAACTTGCAAGCTTACATTTAAGGAACAAGATCTCAATTGCAGAATGTACTCTACATTACAAAATACACTTATACACTTGGAACTGTACATTAATCAGAAATGGCTTCATCATAATTACTACCACTGTTTAGAAATATCAGCTTCAGTATATGTAACTTTACCTCATTATACATAGTCCACTTGCAGATGCTTCATTTACATAATTAAATGCATATCTATAAATTGCTCACATAAGCGTAGACCCCTATGTGCGCAGACTAGCTGACCTAGTTTGAAGCTATGAAGTTATGTATGACTCAGGGAGTAAGAATGCAAATGATAAAGCTCTTTTATTCAAGTTGAATTGGTCAGGTAGGTGAGCTGATGCACAGACATGTCAATGTCAAACATTCATGTAGATGTGGTGACGAGACCATAGTGTAAAATCTCTGGAGAACCGCATAATCAACAAAGAATCTCTGCTTTTTGCAGCATTAGAACTGCATTCTACAGGCTTCACATACTCGTTCTCAGACTTACCCTTAATAACATCGTTACTTTGTTTTTGGGTCATATGCTTCATAAGCTCAAATAGTTCAGCTTTAATTTTAATCAGTGTTGCACTTCACACTGGCTGCTCAAGATGCACATCTTACATTAGCCAGATGCCTCAGTTGCTTTTTGAAATTTAGCACATTTTTTTAGGGGCAGCGGTGGTCTGGTGGTTAGGGAGTTGCCCCTGCATCGGAAGATTGTGGGTTCGCTTCCCTCACCAGAAGGTTGCCCTGAGGTACTCTTGAGCAAGGTACTGTCCCCGTCACTGCTCCCCGGGTGCTTACAATAGCTGCCCACTGCTGCACGGAGTTTGCATGGGTTAAGTGCAGAGGTCCAATTTCGTTGTGGTTCACGTGTGCTGTGACTTGTCACTTTCACTTCACTTTCACTTCACTTTCACATGTGAACATGAACTCCATCAAGAGGCGAAAAGATCAGAAATTCCAATCGTCTATAATATTCTAAACTACTCTGATGCAAGGTAAAGAAGGTAAAGACCTGTGGCTGTGAAACAGATTTCCTGTTTGTGCTGATATGTTTCAAAAAGCAACGGAAAGGAAATAAAAAAGAAAAGAAAAGAACAAATAGGAAAAATAGCAGGCCTCACATTCCCGCCTGAAACTGAGTCATAGGTGCTGTGTTTGGACAGAGAAGTGGTAAATATGATGGCACTTCACGATAGATATTATAATAAACATCTTATTCTTGACATATTGTGAATGTTGCGGAAGGTTGAACGGGAATATATTTCATTGCAAAGAGAGCGTAATTATTCCTGAAAATTCAGATTTAGTGCTATGAGAAATGTCAAACTACAGAGCTTAAAAAATGTTGCAATGATAATCAGAAAGAAGTGCAGGAGTGCATGTTAAATTGGGAGGATTAGAAGGGAAGAAAATAGATCAACTCAAAACACTTTCCTGTAATAGAAAATACAGTAAAAAAACTGGGAGTCACTCTGGATCAGAGTCAAACTATTAAACCAATGGTTTGAAAGGATGAAATGAATGAAAGAACACCAGGAGTAAGGCTAAACAACTAGATATAGAAGAGACATCAAATCCAAAAAAAAAGAAAGAAACTGGAGATTGCTGTACAATGAGAACTTGGCAATCCAAAGCAGGAATTGCTAAGAACAAAGTCTGGATCTTACACTCCAAACAGACATGCGATGAGGGACACTTGAGATGATTTATCAAACGTGCCATACCTCTACTGTCTCTGAGTTTTAATGAGCATTTTTCTCCATATCTGATCATTTAAAGTGCTCCAACATGTGTGATTTCTCAGATAATCTGATCTTGCTTCACTGGCTTTGTGAAAAGTCAAGCAGTTTTGTTGCGCTCTGAGGTGTGATGACCTACACACCAGGCATTAGTTTATGATGCAGATCATAGTAAATTGAAGTGAAAGTGAAAGTTTGAAGTGAAAGTGAAAGTGAAACTTGAAAGTTTTCAAGTTTTGAAAACAAAGCACAGGACCCAGTGAACCAAACAAAATGTGTCTCTGTATTTAACCCACACACACAGTGCAGCAGGGGGCAGCAATATCCCATGCCCAGGGAGCAGTGATGGTACCTTACCCAGGGGTAATAATTTGCCCTGCTATAACTGCATATTTCACAAATATTTGTACAATATTTGACATTTTATCAACTATGGGTGGCGTGGTGTAGTTGTAGGATACCACAATCCTACCATGGCTCAAGAGGTCCCGGGTTCGAATCCCACCCCTGGGTCCCTGAGCAAGACCCTTAACCCTGAATTGCTCCTGGGAGACTGTCCCTGTAATTAGGCTCTGGGTAGGAGCGTCTGTTAATGCCGCAAATGTAAATGTAAAAAGGTCTTTCTGGATAAAAAGTATTCACATGTTCTCAAGCAATCACCAGTGATTCTGAATGTAAAAAAATTAAAAGCTTCTAATGGAACAAATATTGAGATTATTTGCACCCACACTAATAAAATGTTGTCACACTACAATAATTTAACTATTGTATTGCATTAATGTTAAAATTAGTACAAACCCATGTGTAAAACTGTTATTACAAAACCACATGACATTCTTTTATTGCCACCGTGGCAAAATGAGCATATGCTAATATGACCACAGTAATGATTTGGACACTTTAAATGGTTGTTCCTTTGGCTTTTCAGCGCTGGTCTGGATTGGAACACTGGCAGTAATAAGGGGAACTGGGAGTTGACTTTACTGCCAATCAGGCACACTTTTCAACTATTAATCTCTAAAGTCAGTGTGACAATGAGAACACTTTCTCAGCAGTCTTTCTCCCACAACGGCTAGCCCTTTGTCACCGGTGGTTATGTTTTTCATTCTCTTTGACTGTCAACGTGTTGACAAACAGACGGCACTAACATATGTTACATTTCACTCCTGATCACATCTGACTGCCTATCTAAGGCAGCCATGTCTGTCATGGACCACCAGCATTCTGTCTTGAAAAATAAGGCAATGCTGGAATCTTTAATTCCTTTTGCTTTTTCAATATCAATTCCATATTCAGGCATCATGAGCCGTGGACCGAGAGTCTCTCTCTCCATTTTAGACCGTTTTTATTTAACTTAAATTTTTTCACAGAAACTGAAAGTTTGTGCCCTTCTGTAAGGACCTTCAGGTGTTTTATCATTCCAGGAGCTCAAATGCAATCTAAAGTTTGAAAATTAGGCTAAAGCAATAAAAAAAACAGATGTTTTCTTCCTCCTTTTTTAAACACAGAAGGTTGTTTCATGATGACAGTAATATTTATTTAAATGACAGCCCACCTGGCCTGATTCAATTAAATACCTTCAAAGACTGGCCAATCAAAAGGCTTCCAGAACGTCAAGAGGCAACAAAGGGAACCTAACAGAGACGTATTTAATATGATAATACAAACCACACAGACTGGAATAGTATTTCAGCATCATAGACTGTATAGAGAAGTGGAGAGGATAAAGCCAAATCAGATAACAAACACTAAAAATAAGACTGCTCATTTTACAGTTACCAGTGACTTAGCACTGGTACACGAGATCAAGGAAAAGGTTTTAACAAGCTTATCCCTGTGACGGAGGATTAGAAGGAGATTCATTGCATAGTCCTATCGCACTGCACATGGCTAATGTAAGTCTAACAGGCAGCAACATCAACAAAGGGTAATACCATATTTAAGACATCATATCTATCATGTTCATGTAATTAAAACATAATTGCTAAATTGGAATAATATACACACAGTGCAAACACTGTGGTTAATGTTCGAGATTATTTGGATTGTCTATACCTTGATTTAATCTATTTACACGATTGTGCAATCAGCCCAAACCGCAAGAAAACCAGTGAAGAACAAACTGCAGTGGAGGATCACCAGCATATGTAACCTTCAAAGATGGAACAAATGCATAGGTTTGCTGATGAAGCAGGTTGCCCATGTGGCTGCGCGCTCCACAGGGCCCTCTTGAGAAAACGCAGGGCAGGAGGCTGCTGCTCGCCATCTCCTTTCATCATGACCCATTTTCGCCCAATTCACGCAATCCTTGAAACCCCCTGCACCCGCGTCCCGCTGCAGACACAAATGATCCAATTTAATTATTTCCTCAGCCCTTCTCTGCTCATAGTTTGTGATTCAAATTTATACACACACAGATGGACACGCCACAAATGCTGGCTTAGGCCTCTCTGTTACGTATCCAGCTCTCCGTGGTAGAGACATAAAATGAATCAGAGCTTCAAGCCCTCGCAATCCAGCCATAATTAAATCCTATGACTTGACAAGCGAGGGCCCTGCGCAAGACAGCCGTAATTGCAGTTTTCAAGATATTCATGGACAAACTGCTTTGTATACGATGGCAGCTTAGCAGATTTGGCCAACACAAACTTGTGTCTAATTAATTTGAATCTGTAATTTGCATAACTAAATCAATTCTCATAATCACGAGGCGTTTCACCCTCAGCAATAAACATCTGTGTCCTTTGTGAGATATCACATTCGCAACGGAAGACCTTGCCGATGTTTGACAATATTAATTGTCTCTCTGCAAAGTATTTAGAACTTTTTCAAAAAGAGTGCATTGGATCTTTTAAAGAACACAAAACAGCTACCACTTATTGGCCAACTAGATCTCAAATATATGCATATTTTTGTACATTTATGCGCCATTGGAATTGCCAAGACAAGATAATTGCCAAGGTAATGGAGCAGTCACGGCTCCTGGCAAAATGTTTGGTGGGCCTGCCAGAGCTGCTCACGAATTCATTCTGAGGCAAATTCTTGTGTAGGAGGCTTCTGGCATAATGTCTGGTCTTCTAGTGGTCATGCAATATGAACCACTCAGTACAAGGCAGAAACAGAAATACACACCAGGAGCAAAAAAATAATGATAATAATAATAATAAAAATAATAAGCAGGGAAAAACAACAGAAATGCACAAAGAGAGCAAGGCAAGCTTGAACACATCATTACACAAAAAACATGAAGGGAGAAATGAAAGCTGGAGAGGAATAGGAAGCACGATGACACACTAGACAGCGTATTTCCCCTGCAGATGAGTACAGATGTCATCCAACAGACTGATGCTTGCCGCTCCTCCTTGTTCTCCAGGTAATTATACTGATCCTGTACCACCACTAGAGTGTTCTGTCCCTGTGGTATAAGAAGTCCCCATCTGGTCATACGTGCTTCCTGCATGTTAAAAGGCTTTACAAGCTTTCCAGCCATCGAAGGCCAAGGTGCAGGTATATTTATACATTCATAATCTTATATGGCTCAAACAACGACATTAAAAAGAAGAAAAAAAAAATCATAAAGGTGAACATTTTCTTCACTATATCTTTAAAAATATTATATTTTCAATCAAATAAACAAAACAAATATATAAGAAAAAATGGACTAAAGAGGTTTTGATTGTGATATAATTTTATCTTACAGTTTTACTTTACCATAAGTAGGTAAAAGATGATACATTTGTCTTTATGGTTAATTTAGTCAAACATGTGTCACAAATATTGCCAAAAGCAATATATATATATATACAGTACTGTGCAAAAGTTTTAGGCAGGTGTGAAAAAAATGCTGTAAACAAAGAATGCTTTCAGAAATGGAAGTGTTGATCATTTATTTTCATCAATCAACAAAATGCAGTGAATGAACAAAAGAGAATCTAAATCAAATCAATATTTGGTGTGACCACCCTTTGCCTTCAAAACAGCATCAGTTCTTCTAGGTACACTTGCACACAGTTTTTGAAGGAACTCGGCTGGTAGGTTGTTCCAAACATCTTGGAGAACTAAGCACAGATCTTCTGTGGATGTAGGCTTCCTCACATCCTTCTGTCTCTTCATGTGATCCAGACACACTGGATGATGTTGAGATCAGGGCTCTGTGGGGGCCAGAAGAACTGATGCTGGTATGAAGGCAAAAGGTAGAAACACCAAATATTGATCTGATTTAGATTTTTCTTTTGTTCGCTCACTTTGCATTTTGTAAATTGATAAAAATAAACAATCATTACTTATATTTCTGAAAGCATTCTTTGTTTACAGCATTTTTTCACACCTGCCTAAAACCTTTGCACAGTGCTGTATATAAGCTCTATATATATATAAGCTCTCCCATCACTGAAATCATGTTCAATACATGCCCATTCTCTAAAGTTGAGTTTCCAATGAGTTTCTTCTGTTTGTGATAAACCACTAATAGTTAGTAAGGAATCACCATTTCTGTTGTTCCATCCATCTCATTTCTGAGAAGTGGCAAGATTATACAAAATACAAATAAATATAACAAAATACATCATTACCTGCAAACACATGCAGACTAAAATAACAATGCTGTTTTGAGAATGTAAAGGAAATATAGATAGTTGCCTTAAAATGTAATTAGTAAATGTACAATGCCATAAGAAACATTAATACTAAAGATCCCTGAGAACTCTGCTCAAGTAGGGTAAAAAGTGTATATACTTAGTTATCCTACTAAGAAGCAGAATACTTTATGTAAAAATGACTACCGATGCCAAAAAGCTAAAAATGGGTCATGGTTGGCTCTTCAAGCAGGACAATATTGCTAAACATACCCCCAAATCCACACAGAAGTCTTTTGACATTGTCCTCCCAGTCATCTCAACTAAACCCTGTAAAAGCCTGTAGGGTGAGCTGAACAGAAGAGTTCAAAAAAGAGGACCAAGAACCCCTGAGGACCTGAAGAAATTCTACACTGAGAAACTCAGATTGCCTGGCCTGTATTCTCCCGTCTCATCAGGCATTGTAGAAGGAGCTGTTATGCTGGCAAAGGGAGGCTGTACAAAGCACTCACTGAAGGTATTCCAGTAATGAAGTCACATGCAGATTTAGTGAAAAAAATATTAAAGGTTCGGTATTTTCTCCTTTTTTAAACACAGCACAGCACACAGTGAGACACAACAAAATTCAACCTCTGCTTTTCACCCACACACCGTGCAGCAGGGGGCAGCTATTTCAAATGCCCGGGGAGCAGTGATGCAGATAATACCTTGCTCAAGGGCAACCTTCTGATCAGGGATTTGAACCCATGACCTACAGATCCTGGGGCCTATTCCCTAATCACTAGGCCACTGCTGCCCCATTATTATAAGAGGAAGAAAAAACACATAAAAAAAAAAATCCTTTACCCATATATATCAGGGGTGCCAATAATTATGAAACTGACCACGACCACTTACCTTAAACTGCAGGGACATGAAGCTGTGAAATGAATAACTATGAAAACCAGACTGAAGCTACCTGTGCACTCGAGCTGTTGCTCATTTTCTCATTATGGGTACCGGATTTCAGCAGCAAGTCAATAAATGCCAATATCAGTGATGGAGCACCAAAATCTGATCATATATTCACACGACTAAATGAGATCAACTTAAAGATTACATCGCAGCATTTCCCTCTTTGGACCAAAAGGACTGTTTGTGCATACATAATTAGTGCATGATTAAGTCTGATTCCAAGGCAATAAACACCCTGTGAAGAGAATACGAATGACAGGCCTGCATTAAAGCAGTAACACCAAACACCTCATATTCCACCTAGGACTCATTACATTAAAGCAGGCACATCTCACAATGGATAGTTCCCTGTAACTAATGACATGCTCATATTGGACTCCAAATCCTCCACTTTGCTGCTGCGTCTCTGCAGAAAGGTGATATGAACCTGCTGGCTTTCTCCCCAGCTAGAGCGATTAAAGTCATTAGAACCACTTCGAGTAATTGCAGCTCATCTACAGCAGAGCAAATATTCAATTAATACCGACAATTTAATAACTGATTCCTTCAGCCCATTGCGCACAACCCTGATGCATGTCTTCTTTGGATTAATTAGTATTTCTATACAAAGGTCATTTTAATTTGCTTTAACTATTCATTAGACCCTAGTGCAGAGAAAGAAACAGAATGGGGATGACTTTTGTCTATTAATATTTCAGCGAAACGTCTGGCCATGTAAACTCTTGTGACGGAAGGTTGAGCACATATTGTGAAGAGAAACTGGCCTTGCGGAGCTGAGCATCACTCACCCTAATGCTGACAAATTAGTGTGTGAAAATGATTTATGTGACTCCCACACATAAAACACAACATGGAGAACATGGAGCAGATAGACGTCACATGTCTGAATCTAGCCAAGGACAGCGCCTGGAAATCATTCATTCTCTCCAACTAGAACGCTGCTTCCTTTTTTAAAGGCATAAAGGCAATGACTTATGAGTTCTCAAGGTTTTTTTTAAATATTATTTTGCATAATTTACAATAGGTACTGTCCTGCACATTTGAATGCAAATGATTAACATCAGCGTGATGTGGTCAATCATTTATAACTGTTCGGCTTTTATTTGGGAAGATTAGGCCTGTATGCAGTGCATCCACTTTTTGGCCAACTTTCAGGATTATTGTCTTCTCTCTCCCACTCTAAGGGTTTGGCTGAGCTGAGCTGAGCTGTTCTGGCCCTTCTCACTACTGCTGCCACTTCCATGACCCCAGGCTGGCCCTTCTACTGATCTACAGTTACAGCACTTGAAGGGAAGCCAGGTGCAAAGTGAATAGTTTTAACTACAAACAGCAGCCACAGGACAGCCCGTCCGATCAGGCCAATATCTTCATACTATTGGCCGCCGGGACGACAGGATCTGAAAACTTCTTTCAGTCTGAAAATAGGTGAATATGAAAGATTTCCCTGGTTTGAAAATGTAAAATCTTTTGAACATCTTGTTTCTGAATCTGGTCTCCATGAATATTTTGACACCCCAAAGTGTATCAGTTACAAAACCATGATAACTCAAAGAACCATTTTAGCAAAAAAAAAAAATTGTTTTTGTTGGTAAATAGTTTCTCAGTAATCTTTTGGCACTGTATAAAACACATAATGATATTGAAATACCTGAATTGAAAGTTGCAAGAACATAGCAACAGTACTAACCTTAGCAAGACTCTTTCAAATGATTAGTGAATTATTACTAATTACAAATTAATACATTTTGCAAATGCTCAGCTAAGTGTTGGTGCTTGTAAACCCTGTCAAAGGTTTTTTTTTTTTTTTCCTGCTTCACTGCTGAAAAAAAAACAAACAAAAAAAACATGTCCTCAAATCATTACTTTACCTGAGAAAGAAAATAAACTACTGTACTAGTGGAATTGATTTTTTCCAGGTAGTGCACGTTTTCTTCTGGTCATTTATCAGAAGATTTTGACACAACCTACAGGGCAGGTAACATTCATAAAATTTAGCATAAAATACACAAACTATATTGTCCATCCAAAAGCATGGCTCTATGTTTGTGAATTCATTGAGAAAACTATTATGTAAGAAATTCTATCAACAATCCATCCTCACCTGTTCTACCAAATAAACTGTGATAAGCCTTTTAAAAAAGGAAAAATGATCAAAGTAAAGGGAAACGACAGAAACAAAAACTAATCCAGGTTCAAGAGCTCAAGAGCTCTTCATTTAAAAAAGTACAATTTTCTAACAGGTTTTCAGTCTAAATTTGAAGGTCAGAGCGATGCAGCCTAATAGAGCTCATTCTGAAGGCCACTGCACAATTATAAAGCTCTGAAGCAAAAAGCTTTTTCACCCTGCACAGTATTTCCACTAATCCAGGAACTGACAGCAAGCCCAAAACCTGAGATCAGAGGCGGCAATAATAGCCCAGATTATTTAAGGATCATTTAAGTGCTGAAGGAGTTGACTATTAGGCCCTCTAAAAGTTAGTTCCTTATGGTCAGTGCCAAGCTGAACAGGAACCTGATAAAATAGCTTGGATACAGGTGATGCTTTTGAGCAGTGTTATGGAATAGTTAAGTGCTTTGTCAAGTATGCTCTAAAGCAGTTCCAGCTTGTTTAAGGACACGGTGGGGCAATTAGTCACCAGTGCGTTACTGTAGTTCAGTCTTGACCTTATAGAAGCACAGATTGAAACACTCAGCACTGAAGTGAAAACATCTTCCTTTTGGCAAAAGAGATGCATGCTCGCAGAAGACAGACAGCAGAATTGCGCTTACCTTCCTGCCGCCAGTGTTGAGCCTCAGTGGTGTCAGAAAGGGGTCAAATATCATGTGGCTGGTCTCGATGTTCACCGGAGACTGCCTCTTCCCTACTGAACACAGATTCCAGGCTGAATTCACCAGCCCCCAGAAGGACGGAACTGCAACAAGAGAAAGAAAATCTGACAATACGAACAGAAAAGCATCTTTTTTTAAATATTAGTTCTGTGTTCAAAATTTAGACAATCAGCCAAGACACGTTTGGTGTTCAAATTGATTTTTCTTTCATTTAACTTCTAAGGTTTTGTCCTGGTAGATGGCGTTCTGCTCTGACTGAGCACAGCTGTGCTGGTTAGGGCACAGGCGTGCTTCATTGGGGGATGGCTTTATATGTCATTCATACTGGTTCGTTTCCGTTGTCACAATGATGCGTTAGTTTTGTATCTTCTGTTATGTTATGTTCAGTATGACTAATAAAGCTAAGAGTGCGACTCCCGGCTACGCACTTATGCCCTACCCACAACAGCCCAGCCTTTCAGGTCTTGAGCTTCAAGCCTAAGATTGCTAACAAATACTAAAAGTCCAAAAAGTCAAATCCTTTCTGCAAATGCATCCCCAAATTTTTTGCTCACCTGCTCAAATCCAATCAAGCTGTTCATTAAAGTGCTTGCCACTGTAGTTTAGATGCATTTATGTGACAGTCACTCCAGGGGACCTCAAATGCCTCGACAAGGCTTGTTTTTTTCAAACCAAGTTGCAGGTTGAGAGAAATGTTTGGGATTTACTAATAAAAATAAAAGACTTGCGCGATGATTCACTTTTACTATATGCAAGCAACATGCATTTTTTTTTAACACTATATTCAATCATTTATAGTAAAGAGGAAAAAAAATGTCCATTTGCTATTTGACTGCATATGGGGTTAAGTGTCAAACTGTAAAGGCGACATGCAAAATTGATCTAATGAATGCTGATCTTTGGAAAGAAGTCTGAGTGTATGTAAGACCCGTGCAACAGTAAATGAAGTATCTTTAACCTGAAGCTGCTGAACAATTGCACAGACACAAACGCCTCCTATGTGAATAAAAACACACCCATGTTGTTTTAGTTTGGTTTACCAAGTCTGACAAATACTGTTAGATAACTGACAAAACAACATATTGTGGATAATGAGATCGCTTATTAAGGATTTTGCAAGTGACTAGCCCAGCATTCGCCAGTTCGAGTTGAGCTTCCAAGGTTACACCTTCCAGAAAAGTGAAATCCACCAGAGAGAAATTCAATCTGATCGCTAGAGACCATTGGCAGTGGAGGAGGCGAAGATTAATTATACAATTCACTAATGTGTAGTCCACTATGATGGTATCAGCACTTTGGTCCTCTAGGGATGGGCGGCAGCTCTCCAAATAAGTCTGGTGAATTCATAAATCACTGCAGAGACTGTCCTGAAGTCTGAAGAAGCAGGTGGTATCCACATCCTCCTTTCATGTTGAGAATAGACTTAATTTAGGGCCACATTTTCCAATACAGGCACCACCTGCTATTTCCTGGCGTCTAAGCGTTCAACAACTCCCCTTGAAAAAAAATAAGAGAGGAGCTAGACAAAGTACCGGCATGTGTGCAGGCACACACACATACACGCATACTGTTTGTGTAACTAAACCTGTTCAGATCCTAAAGTGGCCTAAATGCTTTGAAGTGGAAGCACACTTGATGAATATGAGCGTAGCGGAATTGAGGCCCAGACAGCTAAGTTGATTCTGATTAATAAAAGCACGCCCGGACAGTGAAGGCTGCATCATTGCGACACTCCTTATTCCCCCTCAGCTGCAAGCTGCTGCTCCATTCCACCTTACTGTCAAAAAACAAATTACTGTATTGGACAAAAGTGCTGTGAGGAAAAAAGAATGGAAATACATTGGGGAACCACTGAGTGATCTCTTGTTTAACGTGCTATTGAATGGGGCAGTAATCTTCTACTGCAGGACACTGATGGGAAAATGGCAAATAGTTCAGATGCCTCTATGTCATTCAGTGAAATGGCAGAAAATCCATAGGCAGAATGGGATTTCGCAGTGTATGGAATTGATCCATTACACACAGGCTTTTTGTCAAAATGTACACTTACTTATTACCTATTTATAACCCTTCAACTGCAGCCCCCAAAGCCAGTATCATTTTTTACTAGCAGCAGCTACCACTGTCAGACACATGCAAAAGCAGGGTCCTTCTACCAATTCCAGCTCTAAATGATCAAAATGGCCTCTTCCACTCACAGCTACTTTCCAAAGCAATTGAGCTTTTACATACTCCAAATAATACCACCATTTCAAGTTTTCATTCTTGATAAAGTGGCCTGACAGAAAAATCTCAGACCCTGTCTTAGACAAGACTGAGAAGCTTGCTCTGTTTAATGGTCTGTTTAATGTGAACACAAACTAATAAAACCTGGAGAACCCTTTTAATCTGAATTCTATAACCTTCTCTCAGCTCAGCACCCTACTGAGAGTAACAGTTAAATCTGGGAGGTGTGGAACTCTCACCACACTTATTAATGCATAAAACAGTATTATACAACCATGATTCAGTCCCTTGTCTATCCAGTGCGGTATGCGCTTGTTTTTTTTGGCCAAGGACGTTTTTGAGTCATATCCAACTGTAATCCAACCACCACTTAGTTCTAAATGGAACTTAATGATCAAACAAAGTGTTTTGTGCTTTCACGACACTCACACCCACACCCATAATTAGCAAAAAAATGACTAATATTATGTGGTGTATTAATCATGTTAAAGTTATTTTGTCAATTTACAAATACTGTAAAGCACTTTAAGGCACTGAGCAAATCAAATGCCATTGAAATGTATTTCTATTAAAATTTTAAATAAATTCTACTTTTCAAAACTGTCCTTCAAGTACAGTCCATGGAAGAGGTAGGACAGGAATGTCACCAGAAATCATTGCCTAACTCAGTGTGTTCATGTTGCTATTGGACACCAGCACAAATAATGGATGCAGTGATCAGCCATCACAATGCAATGTTTAAAATGACACAGCAGCCTTGAATTCAAAGTACAGCACAGAGCTGCACCGACACTGATATCACATTGGCATCGGTGCCGAATACAGTATTGGTGTCTGCAAGAGAGATTACCCACAGCATGAAGCGATGTCAGTCTGGAACAACTTAGTAATGTGTATGCGCACCAGTAGATGGACGAGCTGATCTAAAGCAAGCACTCTGCTGGTAGTGTTGGATTATTTCCAGATTGCGGCAAGCAGTAGTAAAAATGCTCATTGCAAAATCTCTACCATTAATATAGTGGGCAATGTGCCTGATGCAATTTTTCATAATCCGATGTTTACATCAGTATGACATAAATAAGTGCCTAAATGCAACATACAAACAGTTCCACACACACTCGCGTTAGCTCTGCTGAATGACTGAGTTAGTCAGTGTTAGTCAGCAATCCTCCTCTCCTGCTGTGTAGTGAAGTCAGTTGGAGTCTGAGGTAATGCTGGTAGTAGAAGAGAAGCAGCTTTGTGCCATATATACTGATAGCTGATTTACATCATCAGAATTGATCTTTATTTGATAGGCAGCTACAGTTCGTTAAGATTAAGAGTTAGTGTGAGTATTGATACTACTACTCGTTGACTGATATTAGGAAAAACATAGGTATCGTATCAGAATGGGACACTTAGTTGTGTGCAGTATAGGTTATTGTATGAAATATGAAATATGAAATAATTTGTAGAGAAAAAATGGGTTAAAAATCACCAAAAACAGCTGAATGACGATATGGGGAAAAGAGGAGACAAAGGAGGAACTTGAAATGGACATTTGTGGCAACCAGTCAAACTGGATTACTTGTGTTGAACTGAGTGCAGACGTCCTGAAATTAAAAGAAAGAATTGCTCTGATTCTTACACATTTCTTAAAACATTAGTTTCACATTTCAGTTTGACAATAACCTAAAACATACTACCAAAGCAACCGCAGGGCTTTCCAGGGCCAGAACAATATTGATTGGCTCTCAGTCACCTGGTCCAAACCCCACTGAGCATTCATTTCATGAATTTTAGAAAAGACAGAATGTAAAAAGCTCCAGAGAGATAAACAGAACTGTTTGGCTTTATAAAGGCCCATCACCAGAGAGTATCGCCACAGTCTGGTCCTTTCTGAGTCAGACAACTTGTACAATGCAATATATTGCATGACCAAAATAACAGACTGTTAGCAGACCTGCTGAATTACTTAAATTGTTCCGATGTTCTAAAACATGTAATAGTCTCTGTGATATCTTAAGATTATCAGGGAATATCAGTTGTTCCATTTTTCGCCCACATATGTGTTCCTTCCCAGGAAATGCTGTCAGGTTTTTTGCAAAAAATCCACTTCCACCTAATATAAACTGTGGCACGCAGCTTTGTTTCGAAGCAGCCTATAGAACCTGTGACTGAATTCACAAGATAATTATTTTTTACATGTGAAAGGTTTCATGTGAACGGATGGTGGATCCGTCTTGGTTTGAGTTTATCACAGATAATCTTGCTGTTTTCTCCTCAGACCACACAACATAGTCCCTCTGTGCATTGGAATCAAAATATAGATCAGTTAAAACAGCATCAACCACAGCCTTTAATCAGATTTACCCCATTGGATCTCACGTCTCACGCTATTCATCCTCACTACAGTGAGAGTTGTGGGAGAGGTGTAATGTTGCACATGTGTAGACTAAAGATTTCTTTTCCGATTTGCAAGAATAGAAGCCACTCCTGCGGCCATCCCCACAGTTTATTATGAGTTCAGAGTTGAGCTGAAGGCATGCACCGGGCCTGAGAGGACACACTCACACCAATTAAGCTCCCCATTAATTACGTCCTCTTCCACATCTCACTGCAAATCATAAAGCCTGTGCCCCAAGATGCAATTGACTACTGCAGAGCTACCCACTTAACATTTAAATGAGAAGTGCCAGAGTAATAACAGTTCTTAAGATGGCTTAAAAAAATCTGAAATAAGTAAGCGAAGCACAGTAAGCAAAGTGCAAGCAGTATGTAAAGGCACAAGGTGAATCCAATTAAATTTGAGAATATCCTGGATAAGCATCAAAAAAACCACTATGGTCTATTTTGATATGCTGATGCAAAATGTTACGGCTTCTTTTTCCGCGCGGCAGGAAATCAAACAGCTTGCCGATAAATGCTTACTAAAGCAAGTACAGGAAATAACATCTTAATGATAATAAATGTTTTGGAGATATATTAAAATGTATGATGGGGGAATTGCAGAGCTGCAGATGCTCCTTCATGCCAAGGTTCCCTACAAAAGGTTTATTTTTTTGCCCAGCATATGGGTCACATGGATAAACTGATAAGCTCCTGCCCCTCATGTATAAGCTAGACATATTAAACATATATGAGGAGAATATAAAGTAAAACATGCATTTACTCTTCATGATGTGAAATGTTCTATTTTATTCTATTCTATTCTATTCTGTTCTACTCTACTCTAGTCTATGCTATTCTATATGGGAAAGCCCCCTTGTTTCCTAAATTGATCTGTAACAAAACAATTCTACGTGCCTCACTTTTGCCATGTCTAAATGTGGCTGAGGTAATTCAGGCCTCCTGCAACCTAATAGGAGCACTTAATCAAGTAGCACTTTATCAGTGGCAGCATTAGTGGCAACAGAAGTACCTGCCCCCTGCTGATGATTAGTGGTCAAGTCTGCAAATCATTCAAAAGCCTTCATTAGAAAGGTAAATACTTGAGCAGGTAAAAAAGACAGGCCACGGACAGTACAGAGAACTAGAAGGCTCCTTTGTGCAAATGGCTGACGACAGCTGGACTAGTTACGGTGTGTCCTCTAATGCCAGTGTAATCTCAGCACCCTGGGCTGATGGGCCTCATTAGGCCACTCAAGTCAGAGCACAATAAACATGTCAGTCACGCTAACTCCTCCTGTCATTTGCTAATGGTCAGGGATATCCGACCTGGCGGGTTGAGGCTTCTCAAAGCAGAGCACCAACAAGCGCGAAGGGGCAGACAAATCCATCACAGAGGGCTGAGAACAAAGGAGACGTCAGCGACGGGTCAAGCCGAACCAAGGTGGTCACCACCAGCTCAGATCTGCTAACACTTCTCCTCAAGCGATGGCTATACATCAGTTTATACAGGGTGTGGGCATCATCAAAGTCCTTAACAAGAGTTAGTGCACTTGCGCTTTAATTGTTGACTGCCTTGTTTAGGCAGCTTGTGTCTCCAGGGAATCCTTAACTGATAGTCTCTCTAGGATATTTTCAAGTTTGGCTCTATCCCAGAGCATTTTTGTGCTGCTGGAAGCCGCTCAGAAAAAGCAGTACTTTAGAGTGGAACAAGAAATAACGGGTGCATCCATCTGAAAAACTGGATCAGGACTCAAATATTCACCACAAAAATGGCTTAGATATCAATCAGGCACGACCACATTCGTTGTTTCTTCTGCCATCGTTAGACACTGGCAGAATTAGAAAATACCCATTACACATTGCATGATAAATATGTGCATAGCCACCTCCGCTATACAATCATATCTAATTTATATCTCTATTTATGCACTATGTTGCTATGAAAGTGACCAATCAAACATAATGCAAGACTTAATTAAGGCTTAACAGACGTAATGTCAGTATCCGACTGCAGACAGCAATCAGCACAGGCAGAGGATGCAGTGCATTTAGTGAGGCAATGGTTTAACACTTAATCATCATGCTCTAGGATTTCCACTATGTTTAAGCACAACAGATAAACAAATAAACAAACAAATGCATACATTTAATAAAGAAGTCTGTGCATTTTCTCCAAGTTTTTCCCCACTAATGGTTTGATGCTGGTATCAAACACCTCTTGTCCAAATGCACTGATCTCTCGAGTAATCTGTGCACTTCACTAGATACAGTAAGGTTGTAGCTCACTGCTGTAAAACTGGCTGTGTTCAGAAATCTGAAGTTGCTGCTGTGATTACATGATTCTGAAAAAAATCTATTCATTCAAATTTCTGGCATATCCAAAAAAGCTAACACATACTTTCCCGAAGCGTTGATGGAAATGTCAGATAAAGCAGAGCTAAATAATTGTTGCAATATGCATGGGCCTGACCTGAATTGATTCGGCTCATCACCAGACTGGTAACTGAAACCTCTCAAAGAAATAACTCTTTCCAGTTTCATCAAGTTAATTTCATTATGTTAATTCATGTATCAGTCCAGCAGAACAGAATAATTACAAAGAAAGAAGCAATCAATCAGTATTTCACACTCAATACTTTCTTTACAAAGCACTAATAAACCCCTGAGCCATTTGTTTCATCAGCAGCACTGCTGCAGGGATTGCTCCTATCTCCGGTTATGTCTCCAATTTTATTTGGTTGCTGTTCTTTGGCGATAACCCAAGTAACAGGCGTGTCAGGATTGGGGTTTTACTTGAACCTTTGACAGAATCAATGAATTATTTCTTTTTCTTAAGTCATCAAGCTGTTATTTTGCAAATAACCATCCCAGAGAGAAGCCTTGTGTGATATTGATCCTCATATGCTAAAATTATAAGAAATATTAAGTGCCAAGAGGGCGTGACGTCCCCCTGCTTCAGTTCTCGGAAAACGTAATGTGACAGGAAATGAAATAAAAAACATTCAATAGCTTCTTTCCTTCTGAGTCTCCTTGCACTTATTTTCTATAACACTTTCAAACAGAATGCCACAGGGGTCATGCTCCACATTATTGAACTCAATAATTTTGGATGGTGTCCTTTCCTCTGCAATGCACTTCACAATTGCAGCTTAAGAATTTCCTTAGACCGGTAAACATACACACACACACACACATACATACATGCACACACACACACACACACACGCATGTGCGCACACACACACACACACACACACACACACACACACACACACTCTAACACACAAAGTATATATTAGACTGGACCTATTACCTGTGGAAAAGCCCTGTCTTTACCATATTGCAGCCCAATCATCTCATTATACTCATGATCTAATGATCTATCTTCCCTTGTGGCTTAAATCCCAGCTCACTTCATTCCACATGTCCTAATTTACTGGATGTTTTTGCTTAATAATCCAACACTTAACAGTTTGGGAAAGCATACCCACAATGCTCTGTATCGCATCAGTACGTGGGTGGGTGCCTTTTTATGCTTAGAACACTCATTGAAACATGGAGTGGAGCGAGAGAGGTTAGGTCCTAATCTACCACACAACTACATATTTAAGCAAGCCACACTGTTTTTCCAGTGGAAGAAACTGTTGTAAAAGGTCAAAATGAAACATACGGACAAAGGCACTTAATAGCTGTCTCCTGAGGGTCACATAAGTCTAGTGTGAATTACTTGTGGCAAATTATGCTTTTTAGAGGGAGTCTTTTGGCATTTTTTCCACCGAGCAGTGTGGCGTGACAGAATTGTCATGTGCTGTCACTTCAGTCAGACCACACTAGGTAGCAAAAACTCACAATATGTGACTCTTCAAATAAAAATGTAAACCCTACAAGCTACATAAAATCTAAATCTGTCACTCCTGCACTGAAAAGAAAGTGAAAGTGACAACCCTTGCCATTGCAAGGTCACAGCACAGCAGACAGTGAACCACAATGAAATTGGACCTCTGCATTTAACCCATGCACACTCAAACACCGTGCAGCAGTGGGCAGCTATTGAAAGTGCCCGGGGAGCAGTGACAGGGACATCACCTTGCTCAAGTGTACCTCAAGGCAACCTATTGGGAAGGGGTTCGAACCCCCAATCCTCCAATCATGTGGCTAACGCCCAAACCGCTAGGCCACCGCTGCCCCTTTGCCCACTGGTTCTACCTTTCTGTCTTCTTTTGGCATCGCCTAAGACATGAACTCATGTCACGTCTACTTTCATGGTTCTTTTGTACAATATGAAATGGACACAGGTTCTCGGGTATGGATAGTTCTTGATTTGGATTATTAGCACTTTACCAGTGCCTTTAGATGGCACAGCTAACCTCAACTGATTACTCATATAGCTCTGGTGTTGTTCTACAAGAGTCACTTTGATTGAATCCAGTAGTTGCTTTCACAACTTTAATTTCCTCTGCCTTCATCCTGTGTGTAGTATCGGCACTGCAAGGGCAGTACCAATCAACTGGGAAGCTCCATTTAGTGCTGAATCCACAGGGAAAGGGTTTTTTTTTTGGTAACACAAAAACACATAGATGCCCACATAAATGTAAAGCCAAAAAAACTTGTGTATCTGTGTTATTACAGCAGAACCTTATACATTTTCCAAATATATCTGGTGTAGTTTTGCTGGAGATGAAAAACAAAACAATTTCAAATAAATGAAAATAGCCTAAGATAGTACACTCATTGGCCACTTGATGAGCTCCAGCTACTTGTAGGTGCACTTTATCAACATGCAATTACAGTCACCGACCGATCTGTTGCTTGATTATGTATCAACCCTCTCTGTTCTATCTCTACCTTCACCAAGGGTTTTTGACCACAGGATCACTTTTGACCAGGCATTATTTGGATGGTGGACTATTCTCAGCACAGTGACGCTAACCTGGTAATACTATTTCACTATATCAACTGCTACAAGTGTATCCAGCAGAGACGTATGCAGGGCTTTTGAACAAATCAGTGTCACTGCTAATTGAGGTCTGCCACTCAAAAATATCAAGTCAAGAATAGCTCTGGGCACAGAAACTGACCAGTGATGAATGGCTAGTGTACTGTTTCTCTAACAAGTCCTCAGGGAAAATAATACATCAACAGATGGGCTACAGTCTCCAGCTATACCAACAAGCTGGAGCTGCAGGAGGGTTTTTAAATAATGTGGCCTGTGAATGTACACGAATAATAGTTTTATTCCTCTCAATAATATTTTATTCCACAAGATGAAAATAGACTCAGATCTTGTATAAAAGTCTCTCTAATAAGAGCAAAAAAAAAAAAGAATTATAACAAATAAAAAAAAAACAGAAAGAATGGCCAATAATAATTACCACTGCAGCAATAACAGGTGTAGAGTAATTCTAATTTTAGAAACACCCTATTATTCAACACAGTGGAAAGAAGTAGGAGCGGGGAAAAAAACAAGAAAAAAAAAACTAATCAGGTCTAAACTACAAGGACATATCTGGGCTGCATGCTTGGCACTGGGACTGTGACAGATGTGCAGATTTAACTTCGAAGTGCAATTCTGACTTTGGTTAGCATTAGTGACACCAGCCGCAGTAAACGCATCTGGAGCCAGTGGTTTTATCTTCACTAGCTGTTAGTCAATGGCAAAAACAAATCAACAGTGCTTCTCTCTCACAAAACAGTTGGCCAAATGTGATCGAGCGATTGAGTGTTTAAGAAGCACAGAAGCACATTATTCACATGGATAATTATTGGTCCTATTCTATCTGAGGATTATGACTAAAACTGAAGAAAGGTTTCCAATAGTAACAAAAAACGACTCAGTCTGCAGACATGTAGAGCACCAGCAGTGAAGAACGAGGTGGAATAAACATGCAGTTGCCAAAGCAAATAAAAAAAATGGCCGGTTTGTGCAAACACCTAAAAAAACAGGAGCGCTCCATAAGCATGCATGTAAGCTTTGATGAACCATGCCTAACATGATCTTACAAACTGAAAACTGAGCAAGTAGCTTAAAGCACTTGGCACACATGACCCGTTTGTATCGCGGCCTTCCTCAGGTGGTTGTTAATGCGTCACCGTTTCAATGGCCGCCGCGTAAAAAATTCATTCGTAGCTGGGCCGAGGGAACCATGTTGGAGATGTAAGAGAAATCGGAATGATGATGAAAAGTGGATGAGTCATGGCTCAAGGTTGCTCAGTAGTGGGAGAACTCCTTTTGTGTGCCAGCCCAGGGTGTAGCTTTTGGAGTCTTTCTGCATTTGCGCTTGGTGTTGGAAGCCAGAGGCTAGCCCAAGGCTGCTTTCGGCTGCGGCTATGTGCTAGGAATACGCAACAGCCCAAAACATCACACTCCTGTTCAAAGAGGCCACGTCTACCATCTACATCTGTGCATTGAACCCCATTAATATTTGAGCGCTGTATTTCGCAGAGCCTGAGATCGAGGAGGCCACTTTATGAAAAGCGATCTCGCCGAGCCTCTGATGTACCTCCAGCTCCTTAACTTTGTCATACAGTTTGTAGGAAGAAAGCAACATATTTCATCGAGTAAACATATTAATTAATTAATCATAATTAAACATTAATCATCTTTCTGCATGAATTACGTTCATTTGCACAATTCATTGTGGATTTCTTTGATCTGTACGGTGGAAGTGGGCTGCATAATTTTCTCAATTCGGTCAAATGTGTAATATCTACTCTTCAGAACAATCAACAGCTACTTGAGCAACTTGGTTCAGACAAGGATCGTCACTCGCTAAAGCCAGAGTAGAAAAAAAAAAAAACGTGTATGAAAGTACTGATTGATAAAGGTATTGATAAAATTAAGCAATAATAATTTACATAAATACATTTGAATAAATAAAATGTCATCATAGTCAGCTGTTTCCTGACTATGATGCCTTAAAGCTCTTATTTACATTTACGGCATTTAGCAGACGCTCTTATCCAGAGCGACTTCCACATCCTAATTACAGGGACAGTCTCCCTGGAGCAATTCAGGGTTAAGGGTCTTACTCAGGGACCCTGTGATGGTAGTGCTAGAGGCGGAATTCGAACCCGGGACCTCTTGAGCCATGGTAGGATAGTGGTATCCTACAACTACACCACGCCACCCATAGTTGATAAAATGTCAAATATTGTACAAATATTTGTGAAATATGTAGTTATAGCAGAGCAAATTATTACCCCTGGGTAAGGTACCATCACTGCTCCCTGGGCATGGGATATGGCTGCCCCCTGCTGCACTGTGTGTGGGTTAAATACAGAGACACATTTTGTTTTGGTTCACTGGGTCAAGTATCCTACCACTAGACCAACGCCAACCCTCTTATATACCTAGCCCAGTCCGGTTAGCATCTTCTCCTAAAAAGGTTTGAAACCTTTTTTATTTTAAACAATGTATTATTATTATTATTATTGTTATTGTTATTATTATTGTTGTTGTTGTTGTTGTTATTATTATTTATAAATTATTTATTTATTTATTTACTTATTTCATTTTTACTCTTTTTTTTATCTGTTACAATGTATATGCTTATGTATATAAAAATATTTTTTATATACATTTTCACAAGACCATTTTTCAAGCTTTCTTTGTCCCTTTTAATTAAACACTTCAGTGCAGATTAACTGCCCTGTTCTGTGCTGCATTCAGAGACACTGCTTATAGCTTCAGTGCAGTTGGGTGGGGCTGCAGTTTCGACATTTTACTTTCGGCATTTTATTTATTTTAAGGATTATATAGAAAAAAAAACAGTTCTCCAGAAAGAAAACCTACATTTAATTTCATTCTTGAAAACTGTGAACTTGACTTTAAAAAAGCACAGCACTGCACGGTAAACTTTTTACACCCCCTAACTAAATAATTGCATTTTTGATAAAAGTACAGATTATTAAACGCATTTAAACCCATAGCTGTTCACAGCACATCTCTGAACAAACTAAATAATGCCCATTCTGACACATTATTCAAAAAACACTGTTTATAAAGTGGTTCCAATAATGATGCCCAGTAAGATGTCCAATTCTCAATGCAGAGGCTTAATTATCACTCAACAGAATATAGAACATTGTACACAAAAGCCTATTTGATTACACACAGCAATATACAAATGAGTAACCTGCTTTCAAAATGCTTTCATAGCTTCAGCATGTGCATCATGGCTCAGACCCACACAATGTGATCCCTGCAATGTGTGAGAAAGCTGCTTGTATTTTTTTCACTTAAACAGCTGCATGCGAGAGGAAAAAGTGGGTTTAGTGTCTTGATTGGTGCACTGATTAGTGTAAAGGCACATGCTTTAGTCATCCTTTAAGCTCGGAAGCAGTAAACAAGCATGTGGTGTATTTGATGTTCTTCCCTAACAGATTTGAGGAGAACATCAAATGAATCCATGGCCGTTGTGCTGGACATTCCATCTTAAACAACAGAAGAGAAGTGGAACAAAATGACATAGAACACATGATGGTATCTCAAATGAGTCTCATCAAGAGGCATAAAATTGACATACTAATGGTTTAGCCAAATACCTCCCAACTCCCCCTCCAAAAATAAAGACATATGGGCATTTGAATGAGATGATACATAAGCAGATAAATAGATGAATAAAATGCCTTGATGAGTCATCTGCAATTCATCATGTGCTTTTAAATCCTGAAACTCCATTAGCTGCAGCTACTTAATCAAATAACTCAACAGCCCCCGCTGCTTTGTTTTCGCCTCCTTTCATTAATTGCAGCGAGAAGAATGACACCATAGCAAATGAGCAGGGTGTGACTGAGGATGCAGTAATGGAGAGAGATGCTCAGGCTCACCAGCACATCACTCCATTAGATGCAAGGGTAATAACAATGTTTACCTCAGTACATAAAGAAAAAGCATGATAGGTGCACAGGTTAATAACACACTGCTAATTATTGGCAGCAAATTCTCTTGTCACAAATTACACCACATAATCCGACACCAGTTGCTGTGGAAGTTTAAAGTGATAATAAAACTTGCATGACCCACTGATTGGTGAGTGAGTGTGGTTATCAGTCGAGCTTGCTTTGAAATCTCATTTGTTACCAGAATGTAATTAATCTTCTGAAAACTATACATATAGATTTACAGCCATTATCATATGCACTTATCCAGAGCAACATATACTGCCTAATTGCAAGTCTCCCTTGAGCTTCTTGGTATCAAGGGCCTTGCTCAGTGTGTGTTGGATAGAGCTAGTTTCAAACTCACAACCTCTTGGACCACGGCTGAGTACCCTATACCTAGTCTACCTCCATCCCACTTTAAAAAGCCTGCCCTGCTGCGGCTCTTTTCATGCCAAATTCTCACCTTTCTACGGGTCAAAGCAGCAAAGCTTATTTAGGTTAGTATAATATACTATATTCCATATTGCAGTGTAAAAAACAGCTTATTCATTTGTTCATTCATTCAATCATTAGCTTAGCATTAGGACAGCCATGTGGTATTTGGTGTCATTCAGCTTATACTTTCAAATTCAGTTTTCGTTAAGATAACAAAATTAGGGTGGTGCAGCAGCGTAGTGGTAGTTTAATTCCCAAATGGAGTTTGCATGTACTCCCTATATCTATGAAGGTTTCTTTCCAATGTCCAAAGACATGCATGACTGGAGATGCTAAATGCACCCCTCAGTGTGACTGTGAGGGTGTTTGTCTGTGTGTCTGTGGGGTGGCGGTGGTCTAGTGGTAGGCTACTTGCCTCTGGACCTATGGCTCAAGAGGTCCCAGATTCAAATCCCACCTCTGGCATTACCACCGCTGGGTCCCTGAGCAAGACCCTTAACCCTGAGCTGCTCCAGGGGGGACTGTCCCTGTAATTAGGACATGGAAGTCACTCTGCATAAAGGCGTCTGCTAAATGCTGTAAATGTAAATGTATCTTCTCTGCAATGGACTGGCGAACTGTCCACTGTGTGTCTCTGCTTTTTGCCCCACCCGTGACTCTATTTAGGATAAGCAGCTGAGATAGTGTCACCCTTTTCATCAGCAGTCAAAATAGACTTAACGGGACAACTGCTTCTGCAGCATACAGTCACTATATTTTTTTGAGAAAGAGATCAATTAGAGAAAGAAAAAGAAAGAGAGAAACATATAGCCTCAACCATATTGTTGCAGATAAACAGATGAATCAATGATGAGAGCTTTTTGTCTTTTTAAAAATCAAACTAAAACTGAAAACCTTGGTCCTACACTTCAAATCACAGTGCTGATACTGTGTGAAACAAAGACACTGAATGCACCAGTGACAGGGGAAGTTTGCAGGCTATGTATGGTAAATCAGCTTTTCAAATCATTCACTGTTTAAAGGACTTGAGTCACAGTGTTAAATGTACTCAAGGTTAATTTGCTGTAGCAATAGGATCCCAATAGTAGATACATGTGTGTGCTTCGGGACTCAGACCAGGTTAAATTCATGATATGAAATTCCAAGGAGTTTCAGTACACATGTGGTGTTCAAGATGAATGATGAAGAAAGCCTGTGCAATTGTGACACATGGCTGGTTTGTTACAGTAAGAGCACACAGCATGATCAATACACAGGAAATAGAAAAAACTAGTCCCCCAGACAGACCCATTGATGAAGCACACCTGAGTGAGCAATCAGCTGATGTGCTGAACAAGGTGGTTGCTGCATAGAAATGCCAGCATTCCTGCTACAACTGATAACATTAGAAAAATTGTTGACGTATCGCGTGTGATGATTCAGTTCACCTCTTGCATTTAACCTATGTTTAATAATAATGAAACAAGCCTGAACTCTTAAACCTTTAGAAACCTTTAGATCAGTTTTACTGTCAGATCTATTAGCAGCAACACTGGCTTCTAAATTAGAAGAAAGAATTAAGATATATGAAAAATGTTTTAGATGTCATTTGAACTTACCATGGACATGGGTGATTATACAATAACTGAGGTAGCTTTATAGCATTAATAATGGAGCCCTAAAATAAATTTTTTTTTTTTAAAAACTAAAAAAGGTGCAAATATAAAGACATATAATGACTATATGTACACAATTACACTATACTATGTATCGTTTAACAATTTAGGTGTTTCTTACCAACATATGAACACTTAAATAGTTTCTGGTGTCTGGCTTATTTTAATTAAAGCTACACTATAATTACTGAACAAAAGACTGAACATTAGGATGAACCTGTGATAATTATTAATTCCTCAAAGAATCAAAAAGAGGCTCTGTGTTCCTGTTTTTCAACAGAAAATTACATAAATAGCCACATGACTGAAGTACAGACATAAATGGCATTATGTCATTATTTCTGATAAAAAAAGTTGTTGTTGAAATAGTTATCACTAGACCTGTCCAGGGTGTTTCTCCGCCTATCGGTCTGTAAACGCTGGGATTGGCTCCAGCATGCCTCACAGCCGTGGTTGAGGGTTTTAGACAACGGATGGATAGTTATCACTAATACCTCTTATCTCAAAGCACAGAAATATTTCAAGATATTAATAGCAGCACATACAGCAAGGGTACATGTTTACTTTAGACTTCTCCCTCTCTCCGAATCTTTCCAAGCTTCTCTGGAACAGATCCACTAGAGTGAGCAGCACCTCTCCAAACTGCTGTCATGCTGAAGGCCAGACACATCTTTCTTATCAATAACATGCCATAAAAATGCCACCCATGTGCTCTCTCTTCTGTGCACACCAAAGTCAAAATGGACTCCTCAGGTCAAACAAAGAGTGCGAAGAAAACGACTTTTTTCCCTCATTAGACATACATTTCAAGCATGATCATTACAAGGAAAGAAGAACCGTTTGCATATTTCCACTTGTGGATTATCGAAAAGAAAAATCAGCACATCAAGTTCAGAGTAAATTTACTGGGAGGAATAGATCCCAAAGACAATTACAGAATATCATTTGAGTAACAGCATAACTGAACTCACCCAAACACACATGAATGTGTCCAAATACACTGACTTCGGGGAATTAATAATTGATTAAAGTGCATAAATGCCTTAGAAATAGACCTGAACTCAATTTAGACCGTCTTTCTCGGTGACGTCCACCAGAAACACACTGAATAATTTAATTATCAACTCTTTTTGCTCCTCACATGCTCTCTTAAACAGTGATGAATACTGTGTCACTGCATACTTCCCATACATTATCTAGCAATAAGCCGTAATCTTCAACACATTCACCCAGTTTCATTGTTCATGGAAAGCCAAGTATTGAGACTCATGCTTAAAAGGTAATTAGAGCTGAAATCTCTGCGGCCCTGTTCTAATGTAGTCATACATGTCCTTTCATGTGCTGTCTGATAAGTGCAAAGTGTGACCCTCAAAAAAAAAAAAAAAGGACATATTGTGCCCTTTAATATCCATTTCTGCATAGCTTCTATTGGTTTTCCCAAAGCATCACCATCTGCAAATGTTTAAAGCAATCACACACTAATGTCTAAAATGTTCACCCTGATGGCAATGAAAATTACATTTGTCAAATACAGTGGCACACCGGAAAGCCTGGTGACCAAAATGTGACTAAAGTGACTAATTATACTATACTTTCTTCTGCCCCACCTTAGTGATCACTACTGAATTCCTGGGTTAAACCAAAGGAACTGAGGACACTGAGGGCAAATGTGTTGACCTCTATATACATTTGTAGCCAACCTACCAGTAAGAGGATGGATTTTTATTTCACTCTCAGCTACAGTGAGGGGTTTGGTAAGTGAAGCAAAAATTTCAGTTCAATTTCAGCAAGGATTTCAGTCGCAGAAGACAAAAGCATTCTGCGGTTGGAAAGCATCCAAAGCTCCATTCTATCAAACTATTTGGAAAGCATGCCAAAAAAAAAAGAAGAAGAAAACAATAAAAAAAAAAACTTTCTTTCATCTAAACATGAAGTGCCTTAAGTTTGCTAGACACTTCTGGAACTGGGCTCCTTGGTCATTTACATTTACGCTCTAATCCAGAGTGACTTCCATTCCCTAATTACAGGGACAGTCTCCTGGAGAAACTTGAGGTTAAAGGTTTTCCTTGGAAACCCAATGGTGGTAGTGCTGGAGGGGGGATTCAAACCTCTTGGTCTGTAGCAAAGTATCCCACTATTAGACCATGAGTACCCAGATGGAATGGTCAGATGAGACAAGATGAGACCTAAACACAAAAACTGTAGCACACAGAAAAACTGAGTACAGAAAAGAGGGCCAAGAAACATGGTGGATCCCCCTCTCTGTCTCTGAAAGCAACTAGTCTAGTCATTGTGAAACACAGCACAGCACACAGTGAGCTACAATGAAATTAGACCTCTACATTTGACCCAGCCATTGAAAGCATCTGGGGAACAGTGATGGGAACAGTACCTTGCTCAAGAGTACCTCAGGGCAACCTACTGGTAAGGGATCTGAAACCATGATCTTCCGATCCGGGGGCCTAATCCCTAAACCCTAGGCCACCGCTGCCCCAGTGTTTGTCTGTCTGTCTGTCTGTCTGTCTGTCTGTCTGTCTGTCTGTCTGTCTCTCTCTGTCTCTCTCTGTCTGAGAGAGAGAGAGATTTTTCACCTATATTGACATAAGAAAACACAAGGAACTTTGGAGTAAAACAGACTAAATTAAACATGCAAACACTCCAGCAAACAGGGAACTTAATTAAACAGGACTTGTATGGTTTTAATAGCTAGGAAGAAGTGGCAGAAGTGATAGGGACATCAGCTCTGCTATGAGCACCCCCAGACAAGAGACATGTTTGCCTCTAGGATAAGACAAAACGACAACATCGGATATAGAGTTCAGCACACAGCCATATATTTTGATTGCAAGAGCAACTATGACCTGGCTACAATCAGGTCAGAGAATCCCTTTCTGAGGCCTGGGATGCCTGGGGAGGAATGCCTCAGCGCCAGCACACTGCTGCACATTAGACTGGCTCATTGTCTTGGAAGCACTGTAGGACTGGTAATTCAGACTAAGCATAGATAAGCAGGATCAAACTGTAACACACATATTCATATAGATGTCTATATGAATCTGAATGCTTTCTGACTGTTAAAGACTAAATTAAAGGACTTAATGTAGGCCGCACACTGGGGACACTGGAAACAGTATTAAGGACTGTAACATCCCACAAAGATTTAAACACTGCAGTTATGGTTGTTATAGCAGCATAAAAGATATTCAATGCTTTCTAAAGCCCTTGTCACATATAAACCCTGGACAATGTGCACAGAATCTGATCCCGAAACTGTTTGGAGCATGTAGCACAGCATTTTCTGTAACGTGTTCACGTGCATCCAAGTGCCAGGTTAGTAATTTGTTCAAAACAATTGTCTCTTGTCTTTTTCATTTGTCTGACAGCTTTGGTGCCCATAAGTCTTGTCATTTCTGAAGTCAAACATTTTTGTTACGTCCTTGGTGTACACTTTGCCTCCTCTTCCTCCTCTTCCTCCTCTTCCTCCTCCTCCCCCTCCTCTTCCTTCTTCTTCTTCTTCTTCTTCTTCTACTTCATCTTCTTCTTCTTCTTTCTCGCCATGGATTCTCCTGAAAATGATCTGCTTTTTTCAGTTCTGGACTCTACTGACCAAAAGGAACCTTGTATTAGGGAACCTAAAGCCAGTTTAATGTCCGGCGATTCGGACATTTGCATTCACGCGTACCGTTCCTCCACGTTAAGTCTAGAAAAGTTGAAGGTTGCACTGTGTGTGAAAAAGCAGCTAAAGAAAAAAAGGTTGATTTGTTTCTTTCACTGGCCTGCTTTGACTAAAAAAAACTTCTTTTAGCAGCATGCTGAACAGTTCTGTGGCCTCTACAGAGGCAAAGCCACCATCTCTTCAGATACTGATACAATATCAGACAATGAGAAAAAAAATCTTGAGAGGATCACAGCTCTTTAGTCTTTATTCTTCACAGCCCAGGTGTACCTATCACCAGGACTGAGTGAAACTAGAATCTCTCTGAGCCTATGGTCTGATCTTTTTTATTGCATGTCATGCGGCACTTATTACTATTAAGCTCATATGAAAGAATCTCATTACTGCCTGGTATTATTCACATTTAGTAATGAGCTCATATGAGGGATTATTATTACTGCTGAGTATTATTCATGTCTAGTATCAAGCTCAAACAGGGCATTCTTTCTACTGTTAAGTGTTATTCAGGTAGTATTAAGCTCAAATGAAGGTAGATTTATTATAAAGATGCTATAAAATGAATGAAACAGTCTCGAGCTAAAAGAACTGAAATGAATCCAACTGAACTGAAATGAATTGAACTAAATTATTGTAATTTAACATTTCAATTCATTGACTAACAGAACAATTTGTGCCTTCTCAGTTCTGAGCTTTTCTATACTGTGTCCTGTATGTATGTACAGTCATGTGAATAAATTAGGACACCCCATTAAATGTTCTTTTTTAAAAAATGTTCACATATTGATGTCTAATCTTGTGGAAAAGAAAGTGATTACCTTGCAGGTAAACAAAAAAATTAACCTTGATTTATTCATTAAACAATACATAGCAACAAAATGTGTATTCTAACTGAGGAGAAAGTTACTAATAGCCAGTGTTACCCCCTTTGGCTGAAATAACTGCAGTGAGACACATCTTGTAGCATCTACCAGTCTCTGACATCAGTCTGAAGAAAGCTTGCCCCACTCCTCAATACAAAATTCTTTAAGCTGTGAGATGTTTGAGGGGTTTCTTGCAGGTACAGCCCATTTCAAGTCACCCCACAGCATCTCAATATGATTAAGATCTGGGCTTTGATTATCCATTTCTTTGTTTTCTGCTAGTCTTTGGTGGATTTACTGGTATGTTTTGAGTCATTGTTATGTAGCAGGGTCCAGTTCTGCTTCAGCTTTAATGTTCTTACAGGTGGTCTCACACGTTCCTCAAGCACCCTATGATACACAATAGAATTCATGTTGGATTCTATGATGGTGAGCTGGCCCGATCCTGCTGCAGCAAAGTTTTCCAAACCATAACATTTCCACCTCCATGCTTCACAGTTGGTATGAGGTTCTTTTCCTGGAATCCTGTATTTGGTTTTCACCACACGTGTCCTCTCTTCTGGTGTCCAAATAATTAACTTTTAGACTCATCTGTCCAAAGAATATTATTCCAGAAGTCCTGGTCTTTGTTTACTTTCTCTCTGGTAAACTTCACTCTGGCCTTGATGTTTCTCTGAGAGAGTAAAGGTTTCCTCCTTGCACACTCCCATGAAGTTAAAGCTGTGCAGTCTCTTTCTGATTGCAGAGGCATTTTCACATCAACAGTAGCAAGAGCCTGCTGTAGGTCCTGTGATGACATTTTAGGGTTTTTGGAAACTTCTTTTAGTATCTTGCGGTCTGCTCTTGGGGTGAATTTGCTTAGACCTGAGCCAGACCTGAGGATGCTGGCAGTTGTTTTGTAAGTCCTCCACTTGTAGACTATTTTCTGGACAGTGGAATGGCTGATTCCTGAAATTCTTACCAGACTTATAAGCTGCTACAATCTTCTTTCTGAAGGCCTCAGGCAGCTTGTTTGATCTCAGCATGGTGTTCACTCTCACCTCAACAGTCAGGAGCACACCAGACTAAATGTCTGAGGTTTAAATGGTCAAACCTCTTTCAAAAATGCTGAGTAACATTGTTCTAATCATGTACACCTGGTGTGCGACACCTGTCTGTAATTTGAGCCATTTTAATTGGGAATAAAGGTGGGGGTGTCTTTTTTTATTCCTCACCCAATATTGTTAAAATGCAGATTAAATATCCATTTGTTCAAGAATATTACAAAAACACACAGGTTTTCATAGGGTGTCCAAATGTTTTCCCACAACTGTATGCGACTTGCATTTTATATAACTGCTATTTTTATTAGGATTAATGCAGTTTGTATCTAATCCCAAAGGCAGCAACAACAATCAAATACGTACTCAGAGTTTCCCACAAAATGTAATTGGTTCTACTACTGTTTGCTGGCATCCTTTGTGAAATTAACCTGGTAATATTAAAATAAACACTAAGTAGGAGCTACAAATATGCATGACTGAATCCTGTTCCCTTTCACTGTCAGCCTTCAGATCTTATAAGAGAGGCAGATGCAGTTTCAACATAGAGGTCACAGCTTGGTGTGCATGCATGCGTGCAGAGTTGTATATTACACTTTTGCCAGAGATGAACTGTCTGCCAACTTAAAACAGTAGCTTTCTTTTCTTCACCTACATTCCATTAGACTGTAAAACAGGCTGCAGAACAATGTGCAGCGCTGGACTTTCTTATTTCAGGTTCTCGTTCCACAAATTGAAATCATGTCAGAGCACTCCTGCCACCATCCCCATCACCCCCCTACACCACCTTGAACACAGTACCTTTAATCCACTGAGTAATGAAAAAAGCCAGTGGTACAAAAGCTTATGATGTTCTGAAGCATGTTTTATGTTGATCCACTTAAGAACTAAAGAGATTAAAAAACATGGTAATTATGCTTACCCTTCTTCTTCTTTCTGGTCCATAAAAAAGGGAAAGTATACCTTGTTAAGTTTATTGCATTTTTCTGAAATATAATAAGAATATTGAACGCAATATTTTAATACCTGCATTATGAGAAGCATTCATCTTTCTGTAACTTACCCACACTGGTACAAAATATATTAATATATTATAAATATAAGTTTCATTTTTAAATCGCATATCACCATCTCTCTGGCCACATGACAATGGATTTGTAACCGAATGTCTTCTTTTCTACTGTAGAAATGAAAAAGCTTTTTATTCGCCCAGTTGTCAGAGCCAGAACACAGATCACATGCAAACCTACTGCAATGGATGGCCCTCTGCTGCTCAAATAAAAATAGACTATAACAGTCATTAAACCTGGGGGACCCTGACACTGTGCACACTCTGAACATCAGGGGGTTGTGATCAGGTTTCTCTTTCAAGTCCTTTCTGGAACACAGGCTTGTCAGATTTCCTTTGGCACTCCTTGTAGGTGCCCAGTGAAACAATGGTTGTCAGTATACAAAGGTTAAGTGTCCTAATCGCGGCTTTATCTCACAGGTACAGGATGTGACATTCTTGTTGTCATGATGGGACACGATACTGTGGTCCTTGGACAAAAGGGATATTGAGTTTATTCACAGGCACTAATTCACCTAAAGGTGGGCATCAGGACAGTATGTTATCATTATCTTGATACACAAAACAAGCATATTATAGATCTCATCAGTAATGAGATCTATCAGTACAAAAAAAGCAAAATCAGATCTTTTTGAGAGGATGTAGTGCAGTGCAGGTCTGTGATGTGGTGAATAAAAAGCTGCTTTATAGCCGTTTTATAATGTGTTACAGCACATTCTTTCTGTGTCAAAATATTGCGATTTGTATCGTATGCTGTATGATCCATAATATTGACTGTAAACATTGTGTAATGTATTTATTCCCAATACTGTCCAGTCCTAATACGCTGTGTGAACAATTATTAGGCAAGTGAATAGATACAGAAATGGGTCACAGGGTCACAAGAAATGTGTTGAGAAAAAAAGACACAAATGAACTGCCAAAGATTTGAGAAGAATCAAACGTGAAGCTTCCAGGAACCCATGATCCTCCAGTGCGTCATATTCCAGAACTGAACCTACCTGGAATGTCCAGAAGTACGAGGTGTTCAGTGCTCAGAGACGTGGCTAAGGTAAGGAAGGCTGACACCCGACCACCACTGAACAAGACACATAAGTTGAAATGCCAAGACTGGGACAAGAAATATCTCAAGATAGATTTTCCAAAGGTTTTTGGGACTGATGAGATGAGAGCGACTCTTGATGCACCAGATGGGTGGGCTCGTGGCTGGAACAGTAACGGGCACAGAGCTCCACTCAGACGCAAGCAAGGTGGAGATGGAATACTGAAATGGACTGGTATTATTAAAGGTGACCTAGCTGGCCACCTTCCTCACCTGACCCAAACCCTATTGAGAACTTGTGAGATTTAGGGGGAAAGAACACAGTCCACCTCTCTGAACAATGTCTGGGAGGCTGTTGTTGCTGCTGCACAAAAAAATGTTTGTTCATTTAGCTGTGTAATAACTCTGCACACTAATAGTTGCCTAATAATTGTGCACACATATGTATGAGAGTGTTCAAACGTTCAGGTTTCAGGATTTTAACTTTTTGGATTGACTGATAGCACTGGATTCAGATCCTCAAAACACTCACCTAAGAAAAAGACTACCCTTGTCATTGTGAAACGCAGCACATCACAGCACAACAAAATTCAACTCTGCATTTCATCCATACACACACGTGCAGCACGGGGCAGCTATTGAAAGCGCCCGGGGAGCAGCGATGGGGACGGTACCTTGCTCAAGAGTACCTCAGGGGAACCTATTGGTGAGGGAATCAAACCCACAATCTTCCAATCCGGGGCAACTCCCTAACCACTAGGCCACCGCTGCCCCTGCCACTTATATCACTTGCCTAATAATTGTGCAGAAAAAAAATCAGATTAATAAGCAATTATTATTGTTTTATTCAGGATAATACATTTAAAAATAAATATATGTGCATATGTGTTTTCTTGCTCAGGAAGGTATTTTGACAAACAAGATAATGGTTTTTGAATCTGTTTACAAAATCTCACAATTGAGAGAATTAATAAAAAAAGAAGATAAAAACAGTTGCGACCCTCACTAGGATAAGTGAATTTGTGAATTTATACTGGGCTAAAGAGCCACAATAGATATTATTATTCTTGCATTAGTGTCAGGCCTCTTCCAGTTCTTCACTGTATGTTTTACTTTCTCTCATTGGCAGGTAGGAGCAAATATACAATTGGTCTGTGTTATTGACTATTGATGCCCTGGAAAAAAATCTCCTGCTAACTAACAGGGAACAAGTAGCAAAATCATTAGAGCATGAGCAAATGTAATTTCTGTTGCCCAGTACACACTGCATTTGTCTTGTAATAGCACACTCTTTGTCTTGTAATAGCACACAAGACATGGGTGGTGGTGGTCTAGTGGTAGGATACTTGCCTATGGCTCAAGAGGTCCCAGGTTCGAATCCCACCTCTAACACTACCACCACTGGGTCCCTGAGCAAGACCCTCAACCCTAAGTGTCTTAGGGTTAGGGACTGTCTTAGGGACTGTAATTAGGACATGGAAGTCGCTCTGGATAAGAGCGTCTGCTAAATACTGTAAATGTAAATGTAACCAGCTTCTCAAACTAGAACCATAACCTAAGGATCATCTTGAGGATCTGCAAGACTGTTCAAAGATCAGCCTCTACCATCACTTTCCAGCACATTACCCCAGAGGCTGAAGGTTGACTTGGGTGCAATAGAAATAATGCTTCTTCTACAGTGGGAAATTTACTGCACAGGAACAAGCTAAGCAGCAGGGCTACGCCAGCAGCCCTGAATTCAGTTGACTGCACATCTAGGCGCTCACACACTGGAGCTTTAACCCCACTGCTTTATCACTGAACCTGGGCCATTCCAGTTCATAATACTTTAGTTGCCTGAAGTGATTCATTACCTCGCCCTTGTTTACACACACACGCACATATGAACGAACACACACACATAATCCATTGTGTCATGTGGATCGAACTGAAATATCAATTTGGTGTCTCTCGACTATGGTAAAAAAAAAAAAGTTAATCTGATGCTTAAACTGATTTATAACAACAATGAACTGTTAATTTAACAAGTGCGTGATATCATGTTTATAATAAATTCAATGGCAAAAAGAAGAATATACACAATTTTACTTTTGCTGCCTGGTTCAACCTTGGCGTGGCAACAGAGAGGGCCATTTTTTATCCTTCCAAACTGACACAGGAGTTTCATCTGTAAATACAACTAATCTGAGCCTGCAAATTTAAAGTTACAGTTAAATTTCATATTTGAATTTGCAAGGAATTATTAGGAAGATTATTTAATAATATTACTCTTTACACTGAGAAGTCTCAGTCTGAGTCAACCTCAACACATCATATAAACTTTCATTAATGGTTTCACTAAAGTTTACTTTAATGTTATAAGCCAAGTCACATCCTAACTTATTGTATCCATGAAGAGAAGGTTAGCTATGTGATACCAAATCTGAGAAATTCACTAAATAATGTTGGAATTATTGTTATAAATCTACTTAGAGAGTGTATAATGCGGTTGAGCCTTGATGTTCATGTGGATATTTCTACAATGCTTTCAAAGGCTGAACAACCTGGTAGAATAATTGTATTTAATTCTTCTCTGATCAGTATTGTGCCTCTAACATAGTCAATCCCACCTCACGTGGTCTTTGGCTTCATGACGTAAAACTGAAGACAATACTATTGATAATGTAGGCTATAGTAAAATTTGCAGCTCATGCGATCTTGCCTCAAATTGCAATTTTTTATATGAACAAGTTTATTTTTCACACCTTATGCTTCCTATTTCCATCTTTATAAGGAATTGAGACATCCCATAAATGGTTGTTACTATAGTGAACCAACTGTTTGGAGCCAAATGAGATGACTTCAGTTTCTAGTGTCTGCTGTAGTGAAAGTGATAAGATGTCATTGTGAAACACAGGATGGTACACAGTGAACCACAACAAAATATGGCCTCTACCTTTCACCCAGACCACACTTGCAGCAGGCGGCAGCTATTGAGAGCATCCGGGGGGCAGTGATGGGGACAGTACCTTGCTCAGGGGTACCTCAGTGCAACCTACTGGTCTGTCTCCAACTCGTATAGGGTAGCTACCATTGTAAATCAGATTATCAGTAAAGATTACTGAGCTTGTTCCTGAAGCAGACATACAGGTCTATTTCTTTGCTTTCTCTGCTCAGCTTCAAAATGGCATGCTTTTCCCCGATAGACAGTGTTCTGGTCTTCATGTTGGATTTCATATCATTTCCAAATTTAAATGTAAATACCAGGAAAACAAAATCTAAACTTGTTCTCTCATTTCGTAATTAACTTTTGATCTCAAACCCAAACGTCTTCAGTCCATAGCAAAAGCCAATTAATTGCTCTTGCTGTTCTAATTATTTTGGGGAAGACGGAACGTTGCAGTTGCATTTTTTGGTCGAATGTGCAACATTCTGTGCAAAACACCAAAACTGGTATAGACAGTAAACTGTCCAACTCTACAAGCTTCAAGGCATCCTTTTTAATTACATGTTAAAATTCCTTCACCACACTGCAACCGTAATTAATAAATGGAGAACAGCTGTTGATGTAAGACCATGTCAAAATGTGTAAATAATGATTCTAGCACCAGTGCACTGCTCCAGTCAAAGAAGACTGAGTACGATATTTCACCAGCGTTTAGCACCCTAGCTCAGAATATTAATGCTGAGAGTCTGTTTTTCTCTGTGGGCAAAAGTAATATATCACAGAAATTAGAGCGCATCACTTAACATTAATGTTTTAAAGATATTTTTATCTTCTTTTTTGGTAATCAATGGTAAGTCAAAGAAGGCATCAAACACAAGATGTTTTGGTTGTGAAAAAGTTGTTTCACGATACAAGCAAAGCTTAACTAAACTGGACCAGATGTCTGTATGAATGCTGGGATACTTTTTCAGTTCAGCAATCAATATTATTTTTAAAAAGGCAAGGCCAAGCGATATTGCTCAAATTCAGTTGTAAAGCAAGCAAAAACGGCAACCCTCAAAGTCTGCTAGAATGTTGGTAGCAAAATTAAATATATTAAAACGAAAATGATGTGGGCAGCGGTGTCCTAGTGGTTAGAGCGTTGGCCACATGATCGGAGGATCGGGGGTTCGAACCCCTTCCCAATAGGTTGCCTTGAGGTACCCTTGAGCAAGGTGCCGTCCCCGTCCCGCTCCTCCCTGCGATGGGCTGGCGACCTGTCCAGGGTGCGTCCCCCGTCCTCGCCCTGTGTGCGCTGGGTTGGACGCCAGCACTCCCCTGCGACCCCATTTGGGACAAGCGGCAGATAATGGATGGATGAAAATGATGTACGTTTCTTGTAAGTAACATGGTCACCACAGCCAAGTAGATTGTATTACCTGGTAGTAAGATTCCTACGTCCTGGAACGCCACCCCTGATCCTTACCTTATTTGTGGTAAAGTTGTGAATTCACTGCATAAATAGCTGTCATTTTCTAATTTCTTTTTCCTAGATCTCTCACTGCTGTCTGAATTCCATGTTCAGTTACAAATATCACTACATAAGTCATAAACTACAAACAAGCAGCCAAAGACTTTTCAAAGACTTGTTTCCTTTGTAAAATTAACAAATCGTCAGACTTCAAAGTGAACTCCAAACCTGTAAAATTACTTTTTGACCTTAAATAAATCAATGTTGAAATTAGGCAAAAACTCAGGTAGTGTTGACCCAGCTCCAGAAAGTGCAAATTTTGACATGGACACATTGATAATAAGATGTTCTGGAGCTTACATGATAGATGTGCTGAGTTAGCACTATTCAGCTGTACAGTGGATCAAATGGTGAGAAATAAATCAGATGACTACATTTCCCACTGTCTCTCCTAATGTGAGTGGTAATGAGACAGAAAAACACAAAAATGCTGTGTAACATGGGGAATGGTGCAAGGCTGAAACAAGTGCAAGCATATTTCTCATTACATGCTTCTCATTGGTGGCAGGGCTATTACTGTACATGTCTGAGGGAGAGGCTTGACAGATGCCCCCAGGGTGGTATGCACAGTGTGTCAGTATGAAGTGCAGTAATTGTGAAGAGGATGGTTGGGCTTTCTGTGGCTAACAACATAGTGGAGGGATCATGGAGTCTGGCTCCAAAAGCTGGAACTGGAACAGCAGAGGTTTATATTACAAGACAATGCAGGAGCTACAGCATTCACAGCACTAAAATCAGAGCTGTACTCCTGTGAGTTCACAGGGCCTTGCATAATGCCTGTCTTCCCTTTTACTCTACTGAATCTATAACCTGAAATAAAGGCCAGTTTAAAAATACACTTTGCACGATTATGGATCGAAAAATGACAGTTTAGGAACAACATTTTTAGAACTATGACTGTATAAAGCAAACACTCCTTTAAGACTGTGGAAAAATGCAGTTTGTGCAGGGCTCTTTGCAATTTAGTGAAGTTACCGCAGAGCTAAGTAGTACAAATGCCTCACCTCATTACTGTACTTGAATATTTGTGGCAAATTTTTACTTTTTGAAAGGGAAGGGAAAGGGAAAGGGACTATATTTTGTTATCGTGAACTACAGCACAGCACAGTGAGACACAACGAAATTCAGCCTCTGCTTTTCACTCATACACACCGTGCAGCAGGGAGCAGCTTTTTAAAGCGCCCGGGAAGCATTGATGAGGCCTGTTCCCTAACCACTAGGCCACTGCCCCATTTTACCTATTTTGACAGATCTGTCAATGTTAATTACTATAATTTGAAAAATATGTATGTTATTTTTTACTATTTTATTTTAAATAAATTTGTACTTTCCTAACATGAAGACCAAATTCATCCTTTATGGATGATAGCACATAAAAAAGACATTGGTATATCTTTTAGTGCATATAATGCATGTCAGAGATAGTATGACAAAAACAATAAAAAAGACAAAAGAGAGAAGAAAGGAAGTGTCGACCATGGAGATAAAGCATATATATAGTGTAATGTCTGTGACCAAAAGAAATAGTAGTGAGGTGAACAAGTGATATTCATGTTCTTTATTTTCAGTTAGTTCCACTGTATTTAAAGCTCAAATAGTTTAAGAGTATTTAAATGATAAGAATCTGCCATAAAGATGTGTTTGCTTTGCATGGAAACAGCCTCTAGAAATGTGATGCGGATAAACAAAGATATATGAAATCATTCTGTAATTTGCATTTTTAAAACAAATAGTGCTATAAGTCTAAAAATGCAAGTTTGCAATTAAAAGTGTTTCCAGACCTTAAAATAGAAATATTATTAAAAGAAAACATTTGAGTAGACCATGGAAGAAAAAAAAAGCTCAACAAATCACATAAAAAAATAGAAGAGCAGATGAGTGGATGAGATGAGTTTGGAATCAATGAATCCAGAATACAGGATTCAGTGTTTGTGACTGAACTGTGAGAAATTTAATGAAATGGAAATTTACACAGAAAATCTAAGCAAAAACCAGCACTAACACTAAGCAGCAGAAAACAAGGTTTATTGGCTGAAGAGTAGCAACTCTAATGAAATAATCAAATTCTCATGTATTTACTGTATGTTGGATATATTTATTTAAGATAAAAGGCATGGGCAGATAATACAATAATCACAGTCAATTCAAATGTGTACACAGAAATTCTAGACATTTTTCTAATTCCAATGATTAAAAATAGGTTTGGAGCTGATGTGTGCAGCACAAGTGAACAGAGCATGTTGAGCAGATGGAAGGAGTACTGTGAGAGGCTGATGAATGAAGAGAAAGAGAGAGAGAGAAGATTGAATGTGAGGATAGTTAACCAGGAAGTACAAAGGATTAGCAAGATGTCAGTAAGGGCAGTGATGAAGAGGATGAAGAATGGAAAGGCTGTTGGTCTGGATGATATACCAGTGGAAGCATGGAGGTGTTTAGGAGAGATGGCAGTGAAGTTTCTGACCAGATTGTTTAACACAATCTTGGAAAGTGAGAGGATGCCTGAGGAGTGGAGACGAAGTGTACTGGTACCGATTTTCAAGAATAAGCATGATGCACTGAGCTGTAGTAACTATAGAGGGATAATGTTGATCAGCCAGAGCATAAAGTTATGGGAAAGAGTCATGGAAGCTAGGTTAAGAAAAGAGGTGAGGATTAGTGAACAGCAGTATGGGTTTTTGCAGAGAAAGAGATGGAATGTTTGGTCTGAGGGTGTTGAGGGTGATGGAGAAGTACAGAGAAGGTCAGAAGGAGCTGCATTGTGCCTTTGTGGACTTGGAGAAAGCATATGACAGGGTGTCTAGAGAGGAGTTGTGGTTTCATATGAGGAAGCCAGGTGTTACAGAGAAGTATGTGAGAGTAGTTCAGGATATGTATGAGTGCAGTGTGACAATGGTAATATCTGCAGTAGGAGTGACGGACGCATTTAAGGTAGAGGTCATGGACAGATTGATGGACGAGGTTAAACAGGAGTCTCCATGGACGATGATGTTCACCTATGATATTGTGATCTGCAGCAAGAGTAGGGAGCAGCTTGAGGAGAACTTGGAGTGATGGAGATCAGCTCTAGAGGCAAGAGGAATGAAAGTGAGTAGGACATAGACAGAATACATGAGTGCAAATAAAAGGGAGGAAAGTGGAGTGGTTAAGATGCAGAGAGTAGAGGTGGCAAAGGTGGAGGAGTTTAAATATTTGGGATCAACAGTTCAGAGTAATGGCAGAGTGCAGGCAGGCTGGAATGGGTGGCGAAGAGAGGCTTGAGTGATCTGTGACAGGCCAGTACCAGCGAGAGTAACATGGAAGGGAAGGTTTACACACACACACACACACACACATACATATATATATATATATATATATATATATATATATATATATATTATATAATATATATATATAATAGATCCTATATTTAAATAATTTTTATTAATAGATCAGAATATTTTAAGTCTCCAAGTATGAAGTATCATGATTCAATTTTTTTTCTTACCAGGGATTGTAGTTATGTAGTAGAACTACAGGTCACTGTACTGAAAATAACCTCACTACATAAGCCTTACATAATCTTTTAAAGCTCCAAGCATATGGAGGACATCTCCTCAAAATCCCTCCATCAGTCTGCACCAATCAAACTAAAAATAAATAAATAAATGCATACATACATACATATTTAACTATGAAATAATCTGCTAATTTATTCCTTTTTGTGAAAAAACTAGTATGACTCAAGCACAGTGATACTGAATTGCTACAAATGCAGCCAATGAGAAAAACACTAGTTTTATAGAACACTGGAACGATAAATACTTATACAAATAATCATATGTTATCTTTAAGGGGAATCTACAGGCTTTCTGACACATCAGTCAAACCCCTAAGGACCGTGTGACTGGATAGCAGTGATAATTCCAGGTCATCTGTGTAGGCTGATATGGCATCCATAATCATCTTCAATAAAATCCTCATACCATTTTTTCAAAGTTTTTACATTTCATTCTTAATGCAACTACAACAGTGTCCCCATGAGCCAGATATTAAGTGCTGAGATTGCACTTCAATATGTGCAAAGTTCATCGTGTTATACTCCTACATTCTGTTGTAAACATATTTGAACAATTACTTCAGTGGTAGAAACATTGTTCCCACAGAAAGCAGGAATCATAAGAGCAAAAACTTCCATCTTAGTGAAGTAAACCAGAAAAGAAAAATGAATAATCTGCTACTACAGGCAAAAATCTATAGAAGAAAAAAAGAAACAAAAAAACATTATTTGTTTGTTGATACTTAAATCTTTATTGTTTGTAAGTGCACTATATATATGTTATATATATATATATATATATATATATATATATATATTATATATATATATATATAGTTTAATTAAATTAAATATCATGGGAAATTGGTGTTAAAAAATTATCTTAATAATATCATTAAAAATTAAAAACTAAACGGGGTTCAGAATTGCATCACCCGCTAAGATTTTAAACACCATACATATATATGTAAAAGTTGTTAGTTAAAAGCTATTAGGTAAAATTAAAGACCTTTTCAGGTTCTATAGGAATGGCCTTTCACTAATATATACCAGGTGTCTGTGCAAAATATGGGTGGGTCTAAGCTTTTCAACTTTTGAACAACTCTGAAAGAGGCAAGCGGGCAAAAAACTAAACATGCTAGAAAATAAATATATTTCTTTTGAAATTCATAGTTTAAGGGAAAACCTTTTTTTTTTTCCAAAAATCTAATTAAAAACCGATGGGACCAAAAACACAATTTCTGCTTTTAGTATCTTGCCTTAATGTTACTAATAATGTTTATTAAATGCAGATATTTTTCATCAGGATAAAACAGATCCACCCTGTTAAAGACTGAAACATTAGATACGATTTATGAAAAATCAATAAATAAATAAATAAATAAATAGAACACAACCTGTGATTTCAGTGGCTTTAATCAGTGTGTTTTTATTAAATCCTTTTATGCTAATTTTATCATATGTTTTTTAAAACCCTCTACATGATAGCCATAAAATGCCATTTCGCACTGTTAAGGCAGCGGTGGCCTAGTGTTTAGGGACTAGGCCCCAGGATGAGAATGTCATGGGTTCAAATCCCAGACCAGTAGGTTGCCCTGAGGTACCATTAAGCAAGGTACGGTCCCTGTCACTGCTCCCTGGCTCCCTGGGCACTTTCAATAGCTGCCCCCTGCTGCATGTGTTTGTGTGTATGGGTAAAATGCAGAGGTGTAATTTTTGTTGTGGTTCATTGTGTGTTGTGCAGCATACTCACAATGACGAGAATAGTCACTTTCACTTCACTAAGCAAGTCTCTCAAAACTTCCTTGATTTTTAAGGTTTTTCATGAAATGTTTAAATGTGAAAATACTTCAGATCATTTCCATTATAACTGAAATTAAAATATCTGATAGGATTATACATATACTAAATGTTTGAGGTGTACGTTTTTACTCCACCGATGGAGGCCTGCAGATAAGAGTTTATGAAATATGCAAATATTTAGTGTTTAAGAACAATATTCACAATAATACTCATGATCCACTCAGCAGGCTGTCCATCAAAACATACGATTACAGGAAATACGGCCACGGCCAACTACTCACTGTTACCTCTTTAGAGACATCCTGCAACACAGTCTCACAATTTTAAAGCCAGCGATCTTCAAAGAGTTAAAACCCTCATTTCCTTTAACGCTGTGAATTATTTATGAAGAAGAAAATGTTTATGGCTCTTTGGTGCATTAACGTCTGAAATGACACACAAAGCTTATCAGAATGTGGACTGTGAGTCACTATCCAGAGGCAGAGATATATACTGTAGCGGGCCTCTCGAGGCCTATGGTTGTTTGGCAGTAGTTTAAAGGGAAGATAAAGCTCACAGAGCATCAAACGTCCTGCTGATATGGGGCGGAAAGCTGTGTTGTGATTGTGTTCCATGTCCCTCTTATGTGTCACTACACGACAAGCTCCAGTCTTGATTCCATGAGCATTTCTCCCACAGCACTGACTGGTTTGATTTAAAGATTTGAACAGGTTTGTGGTGGTCGGACATATTTCCCTGTTTCAGTTATTACCATTGGTTCACTGACACGAAATGAAAAAGTTTCCCAGCAGAAAAGCCATATAGCAGAAGCGCTCTTTGTCTGAAACGGTGCTACGAGACGAAAAGAGCATTAATTGAAGCGCTCCATAAAGGAAAAATATATATAACAAAACAAATAAATGCAAAGAGTCATACATGCTAATAAGATGTTGACATTGAGAGAGCTGACGAGCTTGTGCTTTTGGCTTGTGAGTGACTGCACATGTAAGCACCAGATGTATACACGCTTCCTTCTGAACAACTAAGCACCCTTCTCTTTTCTACAGCCTTGAAGACATTAAACAATTGCAGTGTACAATCAATGTGCAAGATTGCTCAATGGACCTCCAGGGACTAAAGACACTTCTTTTCAGCCTCAGTAGGGCCCTAATAAGGCACCCTTGGATTTGTATTATTTGAATCAGAATAGGCATTGGTGTTCAAAAGTTCTCTTTAGAAATAGGTGGAACATGCAGGAGAATAAGCTACCATTAATTATACGCATCCGCTGGTAATTTGTGGCCTCCAGGGAAAGTGAGTATTATAAACATGCAAATAGTGCACTTTTGAACCTCATTCTACCTCATAGCAAATGGAATAGGTTTTCTATTTTCTATTTTCTTTTACGTCCATTATGTTGCAACTTTGAAATACACCTATATTTATTCTGGTACAGAACAAAAAACTACTTCTTTAACACCATACAGGTTTAATCAGTGTGCACCAACAGTTACATAAAATGCAGCTGCCCATTTTCCCAAAAGACCTAATCTCAGTACAGTCAGAGTCTGCAGAGACTCGACACCTTTACATGCAGAGTTCTCACATCAGTGAAGTGTTTGTTCTGTTTTCTATACGTGACATCACTCAGTAAGGAGCAGCCAACTTTGTTTTGCTCGCTGACCCTACTCTTCACTTTCTCACCATTAAAATAAAAAAAAATCCCCCCACCATCCCCATCAAAAAAAAAAAGAAAAAAAAAAACTCCCTGAATTTACATTAGTCTCCATTAACACTCATCTAGGCCTTTCACCTAAAACACAGTCAAGAGAGAGCAAATTAGTTTTTGTAATAAGCAGAAATGATTAATAGCCTGGCAAAAAGGTGGTTGAAAATGCAAAAAAAATATCTGCACGTGTTCTGCACCTTTCGGGACCTAATTTGTTAATCTGCTTGCCTTAGTATAAGACATCGTATCTAATACACAAAAAAATTGACTGTGTAAGTAATCTTAACATATTTATATTTCTGCTTGATCTGGTTTTTGACTTTGGATGGTGTTTCGATGCATTTTTTTTTTTTTTATGAAAAACAATTTCATTAAAAAGAAAATGAAATAAATAAATAATCTGCACAAATATACATCTCTTCCATGTATGGCATACGGTCAAAACCTTCTCAAACTAGTCCAAAACAATGTACAGGACTCAGAAACCCTTTTTCAGATGGTAACATTCTGTAAGATGAAGCATTAAATGTACCATCTAACACCAAACCCACTCTGGATGACCTTAATGATTACAGTTTGAACTTTGAAAAATCAGTGGAATTCTGGTTTAAGTGGTTTTTTCTTTATTAGAAATGCAAAGTAAACCATTGGATCACACCATATGTAAAGTTCACAGCCCTTTTCTCTGAATGTACGACTGCAGAGCTCTGCATGATTGATTAAATTAGTCAATCACTGTTCCCTCATATTGAGGTAATCTTGTAATATCACACACCCAGGAGTGATATTGATTTTACTGCAGATTTTAAGCACACTTCAACTGACTTTTTTTTTATTATTATTACATTTCCCGAAACTTCATTTTAACAAGGCGAATTTCTGATATTAAACCATGCCTCTCCTGTTATGCTGGGAAAATGAAGATGGATTCTCAAGCCAACCTTTGAAAAAGGTTTCGAGTGTTTCTGCTGTGAGTAGGACTGTTTAAAAGTTTGTTGTTTGACCTTTACAATAACCAGATATAGAAAAGCTCATATTTAAATGCTCAGACCCATTATGAGATGCCTTTCAGTCTCATACTTCAGACAGACAGGTGCACTCTTCTCTTTTTTTAACCCTATTGAAATATTATATCTCCTTGATCTCACTGAGAAAGGAAAGTCATCACAGAGAGCAGGGGAGGTAAATGCTGTTTTTGTAGTAATACAGACATTCAGTATCCTCGCTTTTCTTCTCTCAACACTAGCTCCCCTTTGAAGTCACAAGTTTCCTTAGACACACTACTTATACACACCTTCCGTCTTATCTGCACACATTACTTTGCTAGGCATGACCGTCACAGTGGAGTGCAGGGAAAACTGAATACAACTGCCATTATCAACACTGCTAGTCAAAGCCAATAACTTTATTCATGCAAAGCCATCATCTTGTCCTTCTCAGATGTGACAGGAAGATTTCCTGAGCAGTGGGGGTCATTTTTCATCACCAGGCAAGGATCTCATTTGCATTCGTGTCTACAAGAAGCTCTATGGAACGAGAAAACAGAGGCAAATCCAAGAACAGCACACGGAGCAGCAGAGGGTAAAACTGGCATTACTGGGACGCCCCATAGGCTCACCAAATATAATAATCCAGCCACATTTGCATTGTGTTGGGTTTAAGTTAGACAAGGACACCGAGGACTCAATATAAAATGTCAAGTTAGTCAATTCTAAAGGCAACAACACGGTCATAAAGGAGAGTCTAAATTCTAATCTAATATCTAATCTGGTTTTATGGTCTTGAGGTTCAAGGTAATATCATTTTCATTCTGGGAGTCGGCTGCAACGTGTGCGTTTGGTCATGAAATGCTGGACGTTTTAAACTGTTTTGACATATTTATCCTCAAAGGTAAATTCATTCCGCTGTTCCATGAGTGATTCTGAGAAATCACAACATTATAACACATTATGTGAAATGTGTAGATATAAAAGGTGCATATTTTGATCCTGTCATATAGAGGTGTAACAGCTGACCTCAGGCTCTGATTCACAAAACGTTTTGGTTCATTGTTAAGCTTGGAAAAAATGAACAATTAAAAAATATGTATTACATATACATACAAATAATTTTCTTTCAGTCACTGCCTCTTTCAGCACATCAGCTGTCTCAGGTGTGTTTCATAAATGGCTCCTGTCTGGAGAACTAGTGTTTTTATCTATGTATTGATCATAGTTCTTGCACAATCTGATGGGCTGATACGCAATAACTGTATCATTCCGCTGAACCCCAGCAGCATAGTGATGCTTTCTTCATACCAGAGTTACCTTTTTAACCCAAGTGTTAGACAGAAAACAAAGACCTTACTTGACTTTAATGCATTTGACATTGCAGCCCATTTGATCAGATGCTGAAGAAAAGTGTCACGGCAAGCCATCATAACTTGCCTATAAAGACACGTGTTGATTGGCAGCTTTTAAAACAGGAATCAGAATCAGCCGGATAACCAGGTGACAAACAGGACTGTCAGTGTGCTTAACTAACTGGATAAATTTAAGTCTTCTTTCTTTATATCGTAAAACTGTCACATTTAAGGCATTTAGCAGACGCTCTTATCCAGAGTGACTTCCACGTCCTAATTACAGGGACAGTCCCCCTGGAGCAACTTCTTGATCCAGAGGTCCATAGGCAAGCACCCTACCACACATAAAGATGTGCTCCAGGTGAGGCTCGAACTCACAACCTCGGCATGGCTCTGCAGTGTACTGCTGTATAAGTACCGCGCACTAACCGATTGCGCCACTGGAGCTCTTAGTACTCTGCTCCTGCTAATATCTTTAACTGATTGACCGCCTTGAGATGGCAGCGGTGGCCTAGTTGTTAGGGCGTTGCCCTCGCATCAGAAAATTGTGGGTTTGATTCCCACCAGTAGGTTGCCCTGAGGTACCCTTGAGCAAGGTGCTGTCCCTGTCACTGCTCCGCGGGCGCTTTCAATAGCTGCCCACTGCTGCATGGTGTTGGAGTGTGCATGGGTTAAATGCAGAGGTCCAATTTTGTTGTGGTTCACTGTCTGCTGCGCTGTGACCTCGCAATGACGAGGGTTGTCACTTTCACTTTCTTTTTTGTGGAAAAGCATGCGAGCTCTTAAGTGGCCTACTGGTTAGGGAGTTGGCCACAGATTGGAAGATTGTGGGTTCGATTCCCTCACCAGCAGGTTGCTCTGAGGTACTCTTGATCAAGCTTTAACATAAAAATATGAACAAGTGTGTCGTAAAGAAAAAGAAATGTTGCAAAGCTTTAAACAAACTCATCAGTTTTAACGAAATTGAAAATTTGTCACTTTTCCTTCAAAAAGAGACTTTTAAACTCTTTAACTTGGTTTCCACCCCATTAAGACGCACTGTGAGTAGACTGTGCTGATCTATATGCTGAAGTGTAAAGATTTCTTGGTAAGAGGACAGAATGCATTTCCTGTAAACTTCACTTGCGTGTCGAGTTAAGGTGCGTGACATCTAATAAAGCCTGGTGTCTTTTTCTTTATTTTCTGGTACACAAGAGGGCTTGTTTAGAGCCGGGGTTCCTCTGTGAAATGATCAATTTTGTTTTGTGTACGGGAAATGAAAGATGTCAGATGCTAAGTAATCGTATTACACCAGGACAGGATGCACGTCTCAAACACTTTATTATAAAGAATGTCCTTTTTAAAGGGAGCTTTCAACATGTTAGTGACATTGCTGATAATCCCTTCAGCCATCCGGGCAGTGTCCTGACTGATGGCTGATAGCAGAACCTCCGGGCCTTTGAAAAGTGACAGAGCCATCAAAGCTGCATCCTGCTGGCAGTTTTTCACACCTCTCACTCATTCTCTCTTCATTCCTTCTTTCTCTGTCTTTCCTTTCTTTTCCTCTCACTATCTCGACTCTCCCCCTCCCTTCATCTACCTGTCCCTACATAGCTTTCTCCATCCCTTTTCTCTCTTTTGTCCATCTCACTCTCCTTCTCCCACTCTCTCACGTGCACACTCCATCTATCCTCTTTTTTCTTCCCTCTATCCTCCCACACTTTATCTATTTCCCTGCCTCTCCCACTTCTTTTTTTTTTTCCTCATTCTTTCTCATTCGTTCATTCCCCTCCTAGTTTCTCTCTCTCTCTCTCTGTCTTGCTCCCTTTCACCCCTCCCTCCATCCCTCCCTCCTCTGCTTTTCTCTCCCTCCTTTGTATTCCTCCTCGTTCTCCATCACTTCTTTCTCTCATTCTTTTTCCATCCCTCTCCTTCTCTCTTTTTCACTCTCTCCATCTGTCCTTGCTCAGCCTCTCCCTCTCTCTCTCTCTCCCCTCTGTCAGTCAAGTGGTGGTAAATAAAGGGGAGGTTATGAGAGGCTTCCTTCTGCAACCCCATCCATCACGCAGTCTCTTAATACCTACAGCTGTCACCCCTTCAGAGCAGATCTGCTGTGTGATGTATTTCACCACCAAAGAGAAAATTAGCCACTCTGGATCTGTTTTGCTGCCTAAACTTAGCATTCCTGTGGGCCTCTGGGGAAAGTTGGGATGACTGTCAATGAGATGAATTACCATTCAGCTATACTGCCGATTTTTTATGGTAGGGCCTCTTCAATTTTTGAATATTAAAGCAGGAGCTCAGTGTGTCGCCCGGCCACCTATTGACAAATAACGCACACCGACCACATTGCTTACGAGTGTTCTATCATCACATGCACAAATCTCTTGTTTGATGATAAGATGGATAAAATTGTGGTCAAAATTCAGAGACATCTCCACTGGTTTTAGACAGTGTTGTATAAATCCAAAGAGTTAAAAGGAGACCAATTGATGTTTTGTTTATTGCAGAAATCCTAGAAAGAAATCTCTGCACAAGCCTCCAACCATTGCTTGGAGACACACTGAGAGGCCAAGTTTGCTGCTTAGTGTAAAGTGTTAAAGGAATAAGATCAACATGCACATCTAAACCCAGATGAACACATTCATCTGAGAGTTAGGGCTGTGACTTCATTCATTCTGAAACAATTCTGGCCAAAGTGGTAGCAGAGGAGAGGGCAGCCTCAGTTATTTTACAGGTTTTAGGTACAAAATATGTTATTCTCTAAAAATGCTAGTAACATGGTAATAATACTTGGCTAAATAATTGGCTTGATGTCCTACCTCAGGCTGGCCCTCAGATCGTATCACATTGACTGTATCGTATCATTAGCAACAGTGCTGAGTCAGGAAGTTCCATCAAAACAGCCACAAAACATCTTTAATGTGCACAAACTACATCCTTTTTTTTGATTGAGTTTTAATATTTTCCTCATTAGCTTTTGTTTTTCTGGATGGTTGTTTCCTGGACATAATGTGTGTGTTGTAAACGGAACATTTTATTCCATTTTATTTATTAGATACAAGCCGTACAGGCTGTAACACTGTGTTCACGTCTTATTTGAGGTTGGCACAAAGGCAGACAGTTGATGCAAAGTACACACGCAGAGCTTTGCTTTAGACGCATCTTGATATTCCAACACTTTTCACTGAAATATACTGCAGCTGAGATCAGATAAGTTACTCTCTTGAGTAAAAAACAAATCAATATATCGTTTCCGCTTCGCTTCCAGTAACCTATTTTAAACAGTTTCTCAGCTCTTCCCACCAAAGTATTATTAGCTTAAATATCTAAAGAAATCACTAAAATGTGTACGGTGTGGTCCAGTTCAGGGCTCACCAACCTTATCGAAACTGAGAGCTACTTCACGGGGTACTGAGCCACGGCTACCAGTTTGATAAAAAAGCTTAACTTATCTAAACATCATGCATAATAAACAGGTTTTAAATGCTTTTTTTTTTTTTTAGATATTGTCATTTTCAAATCTACATAAATGCAAATGTGATTGAAGGAGAATAGCAACAGGATAGAATAAAATTTTAGACGCTGCTCACTGGTGAGTTGTGCCATTTTTAGAACAGGCCCACGGGCACCATGTTAGTGACCCCTGGTCTAGATAAACAGAAAAGAAGGCTTTTTTTCAGTTGCTGTGATTCCTGCAGTGGTCAGCGATGGTACTATCCAGAGTCACGAGAGAAGTCAGCATTTTGGAATATTTTTATTTTTATTTTTTCATTTGTTTCTTTTGTGGCAGGTTTATTCTTGATTATTTGTTTGTATGTGTTGTGTTAATACCTGGCAACCTGTCCAGGAAGTTTCTGAGGCTAGGAATGCTGGAATAAGCTTCCGCACACCATCCCTGCATGAATCCCTTTTGATTAAAGCATTGTTTGATTAGTTAGCAGGGCGCTGGTCATTCTGCGTGCTTATTTTTGTATTTATGTTATCTTTTGCACATGTTGTTTGCAGTATGTTTAGTTTATGAGTTCTATGCAAATTATATCAGTTACTAAAGTCCAGCCCACATCACAGTTACCAAGAAAAATACCCAGTTTAACCAGTTATAATTCATTTCTGATGATGCTTATAGTGCGTCAAGATCCAATTTTGCCTCCCAAAATAATCTTAAAATTCTATGAAATTTTTTTCTTAATTTAACTTATTTCTTCAGTTTTTGAAAGAACTATTAAAGTAACCTTACATTATGCAGATTTTATAACTTTAAAAAGTTCTTTATACTCCCGTCTCATTTACAAAAACAGTTTGGAAAGGAACTGACATGGTTCATCTATGATGTCATGTAAGAAACCCTTTGGGGCTCTTTTCTTTTACAAGTATTTCCTTTATTTCCTTCTTTTTTTAAAAATGAACAATAATTACCATCAGTTCTAATGAAGCAAACTGACCAAATGGCCAATATCGACCAACCCTAGTAGACATTACCTGTAAATACACAACATCCATCCTAAAAATACTGTCATCATGATGGGTGGATATTGCTGAGATAATGATGGTCTATCCTGATGAAAGGAAACGGGCTTTTGAGCCATAAATGTTGCTGAAAAATCTTTCCCTGGAGAATTCTTAATTGGCATGTGCTGCTGATTTTCTGACAACCATACTTTGACTGTGTTTGTACAGAGCATGAAATCACATGATGCCAATACCTAGCAGTCTATCAAAACCTACTGGAGCTGGCTCAATCACTTATTTATTTATTAGAAGAATCAAGAAAGTTGGCCTAAAGTTGATCTAAACAAGAACATTATTCCCTGAACATCTCTGTACTCTACTCTCCATCCTTAACTGGCCATCTTTCTACACTCGCTTTCTTCACTCCCTTCGTCCAGATGTATCTTTTTTCACCATTCTATAGGACATCTTTCTGCACACATTCACTGCATAGTTTGTATTACACACACACACACACACACACACACACACACAAATTTTTTTTTGTAATATTATCGTTTTATTTTATTTATATTTTGTATTACACTTATCCACTATTATGTTGTATCCAGAATTTGTTTCCCCTCTCTCTCGTTTCATGTCTTTGCACTCTTGGAGTGACTCAGGGATTTATTTCTCTGCTGGTTGGACTTGTGTAACTGTGTATGTGACAAATAAACCGCCAGAATCTTGAATCTTAACATGCTACAAACTTCACTTGCTGCTTAGTCCCGCAGGTCCTCCTGTGTCCCGCTGTGTTGGTCCCCAAAACAAATACCATACATATATATCTATATATATATATATACACACAGTACTGTGCAAAAGTTTTAGGCAGGTGTGAAAAAATGCTGTAAACAAAGAATGCTTTCAGAAAAATTAATGATGATTGTTTATTTTTATCAATTTACGAAATGCAAAGTGAGCGAACAAAAGAAAAATCTAAATCAAATCAATATTTGGTGTTTCTACCTTTTGCCTTCAAACCAGCATCAGTTCTTCTAGGTACACTTGCACAAAGTCAGGGATTCTGTAGGATTATAGTCGGTGTGTGATCAACCAGTTTTACCAAACAGGTGCTGATGATCATCAACGTCACACGGAGGTTGAAACACAGTCATGTTTGGAACAACCTACCAGCCAAGTTCCTTCAAAAACTGTGTGCAAGTGTACCTAGAAGAACTGATGCTGTTTTGAAGGTAAAGGGTGGTCACACCAAATATTGATTTGATTTAGATATATATATATATATATATATATATATATATATATATATATATATATATATACAGTACTGTGCAAAAGTTTTAGGCAGGTGTGAAAAAATCCTGTAAACAAAGAATGCTTTCAGAAATGGAAGTGTTAATCATTTATTTTCATCAATCAACAAAATGCAGTGAATGAACAAATGAGAAATCTAAATCAAATAAATAAAATAAAAATATTTCTTCAACAGCCTGATGATTTTTTTATTATTTTTAAATTTCTTATTCCAATTTTCTTTGATCATTCTGCCTAAAACTTTTGCACAGTACTGTATATGTCACAACATCAGTCTGTCTGCTACAGCACTACACCAGACTATTTGGCAATGTGAAACAAACCTCAGGTATGAAGTGCCAACATGGTATGATTGCTATAATCACCACTCCTCTGTTTGTTGTCTTTTGTTGTTTGGAGTAAAATAATCAAACTTGTGCCTTTTTGTGCCTTGATTCAGATGAATCCTATTCACACACTAGTGGAAATTTCCTCTCACACTACAGCAAGCTGAGCACTTAAATCGGACTCTGCACAGCATGAGTGTCTCCAGTTGGACATTTCTAAAGTCTAACTAACCATCTCTCAGCGTGCATAATTTTGTTTTTGATAAAACATAAATGTATCACTGCAAATGGTCTCTGTCATCATCACAGAATATCTATAGGATCAAAACCGACAAAAACAAAATATCATTAGCTCTACCAAACCTCATATGGACAAAAACAGTTTGCTCGATGCCAAAAAAGAGCTTTTTGGTTTCCCAAGGAATTGTGTTTAAAAAGTGAGTGTGAAAAACAATTTTAAAAGCCAAAATAAATATTTCTTCAACAGTCTGATGATTTTTTTATTATTTTTAAATTTCTTATTCCAAAAATCATTTTCTTGATCTATTTTCAGTGAACCAAATGTGGTTCTTCTACACCATAAGAGTATGTATGTATGTATTTATGAATTCATGTATGTAAGCATTTATTTTAATTTCATCTATTTACTTTATTTGAAAATTAGCAGCTGTATTCAACTTAAAATAAAATAAAAATTCAATTTTAAGCAAAATATTTAGTTGAGTTTAACACAGGTCTATGCAAAACAGAATCCTCTAAACTGGGGAAATGCGTGGAACATAACTGCAGTAAATTCATTTGTAAATAAGCCTTTTATCCTCTAATGTTTAATGATAGTTCATTACACTCAAACCTGAAGCTGTCCTTAAATGTGCACATTAACATGCACTTCAAGAGGCATAACATGTGTCACACTTCAAGGACTATGTCTGCACACTGCAATATTGTTAAGCTTCAGTTTGTGATCACCATAAAGTGTCTAGCATGAAATTAATTAGCATTTATTATTAAAAATGATTACTTATGGAACATCAGTGAATCATCGCTGGGCACAGGTTTCTTGCTTGATTTTTTTTTCACAGTTATGTGATCCCAGAATGTTTTGTTACACACAGTGACATTATACAGTCTACTGAATATGCTTAATTGTCTGGACAATTAAATATAGCAAAGCTCCACCTGTTGTGATGAAACCAGCACGATCTGAAAAAAAAGCTGATTCTCACAGACGTGATGATGCATTCAGTCAGATTGCACTGTCTCACACTAATTGGTCATCAAAACCAACGGACAAAAACTCTATATGTCTACATCTGATCATTTTATTATGAACTGATTAACTATCTGCTGCGTGCTTTTTCTGAAGTGTGTGGCCTTGTATCTCTTCATACAAAGCACCTTTATTTTTAAGGATGTACCATTTATCTACATCGCTAACATCTTGGCATGGAAACAGCATGTTTTATCTGCTGACACGTTATGTAAAATCAGACTGCTGCATCCTAATCACTCATCAATGGGGGCGACACACAGCCAAAGCATTGCATTAGCCATCCGATTATACAATCTGTGACAATCTGTAACGAGGCTCAGATTTACTGTGAGGATATGCCGAGTTCTTCCTCAGTAATTCATGAAGGGAAAGAAGCTTTCCTCCATCTGCGGTCCCTCTTGGCAGTGCCCTCAATTTGTTTTGGCTGCCTTGGGAAGTTGTGACAATTGCACACTTCATACCAGGGATGAAGATGACGTGTGATAGAAGCGGAGGCTTAGCAAAATGATTGGCACACAAATCATTTCGGCTATAAAAAGAGATCAGTGGGAAACAAAGCAAAACAAGCGGAATTGGAATAGTAGTCTGTTACACTTTTGTCATTGTTACACTTGCTCACATTCAGAAATGATATGAAATGGAGCAGCTGTTTGAACAGGCTTTCAAAACCAGCACAAAGAAAACATACACATACGGCATGCTAGGTTTATGCCGTGAGCATCAGAAAACAAGAAAATCACATCCGGCATAAAATGCACTTTAGTGTCTGTCTGATTACCTAAACTCATCAACATTAAATCCATGCTTCATTGCTTCCCAGAAGACAAGTGTGTACAAGCGAAGTCTGACAAATGGTCATCAATTTGGTTCCAATAATCTCTTAGACACAAATCACCATGCCCCATAGTCATTTCTCTGTTTCTTTAATTAAGTTTCGATCAATGACTGTCAGTATGTAAACGGCTCGTACTTGCTCGACATGCAGGAAGTACTTGCCCATTAGCATCCTCCATTGATTTTAAGGAGCTTAACTTGAAACCGATGGGAAGCTTTGAGCTACTTCAGAGCAGTGCTTTTCCATCTTTACCACCATCTATACAACTGGCAAGTGTATAGACCAGAGGAAGTTTTGTTAAAAAAACCTTAATTTTACCCTTACTCTTTACCCTTTATTTTGCCATTCACTTTTACATTTTCCCTGCGATGGCCTGGCGACCTGTCCAGGGTGCGTCCCCCGTCCTCGCCCTGTGTGCGCTGGGTTGGACACCAGCACCCCCCCCGCGACCCCGTTTGGGACAAGCAGCAGATAATGGATGGATTTTTACATTTTTAAGCTCAACTTAATAATGACGGCTAACATTTTTAAGGTTAAAAAAGTCATCAATGGAATAAAGAAATCCATATATTAAGCTACTTTCAATTTCAGAACATTTTTTCAGAGCACCGCCTTTAAAGGCACTCTTCCAGAAATGCCAGCCTTTTTCACCACAGAAATGATATGTAATGCCGTGGCTCTGCTTTAACATAGCAGCCCACATCTCATAGATGGTGGGCAGAATCTGAAGCATAGAAATCAGGCTAGCCGCTTTTAAGTCCAAGACTGCAAGACCTTACCCATAATCATGCGTTTTCCTCACAGGGTCTAACACCATTCTGTTCCTTCACCGCTTTTCAAAAACTGCTTATTAACAGTGCTGGGTGCAATTGCTGGTGCAAAGTGAAGAGCACAGCAGAAAACTCCACATGCTAAGAATCATCAGATGGCACCAGCTGGGATCACCATGCATGTCACTTGGCCCCTAGAGCACAGTCTCTCCAGCCCTGATGCAAGAAACAGCGTTGCTTTTCAAAAGAGAGGATCAGTGGGGCTTGGAAATAACAGCCGCTTGGGTTTGCTGGGCACAAAGCACTAGACAATCAGAGGAACAGAGCTATCCTCTCCACACCATGGGCTCATTGCCACACCACTGGTGAATAAGCGGGAACCAGATTGTCAATCTCCGACACCCTTCTTAGCAGCTCAAGATGGTGCGCGTCTATGCCCAGCATGAGCTCCCACAGGATGTGACTCTGAGTCAGAACTGCTGGTTTAAGAATTTTCTTTTTTCTCTCCCCATTTAACTGGCTTTATCTCTTTAAATCTCCCCAGCCTCACCCCATTTCCGCACAACATATTTGATGGAGAAAGGAAACATAAACTAAATAAATAAAGTATATTAAACTATAAGCCCAATGTCCTGTTGTATCCATAAAATTAATGCTCCGGTGATGACCTTTGTGGTTACCCCGGTCACATGGACGTCCCATAAAGCTGAACCAGGCATCGATATAGTTTCTGATTGCACATAGAAAGTAGGGGAAATGATCTTCATGACCTCACTTGAGTTAGACTTTAACATGGTAATAAATTCCATCTAAGCAGCATGACTCAGCACCAGTGTTTTCACCATCCTTCACCGTCGCAATACTAATGCAGGCCTGTCAGGGCTGTTTGTTTAACATTTTGGTCATTTTGAATCAGATTTAACAGCAAGTACTATTAAGCACTTAAGGCTTTATTTAAGAGTATGTCAGTTAACAGCATGAATGATTAAGGAATATACCTTTTAAGTAGTTAAACATATATGTTACTTCTGAAGCACATGCAGTAAAGATTAAGAAGCTAAAATGCAAAACTATGTGAATGAGAAGCAAAGTACCCCCCCACACCCCAGATCTTATGTTATTTCAGTCTAACCTGAAGCAAGCAAGATCTAAAATGAAGGCAGATGAAAAATTGAAAAGTAAATAAGCATGGAACTCAACCATTATCTACTTGGAATCACACATCTAACTGCTTGATATTTCACATTTGTTCAAGAAGCATGCAGTCATATAAACATTTCCATTTTCTAGGGCATTTACTACGGTTTATGGACCCAGCAACTGCCCAAGGGTACTAAACCGAACTGTTAGAAGTACGATGCACCTGCATGTGCAGAGCCCTTAGCTCAGCAGTTCTCATAAATAAAACCACATGATAAACGAGGTAACACCAATGTAACCTAGACAATTAACCCATTTCCAAAATCTGTATTTTCAATAGGTACAGTAAAGCCAACTAGTTATACATTGCATTCTTACCTTCCAGCGTTTTTACATTTGTAAAAGAACAGGCACTCCATTTATTGTCAAAGTCAGAGGAAAAACTTGCAATTTCCAGTTTTATCAAGTTCCGTTCTTCATGAGAAACAGCTAAAAATAATTTTAAAATAGCAGTTGCAGTTTACATTGTGGTAAAATATCCCAAATAGCTTAAAATAGAAATTCACAACAGCACTTTCAACTAAATGTTGTTAAGATGTTAAGATCTCCTGTTAAATGACTTTTTACAGATAGGTATTATTTTCTGCTACTCTGCCATTAGAGGAAATCCTGATTTGATCCTGTACTGTAAGATTCTCCACAAAATATTCATGTTTATCCAACTGGGAGAGCAGAGAGGCTCAGCTTGCAGACAGCTGTCCTGCATGATAATTAATGTTATGCTCTGAGCATTTTTCTAGTATGGGCTGGACCCAGTTTTCCCCTGAGAAAGAGGGTCATTGCAAATCAATACAAAGTACTTCTGACTGATCACCTTTGTCCTACATCGAAACATCTCTATCCTCATGGGTTAGGTCTCTTTCAGGAAGACAATGTCCTGACCTCCTAAGGGCCCGGAGGGACACTGAATGGTTTGTTGAGTACAAAAATGTACTCAGTCATATATTCTGACCAATGCAGTCACCAGCTCGATACAGTTACACATACTGGAGATTTTCCAGTGTTCAACAGGGCTCTCCAACGTCATCATTAAAACAACAAACAAGGGAAAAACTTGTAAAATGTTGTGTATTCACTGCAAAACAGAGTGTTTTCAGAGTCTTTTGGAATTTATATCAAGGTGCAAAGAAGCTGTTCAGGAAGCCAAACTTTTGGGTTGGTTTTTCTTTTGATTGGTCACAAATCTGCATATTTATAATAATTCTTATGAAACACAATTCATGTGGCGAACACATTGAAAGGCATTTAACAGAAAAAAGCAGAAATTCTCATGTGCAAGAAGCATTACCTGGAACAAAGCTTCCTTGTACGACCTCCTTGTATGCCCACCATCCCTCGTGGATTTTAGGTGGATTTGGCTGAGCTGTAAGGACAAGAAAAAGAAAATAGGTATCATTTCAGACAAACTACACCATTTTTCCAAGTTCAGAGCCTTTATCTGAATTGACAACCCTTGTTGGTTTCTCTAACATTATAACCTTCTCAAAGTGAAGTCTGGGCAAACACAGAAGCACGGAGAGAGAGGGAGCAAGGAACACACACAGAACAAACAAATCTGGAATTGAAATTCCACCACTTTTCCTCAGGCATTAGTATGGAAATGAATTCTCATGCACTGGGTAGACTTGACAAGAAATAGCAGATTAGAATAGGGATGTAGTTTATAATTGAGGTGACTGGGTAAAGATCCCACTACTAAAGGGGGTCAAACCTGGAATTACAAGGCAAGGTTTTGGGATATTGCATTTTTTTTACACCTGAACTTTCTGAACTGTGCCACTGAAAAACATGGCTTAATGGCAGGGCCAGAGGTGGTGAGGAAGCCTTTTAATGGAAGTGGAGGTGGGTTAATCCTTCCAGCGAGGATGAGGACTAATGCAAGAGAGCAGTTCAATTTCACAAGGACAGAGGGGGTGGACACAGGGGCAAAAATGCTACATCCACTGAGGGAGGATATCTATTGAAAAACCAGCCAGGGGAAATAGTACTTACTACATAAAGAGCACAAAGGATTCTTTACTTTCATCCCTATCAGAAATAAACATCTTTAAGTTACATCCTTCCATCTTTACCACGCAGTTTAATCAATCTCTGAATTTCTTGTAGAGGCAAAGATTTAAATAAACCAAAATGAAAAGCACACTTTTCAGAAATCAACATATAATTAATGTTAGAAAGGGCCCATCCTAAACTATAATAATCCCACAGAGCTGTTGGAGCCTCCTTTGAATTCACATTAGAGAAGTAAACAAATAAAAGTGTGTGATTAAAGTTCAGTTTTATTTAATAAAATCATAATTTTTGCCGTATTTCAACTTGTAAGGAACTTGGAAACAATTCCTATTTCATAACAAACTTTTAACTTAAATCAAAATTTTCCAATCAAAGGGATATTGCTCAATCAGACTTTTTATGGCTAAGAATTTTTTTCAGAATTTTTATTTCTAAGCAGATACAGCCAAGTAGTATTTGGCTCTGAAAGAAAGGTGACAAATACCAGAATACCTAAAATAAATACCTAAAATAAATATGACACTGACACCAAATACAACCAGTAGCATAGAGGATCCATTGAGAACCATCATGTTTAAATGTTTCGTTGTGCAGGAAGGGAACGGGGACTACTTTTTACTTTTTTGCAGCTACAAGAACCTGAAAATGATTTCAGTTAGAAATCTGAAACAGCAGCACAAGTTTAAGCCATGCTCTTTACTAAAAGCCACACACAAGCAGCCTTAATGCTTACATATGATCTTCTATTATACGAATCACATGAATCATCTGTGCTTAGTGCTAACAGACTGGAGAAATCCCGTAAGGTTGCTAGCAGAAATTAGCACAGAGGTAGATTTCTTTCTCATTTTTGGAGCATATTTTAACACCCATGGTGCTGAGTAGCAGGGTCGTAGTCACAGCTCACCACAGTATGAAAACCACAAATCTCTACTTCCTGTAACATAATCTGCAGACAGGTCGGAATGAACTATGACACTGTTACTGTCTTTGAGCGTTCTTTTCGCATGTAAAATACTTCATTCGTGCGAAAGCAATGTAGATATGTGCATCATGCAAACAAAGGGTACTGTGTTATTTTTAATGTATATCCATCCATCCATTTTCTGCCGCTTGTCCCAATCGGGGTCGCGGGGAGTGCTGGTGTCCAACCCAGCGCACACAGGGCGAGGACAGGGGACGCACCCTGGACAGGTCGCCAGCCCATCACAGGGAGGAGCGGGACGGGGACGGCACCTTGCTCAAGGGTACCTCAGGGCAACCCACTGGGAAGGGGTTCAAACCCCCGATCTGCAGATCATGTGGCCAACACCCTAACCACTAGGCCACCACTGCCCCCCTTTTAATGTATAGTCATCCAATAAAGAGCAGTAAATGAGCTTAAAGCGGCAAACTGCTGTTTTCTCCAAAACAGCCTTTCTGGTAAATTATACATCTCTTTTTATACACACAATGAGAAGGAGGGCTTTTGCAAAACTCATCAGCTGTACACCCCTTTCCATTTATGTGAGCCTGCAGCAAAGTTAAATCACAGCACAAGGTAAAACCTGCAACTGAAATAACATTGATTTCACAAGCATCAGAGAGACAATGATGAACAATCTCAGTACCTGTATTACAAGTAAAACATTTTTTATTAAAAAGAATGATATTTGTCTTTCCTATCTCTCAGGTATTCCGTCAGGAGCTTTCTTCAAGCAGAGCCTACGGTGCGAGAGGCAGTAACAATTCATCAGCCAAGCTCTCCTAAGGGGTTTGGGGCTAATAATGCAGGGGAGCTTTAGAGAAGCTCTGGGACATGGCAAAGACATCAAGTCATCTCTCACTCAGGGGAAAACAAAGTCTTGATACCTGCGGTTTAAAGTCACAATTATTAGTAGGGCTGACACAGACGAGATAGAGGCGAAGACTATCAATTGATCATTTTTTAAAACAACAAGCCTCACTGTCAAGATAATACATATCTTGTTGAGCAATATCAGTGCACACAGTCTTGAGGTTCTGTGGGAGTCGGGTATAGATATTTTTGAGAAAACATCAATTTTCTGTCAGTATGTGCATGTAAATACATAAGTATGGGCTTAATGTATTCCACGCATTCTCTTTGTATATTGCTTTCATAGAATCTGTCCCATATACCATCTCAGTCAAAGCTATGCACATCGGCTCAAGAGGCTTGACTGGTAGAGTGTGTTGTATTGTAGTGTAAATTTTGAACAGTTGTATACCTTCGCATGCTATGATCATGTTAAGCTGTTGCAAATCTATGATCAATATAGAAAAATGCATGGAAAAGAGACCAGCTAAGTTACGTCTCCCACAGCTTGTCAATAACCCAGTGAGACTTACTAGAATCAGCAAAATGGAACAACTCAGATCCATAAAGTGAAAACTTGTCAGGCTTAAGGGGGTCATTAGGGCACCAGGAAAGATGCAATGCTGTTAATTTCACCTTCCTTGGGAAAAAAAACTAGAAGGCCGACAATTAGTATAATGCCAGCAGAAGAAACTAAAGGCAGTATGTCATGCTGACGACTGCATCAAATTCACCCAGTTATACATCTAATCAAAGAGCAATTCGAAAACTAACAACCACCCACACTCTGTCCCCACAAGAAGCATTAAATCTGTGTCTAGGCTTCGTGATCATTATTTTGTCTGGAATGGCTTACATCAAAAAGGTGAAAATATAATAATAAAAGAATTAACAAGCTTATAAAAGATGATTAAAGTGGTCGATAGCAAGATGATTACAATTATCGAATGTTCTTTTTGTCTCTACCTCAATGTTTTATAAATGGAGCAACTTCCTGGCAGCTGGCTTACCCGTGCATTATTCAGGGCGTGTAATCAAATGAATAAATGAGAGTGGTTCACAGCACAGGGGTAACAAACCTATTGAATGGCTGCAGAGTGGGGGTCAATAGATCAAAAACTAATTAACACACATTTTCAGATCAACATTCCCAGCGGAAAGACTCCCTACTTATTCTGCAGGTCCCTTAATGAAAAATTAGCAGAAACCCCAGAACAAGCACTTCAAAATTCCAAACCAAATATGCTAAGGCTAAAAGATGCAAATTATAGGTATAAATAGTGCTACTAGTAATAATTAAAATCTAAAGAAATAAATAATCCTCCAACAGGGACATTTATTCAGCAAGATTTTTTTTTGCAAACTGATGCATGTTGATTATCCAAAAACACTTGCTTAAGGAAATTCTATCAGCATCAGGAAGATGTTAAGATCAGACAGATGTTTTAAAACAACACCTAATGATCACTCCCTGGAAGAGCAGGATGTTTCGCTAGAGCTGGAATACCAGATCCGAATTCTTTTCACATTTTACTCATTATTAAGCTTTTAGAAATAAGTGTACATTAATTGCAAGTTACCTTTACATTTCAGAACCATGTAGGCACGTTCCCAGTTTCTTCAGTTTAAAGCATCGGCTGATCCATAAGTAAAAAATACCTTTTTTTTGGCTTTGGTCTATCAGATATCCTTTCATCTCAGTTTCAAAGAATACTGTCCACATAGTGATTTCCCACGAAAAAAGATTGTGGTAAATAAAAACTTTGGAAACTAATTGTCAGAGTTGGCCATTAGTATTCATTACAGCAGTGAAGCAATGCTGCGGATCATCCATGCAGTGGGAAAAGAGAAAGCGGCGCAAATGCCGCCCATAAATGAAACTTGACCTTGCCAACAGCTGTGCTTACTGACTTATGAGATAATTATCTCTCACCCGGCCCTGTTTGTGTCACCATATTATGGATGCAGCTGCACCAGGGTGATGTTTCAGGCCTCGTCCCCTTAGGACTCTTTCAATCAAGTCAAAGCATCCTGAACCACTCTGAAACAGGCAGTGTGCCATGAGCATATTGTCCAGATACACGACATTGTTTCTAGGAACCAGTGAATATCCCTAATTCTAACCATTCCCTTTGATATGAGCAACATGAGCCTTGTCAGAAATGCTGGAGCCTCATAGTGAGAAGGTTTTGAGTTCTAGTCCCTGCTGGGTATGGCCTGGGTCCTTTCTGTGTGCAGCACATGTTCTCCTTGTGGCTGCATGATTATTCTCCCATAGCCCATAGAAATGCAGCTCAGGGGGATTGGAGATGCTAAAGGTCCCTCACATGTGACTGCGTGTGCTTGTTTGTGTATTTGCCTGGGATGGCGACCTCTCTAAGGTGTTTTTCCACCTTTTGCGCTACGAGCACTTGGACAGGCTCCAGCAGAAACTGTAACCCTTGATAGGAAAAGCAGGAAAGGAAGGCTGGATGGCTGGCTAGATGGATGGACAGACTATAAGCAGGGCTATAAGGAGCGGTTATTGTGAGAAAAGTATTACATATGTGATTTTCATTTTCTCATTTGACCCACATAACTAATGCTTTTCATTAAATCTCACCCCATGCCCACAATGCATGCATTATTTGTAAAACAGCCCAACGACTATAGAATCTTCATTGCTGCTAACAAATAGCTCTCATAACCGTGTACAAAAATGTGTTCTGCAGAATTAAGAACTTTGCTAAAGCGTTTGTAAAATGTTTTACCACTACTTTTGTGCGTAATGATTTTTGGGGGCAGTTGTGTAAGTATTAGTTCAAAAACATTCCAAATAAATTATATGAGACTTTAAGAAAATGAAATGAAGCAATAGTAAGATAGAGTCAGACTTTCATGGTCTCTAACCACAATAGACAGTTAAGTGGTCTGATATAACTGAAAGCTTTCTGGTCTATTTGGCATAAACCAACATTCAACAAGCAACTCCATTTCACACAACCAATAAGCAGTGTTTGTGAGAATGAGAAAGGCATTGATGCAAAAAAAAAAAAAAAAAAAAAAAAAACTTTCAAATTTCAAACTTTAGCTTTCATGCTTTGCTCCTCAGGGGGCTCTTTATAATATTATTTTATATTTAGATATTTATTAGCTACATCTAAACCCACAGCATTGCTTCAAAGAGGATTTCTGGAACACTCTCTTCTTTCCAGTCAATCCATTATTTGAAAAACAAAATTTACCTCTCAGTGATACATGGCGCTTTATATAAAAGTCTGTATAAAATTCTTTGTTGGTACGATAGAGCAATACATCATTTTTTTCTGCTTCTTTTTCTTTTGCTGCTGTTTTTTAATGGAGCAGGTTGCGGTGGCCTGCATTGTCCCTGTCTCGCTCCTCCCTGCGATGGGCTGGCGACCTGTCCAGGGTGTGCCCCCCGTCCTTCTCCAGCACTCCCCCACAACCCCGCTTGGGGCAAGCGGCAGAAAATGAATGAATGAATATTAACTTTAACTCTCTGAACAATGTCAATTTCTAATAAATCAATTTCAAAAACACCTAGTCGATCGGAAGATTGTGGGTTCAACTCCCTCACCAGTAGGCTGCCCTGAGATACGCTTGAGCAAGGTACCGTCCCCATCACTGCTCCCCAGACGCTTTCAGTAGTGTGTATGGGTGAAATGCAGAGGTTGAATTTTGTTGTGTTGTGCTGTGCTGTGCTGTGTTTCACAAAGATAAGGGTGGTCACTTTCACTTTCATAATAATTTGAGGCATCTTAAACTGAGACTGACAATTTCTCAATCAAAAAATTAGTAAAAGGTGGTTCCTTACAGAACTCCTCTTATTTTTCTGAATAACCACAGAATGGAATGAGCCCATACTAATTGAAAAGTGTTTCATACATTAACCATTAAATTACCTTTTTATATTTAAGTGAAAAAATACTTCACATGCTTTAAAATATGTATTAATTCTTACAATACTTTAACTTAAAACACTCTTGAAATAATGTTTTAAATGGTATGTTTTGACACTTTTAAAGAATGGCATGGCTTGGTATAATTCAATTTAAGCAATGCTTCACCCTTTTAAAAACTTTATTACTATGTATAAATTTATATTAATGATATTTTATTACATTAAATAATAGGAAGTCTAGTTTCAAAGCTATGCAATTATGTCTGAATGGTGCAGAAATCATCCCATTTACAAATTTTCATTTTTCAGTGTAGAATTAATTTTTTTTTTTTTTTTCTTAGCGCTCCTTATCATTGCGTGCATCTCTCTCTTGTAAACACACACACACACAAACACACACAAACACACACACACACACACAGGCACATACACAAACACACACAAACACATACAGCACGCACACACACACAGGCACATACACAAATACACACAAACACACATACAGCATGCACACACACACAAACACACACAAACACACACGCACACACACACACACACACACACACACACACACACACACACACACACACACACACACACACACACACACACATCTGCATAGGATTATCAGATTAGTAGACTGAGACTGTTTGCGCACAAGCACGAGTTGTTGGGGTGGTCCAGCTGCAGTGTATACTTCTATACTGAAGCTTTCAACGATTGCTTATGAGCTTAATGTCTCACCATTTAGTATAACACGCACACGCACACACACACACACACACACACACACACACACACACACACACACACACACACACACACACACTGTTTATACATTTGAAACTGACTCCCAAAGTCACGTGAGCTGCACAGATTACCACCCAGATGGAGTTTAGATGGCTGTCAGGCTGCAGCATGGTAAATGTGGGCCGAGGAATTGTGAGACAGTGGCTGCTACGAGCTACAGGGAGCCTGAGAGGCAGCACCTGCATGTCATGGCGCTGTGCCGTTGTGAGCATTTGACACACAGCACATGGCCACGTTTATACAAATGACTGTGGACGTAGTTTAAGACATCTACTACCACTGAGCCACCATCAGCAACAGCTTTCACACACTTTCCCACAATTGCAACCTGATTCCCTTCTACTCAACCCTTCCCAGTCTCAGTAAGCAATATGCACATTGCTTTCAGCAGCTCCAGACTATACTCTGTGTTTTGCTGCAGCCGCTTTAGTAACTCTTCTAATCAATGGGCTTTGAGAACGTAATGTAATGAAATGTTCACACTGAGATATTTAGGATTAAAACCAGGTAAAAGAAGTAATTTGATACATAGCGAGTGTGACACATAAAGCCATTACTTTATTACTTCGCACTCCCCTTTTTGGTTTTGCAGTTTTGCTTTGGGCACTTTTCTGAGGAAAGCATATATTTCAGTTGCACAGCAAGATAAACTACCTCTCTTTTACATGGCACTAAAGTGTGCAAAAAATCTGCAGTGTAATCAGAATATTCATTTTACTTCCACACAGGTGGAATATAGAAGAGGAAATTCATTAAACCACTTTCAGCTACTATATGAAGAAAATGCTTAGTGTGTGGTATATCTAAAGGGCCCTCGACTGGAAACTAAAAATTAAATTTCGTATGTAAACACTGTTAAAAAGACAACTAAGCTGCTCAAACAGCCCATCTTGAATTCACCCTGATGTAAAACAAACACATTTATCTGCCTATTCTTACCTTCTGATAAGTCGAATGGGCAAAAAAGCTTTAAAATAAATACTATCAAAGAGCTCCGGTGGTATTTATGCAGTAAACCCCGTTAAAAAGGCCTAAACCTGCTTTGCTTTTAATGAAACGTATGATTGATCAGGATGTGATGAAATCTGGTATCTGATGTTTAAATAAAGCACAATGTGATATATTGTGATGTATTTTCAGGGTAGCCAGTTGTCACAATGGACGGGTGTATTTACATCGTATATCAATATTTGAATATTTCAGTCTTAATGACAATTAGAAAATGCTTATGTAGAAATTCTGACATTATTTACTAGCTGCAAACAGCTTTATGTTTAAAATAGCTTTAATAAGCAAATATGAAAGATGTTAAAAATGTAGGATATAGGGCTTATAAAATACATGGGATATACTATTGCATCACTTTGCTTCAAACCTGACAGGATGGTACCTTGAAAAGTATCAAAGCTGGGGAACATATCCTATATTCAGCTTGATTTTTCTACTTAAAATGGGAAATCATGGAAAGATACAAATATGCCATTGGAAAGGTAAATGATGTGTACCTTTAAAACCCATTTAAGGAACACAACTGGACCTCAAGGACTTTGCAGTACCTTTGAGGGTGCATTTACATTTGTGCCTTGAGTCATTTATCCAAAAACATCCTTTTTCTAACAGTGTGTAAGCAACTGAACAAAATCCGTCTTAATGCCAATATAAATGTACCTCTCAGAGAGAGAAAGAGCTGGAACCGGTCACCGTATTCAGCTGTAATTAATTTCTTAATTAGGCTCTCCAGGCATAATTGACAACTCCTTTTTCACGAGGCTCAAATATCTCAGATAATGGTTATGTAGATCAGCAAATCTAGCTATATGGTTTCTGGATTGTTTTTGAAGATTAGGCATGGCAATTGTTTTAAATATATATATATATATATATATATATATATATACAACAATTATAGCACAAACCAATTAAGTGCAGAATGGTCCTCCTGAGTAAAGTCCGCAGGGTGGTAGGTGTGCTCCTTCTCCTCACCAAGGACACAATGCCAGTAGTCATTACTTGAGGTCCAGTGCATGACCTCTAGTGTCACTACAGGTTATGTGATTTAGCCTTAAGCATCAGCACCGAACAGTAACCATCATAGTTACTCTTTGAGGCTATGCAAAAGAGAAGGAGGACAGCATTTAAAATAGCCAGTTTCTGTTTTCTGCAAATCAAGTAATCACTGAAACACACCTAGGCAGAATTTCCTCATCTTGTTTTATGCATTATTAACGTAGCCAATTAGGCCGACTTCTCGTGTCTTAAACTCTAGACTGTCTGTCAGCCTGCTATACTAGGGGAGAGTCTGAAAAGGTGTGTTTATTAGAGGTGTAAAATGCTGAAATCACGATGATTCAATTATGATTTATGTGTTTTTTAAAGTTCACTCTGCAGTCCATATGGTGAAGTGCAATGAGTTTCAGACAGTTGGAGAATCGCAGGATGTGGGTGTAATCATTTTAATTTATAAAAAAAAAGAGCTCAAAACTTACAACAGGTCAACTTTATACTCCAATTGGTTTCTTTGGTCTCTCATTTACGATATTATCTTAGAATCGACTGTCAATAATTCAAATGAGGAGTCTTTGTGGACGCCATCAGAATAAAGGTATGCAAGACCTATAAGGTGCACACATCTGTGCTCAAAAGCCGGACGTTTTAATGAAGATTTTAGAGGCTGCGCTGTTTGGGGCTCATTTTGTCTTGATACACCCATCATTTCTTTATTTATTTTTTTACCTGAAACACTTTGTTGGGGCAAAAATACTCTTTAAAAATATTAAATCTGACGAACATACTGAGTATAGTGACAGGCTTGAGTATAGTGACAGGCTGCCTAAAGCGTCTAAAGATACAGGTTGCCTTGATAAAGGCAATAACCGATAACTAGCTGAGCACTCCTGAGGATTTTCATAGTCGCAACACATCTAAATAAGACGCAACGTTATTGCAGTATGTGCATATCCAGAGCAATTTTAATGTAAGGCAAATTAAAGCCTAGAGGGTCTGTTCTAAGGATTCCTATTGATACATTAACGTCTTTCCTGCCTGCATAAAGAATCAAACGTGTGCTTCTGCAGGCAGGGCTGTGGCGCTATCCACAGTATGTTGAAAAAAGGAAAACACTAATAATAATAATGATAATAATAATCATTTGCTATTTATCTGTAAGATATTTTTAGCAGTGTTATATCGTATCGTGCTCCACTAGCTTATGTGATTGGAATACAGACAGTAAAACGACAAGTAAAGGTTATCTTTTCTTTGCAGACAGCTTGACGATATATATGGGGAAAAAAGTTTAGAAATGGCTTTGTTCCAAAACAAATAGAGCAAATATGAGGAGCTGTCAGTCATACCAGTGTCTTGTTGACACTGAGAAGAAATTTGCATAAAAGCCCATTCAGAATATACTTAAATACTGCAATTTCTTTACAGTTACACATAAATCATGCTCGTGCTGACATATCGATCTTGAATATTTGCATATACATTTGCTAATTTGGTATTTGTTTCTCTATAATTGTAATTGTTATAATTGCAAGTGTTGCAGATTTAATTGAACTAAAATTTGCAATGCTCTTTTTGAGATTGTTTTTACTTAAAGGCTTTATCACTGTCAACTTTAGAAGAAAAAAAAAAGAAAAAATGCATTTATTTGAAGGATATAATGTCAGGAAAAAATCCATACTGAGATTAGCGAAGGCTGGACACAGTCAAATTCACCCACTTTAAATTCATAATACACCCTCTTCATCTGGAAAGAAAAAACACTCAAGTCTGATAAATAAAGGAATAAAAAAATGATTTCCCCATTTAAACAAAGACAACTACCCAAAGTAAGTGAATGTATACATACATACATCTATCTGTATATAGTTTACTGTTTCATCAGAGAGAGACATGTTGCTACTTGAGAAGGCCACCTCATATAGGAGTTCTCTTTGAATCCCTCATGCTACAGAACGAATTTTACATGTCTGGCTTGTTTCCACCCCGTGCTACTTTCTTAGATGGTCACAAAAGACCTGCTCCTCTAATGTTTTACTGAGATTCCTTTGTTAAGCTGGACATCTTTTGCAGTCTTACATTTAAAAGTCTTTGTTCACTGTGGGAGTCTTCACAACTGGCACTGCTCCTGAAGGAAATCCAATTGTTTAATCAATTAGTGCTACATACATGCAAAACAAAAGTGTCAGAACCATGCAACTTCAAAGACAACTATAAAAATGAAATGAATAAACCCAGAATAACTAGATTATTAATATCACCAACCATGACCACACCTACAACCAGCAAAAACTCAAAGCAGGTGACCAAATCAACCATTCTGATGATCATCAGTATACCACATGTCCAGAAATATTCAAACACCCCTTCTAATTATTGAGTTTAGCTCTGTTCAGGCACCCCGTTGTTTATATGGCAGTTCATTTGCACACACAGTGCTTGTATAATCTCCACAGTAACACATTGCCAGTAGAACAAGGGACTGCACAAGAGCCTAAGGTGAGCAGGCCTTATGCCATTAGTCAGCTAGTGGGGTACAAAGTGCCTAAAGCCCCCAGCGTTTGGAGCTATGGAGCAATGAAACCGTATTCTGTGGTGTAGTGGAGCATCAGCTAGTGTGAGAAGAGGCTACAGTGCCAGTTGTGATCCAGAACTAATCATTCATCAAGCACACCTGACCTCACTATTGCTCTTGCGTTTTAATGCAATCAAACCAATCCTCTAACATCTGAAGCTCTCCCAAAAGAACTGTCTGCATCAAGGTGGACAGGTTCCCTATCAGTGCCCATGTTTCAGACAAAGCATTGAGCGAGTGTTAAAGAACTTTTGGGGATATTGTATTTTTCTGATACACTATGCACTGAAGCACACCTTTCTTCCTGTACAATTTCCCAACACGCCTTACTTTGCATTCATAAAACATAAAAGGTCAAGAACTATGTAATTATCAGCATTTCTCATCTTACATCCATCTGCAAATTGATCAGACACTAAATTCTGTCTGCTAGACTGCAGTTCTATATCCAGTGTGTTCAACCTCCACAGCCCCAACTCTCAGACATCACGAATAAAACCGAAAGCCTTTATTAACATGTGGGCCGATCTTCCTGACACTGGGCAATGCCGGACAAGAAACATTTTCTGCAGTAATGTAGATACATCCACTTATGAACGGGGACAATGAGCCAGGTGTGCAGTAAACTGCCACGAATTTGGACACATCTGGCACTAAATTGTTTCAAAGTCAAAGACAACTTTATTGTCAGTTCTGCCATATGTATATGACATACTCACTAAACAAGCGGAAATTCATAAATTATTCAAAACCGTAAATATATAGCGTTAAACTGGGGATCTGGGAAGATTATTGACAGCACAAATCAACAATATAATGCGGTAAAGATCAATATAGAGCAAAACTGATCAAGCACAAGGAAACGTCTCAGAAAATGTCATTCAAAGCAAATAAAAAGACATTATATAATGGAATAAAATAAAAAAGTGGCTGGTCCTGATCGAATAGATCGAATTTATTATCATTAACATTTGCGGCAGACACTCTTATACAGAGCAACTTCCATTTCCTAATCACAGAGACAGTTTCCCTGGAGCAGCTTAGGGTTAAGGGTCTTGCTCTTGCCAGCGGAGTAAGACAGGATTTGAACATGCGACCTCTTGGTCTTACCACTAGTCCAACATCACCACCTTAAACAGCTCTTATAGCTGGTGTGGAATGGACTTGTAGGGGCTTATTTTTCCTGGTGCAAAATGAAATCTGTGAACGTGCTGAATCCCACCAGATCAAAAGGCACACCATGAAACCTCCCCAGTCTTCTGGGTCTGCCAGGCTTACGTGTGGTGTGACGTAACCTCCCAAAAAACAGACGTCAATCAAACAAAAAAGGGAAGAGAGTCTGTGAGAGAGTGAGAGAGAGAGAGAGAGAGAGAGAGAGAGAGAGAGAGAGAGGAGAGAGAGGAGAGAGAGAGAGGGGAGAGAGAGAGAGGAGAGGGAGAGAGAGAGAGAGAGAGAGAGAGAGAGAGAGAGAGAGAGAGAGAGAGAGAGAATGTCAAATAGCTCAATGAGTTTCTTCTTTTCTCTTTAGGCGAAGCCTAAGGGGGAACTGACCTCTTTCCAAAAGCCAGAAAAAGTCCCACTTGTGAGGGTGCAGCTGCCTCCCTCCTCACCACTCCCCTTCTCCCGGGCCTCTTCATCCCTCTCTTTAAAGCCTGATCTCCCACTCATGACAGTCTGACTCCCAGCTCTAAAGATGGATATGACAAATAATAAAACGAAAAAAGCAACTTGGGTGTGTTCCCCACAACTTCACTGTGTCTGTAGCAGAAGCTGCACGACCTTAACAGGAATTCTAGATGAAGAAACAGATTTAAAATAAGAAGAAGAAGAAGAAGAAGAAGAAGAAAACACTTTTTAGCTCTGTTATTCCAACAGTAAGAGTATACAAGCTCCTCCTGTGAAAATGGGAATCTTGCAGGCGGACTGGGATGTCTGTCATGTCTTCACTACCCCAAAATCAAGAGTGATTGACACTGTCCCCAAACTCCCCACCTAATCCAGCAGCGTGGCTCTGCAGTCAACGAAATCTCCCGCCTTCCATCTTCACTTTCCCCATGAAAAACGCAGACTCTTACCTGTAGTACACACGAGGAAATTGGCTTGCAGAATAAGGAATAGTTCCCAAATTAAATCCATGCTTCCTCTTCATTCCAGGTGCATCGCGCAGAACGGGGGGATCAGACGCTCCAGGCTCTCCTCATCACACGCACATCCTCGACCGCACGCGCTAAGTTCACCCGCAGATCCGCAGCGCCGACACCGCGCTCCCAGCAGAGCTCCATCCAAACCGCGGCGCTCAGACCAGTCAGACCAATCAGACCAATCAGACCAGTCAGAACAAACCTCCAGACCGAAGCTGCTCTACCTTCCCGGAGAGCAGAGACGCAGCCCGCGCGCCACAGCCATGATGCTCATCTGATCAACAGAGAGAAGAGAGGGATAGAGAGAGAGAGAGAGAGAGAGAGAGAGAGAGAGAGGGAGAGAGAGAGAGAGAGAGAGAGAGAGAGAGAGAGAGAGAGAAAGGAGGGGGGGGGGGTAGAAAGTGTGAATGGAAGCGTTGAGCGCGGGTGGAGAATAAAAGTTATTTGAAAATGATGGAGAATAGATAGATAGATAGATAGATAGATAGATAGATAGATAGATAGATAGATAGATAGATAGATGGATAGACAGATAGATGGATAGACAGACAGAGGAAGAGAGAGAGAGAGTTATACAAAGAAAGAGAAAGAGAAAGAGCCACGGAGAGAGACAGAATGAGAAAGAGAGTGGGATAAAGAAAGAAAGTACTATACTCTGAAAGTGCTATGGAAAAGGCTCGAGAAAGGACGGGGGCTGTGTGTGATATAACGCTGGTCTGGGTGTGATGCAGTTCTCGCCGCAGCGACGAGGGGGCGCTGGAGTCAGGGCCGCGCGCTCTCAGGCAGTGATGCGCTCCTGCAGGAGGTCCTGCTGTAGAGGGCCGGTGCGATTCATACAGTCCAGAGACCAAGAACACCTGATTCACACTTGAATCACTAACCTCCCCCACTGTGGACTAAACCCGAATCAAAGGAAAGCAATACCTCTGATGGAAATCTGTCCATTTCCTGGTCCAGCCATGTAATAAAAACGGTCCTTATATGAGAAAGAAGGACAGAATTATCCACTAGTGTTGATGGGAACCAGATGTTCGAAGTGTTAAATGCCTCTAAAAGCTATCCCGCAAAATGTAAGAATTATGAACATTACTCCTGATGCCTGAGACATTACACCAGTGTTAATGTGCATTTTCTTCCTAGAATATTAAAATACAAGGTGAGCGTGTGCATACAGCACTAAAAGAGAACTGTTTTTTTTTACATATTAAATCTTAATAAAGAAAACTTAAATAAATTTATTTGCAAAAGAAATTCTCATAAAACAGCACAACAGAACGTCAATTATGATTCATTTGTAAAGGTTTACAGACTAACAACAGGTCTTAATTTTATGTTCAGAGATTGAAACAAATCTAATTTAAACAATTTTCCTCTTTTCCTCTTTCCCTGAGTCTCATCAATCAACAGAGATGTTTGGGGTGCAATTTCTTTAGTTTAGAACCAGAGCCTTAAAGCTAACCATCATGAAGGAGCTGCAGATTTGCCGCTGTGGTTTAGAACATGGTAACTTTCTTTAACAATGAATGAAACTTTCAATATCAGTCCTCCTTAGGACTGAATGCCTGATGCTTTGATGAATTCTATGGTTCACAAAGGGTTATGCAGTGTTCTTAACCACGACCACAAGGGTGTGGGCTTTGGATGGGTCAAGACGTTTTGTACGGTTGTTATCTATTTACATTTATATTTATGGAATTTAGCAGATGCACTTATCAAGGGCGACTTCCATGTCCTAATTACAGGGACAGCCCCCCCCCCGAAGCAGCAGGGTTAAGGGTTTTGCTCATAAATCCATTGGCTGCAGTGCTGGAGGTGGGATTGGAACCTGCAACATCTTGGTCTGTAGGTTAATATCCTTTCACTAGACCACTAGCACCATTATCTCACGTTAGCTCACAGCTTCAGCTTGGCTGATTGTCAACAGCTGGGGTGAGAGGAAAATTTCTAATAAGAAACTTTTTGGTGAACCTCTTCTTTATCTGATGGCTCATTATTATCCACCTTAACAACACTGTCAAAAGCAAACCCAACAGCAAAATAATCATATGTCTCATTCTGTTCTTTAACAGTAGAGCCAGAACATAGCCTCAGAGTATACATGATCACACTGTCATAACGCAGGTGCATGCAATAGTTGCATTCACTGCCTAATAAGAAGGAAACAATAGAAAGAGGGGCTGAAGATACAGCTAAAAAACATTCCTCATATTCCCATGATGACACTTCTTCTGTCTCAAGTGGTTGAGGTTCAGCATTCAACAAAAATGGCTACAAAGCGTAAAGTCTGTTATCTTGCAGTAATAATATCCTAGGCATGTCCATGCCATTCTATAGGCATTAATGAAAATAGTAGATCTAGGCCATGTCAGAAAGCCTTTCATGTCAGAATACAGATTTAAGCAGATCCTGAATTAGCACAGTTGAAACTGGTTTTCCAGTCACACTCTGAGGCTTGAACCCTCTTTGGTAGTCTTCCCCTATTGAGATTCCTGATTTGAGCATACATAGGACTCTGCTTAAAGGCGAGATGCCTGCAGATCCACTGCAGCTGTGTCGTAGCACCCAAATGGATTTTGAAGCTCTTAACCTTTCTGTGTAGCACTTCCATTGTTTTCATCTTTTCATCACCAGTGCCTAATATAACCTTTCAACCTGTGAGCTTTCATGCCACTTTGCTTTCTTGCTGAATTCAGATCTTGCATGACATTTCAGGCTGACCTGAAAGATTTAAATTTACAAACTGAAGTGTATTGCTCAGTATGGCACAGAATAAAAATCAAAAGAAGGTATAGAAATAGTCAATGACACTGAAATCCCACATTTTGATACAGAGTAATCGTTGGGCTCGGAACTGGTTTGTGGAACAAAATAGCATATCGAAAATTCATTCATTCGTTATCTGAGACACTTCTAATTCTAATCAGGTCCCTGGTGGCCATCATTTTCTGACATGTTCTGAGCTATAATCATGATCATCTTTACAGAACAGAAACATTCTTTTAATTCTGATACTAGTTAATAGCGCTGGATTTCTCTTCTGTGCAGTATTCAGTTTTAAATTATTGTTTTATTTCTAAACTCCTAAAAGTCTTTTGGTCAACAGCATATTTTACTGGTAAATCATTTCAGGCTTTCTGTTATTTTTTATGAAATAGATCCATTTACTGATTAATAATAGCCTATTTGGGTGTGAGTGGGACCTTTTCAGTACAGTCACAACAGTAGAGGCCAAACCTTTTCAGATTGATTATTAATTATATTAGGCCTTCATACAGCCTGAGTTAAAGTACACAACTGAAAGACCACAGCCTATGCAGCTTGTATAATCTCTGTAGAAAACAATTACCAATAGAATGGCACTCTGGAGCAAGTGTGCATAAGCTTGAGGTCACCATGCCTAATACCAAGAATCAGCTAGAGCAGTGTTTCCCAGTGCTATTAATTGAGGCACAGTGCCCTTTAAGTGGTAGTTAATGAGCTGATTAGTTGGATCAGGTGTATTGGGAGCAGTGAAAACACTCATGCGTGCAGGACAGTATGCCTCCAGGACCAGGGTTGGGAAACATTGAGCTAGAAGAATATAAAGCCCTCCAGCAGTGGACTGTGAGGCAATTGAGCAGTGTTTTCTGGAGTGACCGAGCACCTTCGAGTACCACCGGGATAAGCTGGAGTACCATTGGAGATCCAGAACTAATAATCTTACACCAACATCTGTCTAACACTAATGCACTTCTGGCTGAATGCACAGTGATTTCCCAACGTCTAGTGTTAAGTCTTTGCAGAAAGGTCATTGTTTTGGGAGTTTGGGAGATATTCCGGGAAACAGTGGATGACCAAGTAACAATATACTTGCTGTTTGGTCAACAGTTATTACTGAGAATCGTGTTTTTTCCTTGAATGCATTGATAAAGAAGGCCTGGCCTCACACATAGGCAAATATATAAATAAGTAAGCACATAAATAAAGACTTTTTGGCTGAAGAGGTATCTAAAAAGCTCTCCTTTGATGCAGATAAATGACACGTGACACTGTTTTTTTAATAATTACACTATTTTAAAACTGTACACCTTAACTCTCCAGTCCACAGTCTATATATATTGAAATGAACTGCAAAAGCAGTTTTAAATTCATAGTTTTGTGATGCCAAACAAACAAATGCACCGACTACTTCAGCACAGGCCCACATATCCACATATCCACATATGTTTATATATGTTATATTATTACGTTGCAAGAAAAGCCTGGCAGGTGTGGTGAAAAAAACTCACATTTTTACATGTAGATTCAAAACTCCTCTTAAAGCATCATCACCATGCTCTGGTAAATCAGGCTGTCCTCTCTTCGAATCTGCAAGTTATAATGAGGATGGACCAACTCTTGTGGTTTAAGCAACACTGTTATTGGCAGAAGACTGAAAAAATAGAATTTATGGTAACGTATATTTTAAAGGCCTATTTGGATATTACAGCATAATCTTTCCAAGTTCAGCAGCTGAAGAGCTGAGGGAGGATTCCAGGGTCAGCGTGGTGGCACAATGGTTTCTACATACACAAGCAGCAGGGAAAAGCAGTGTGCCCGATCGATCAAAAGCCAGCCTAAATTCTCCATCCAAATGAATAAAACGGGGTTTATGCACACTAACCTTGCAAATAGGAAGTGACATTGACATAGGCGAGTTTAGCACATTGAGGGTTCATAAACCAACTCTGACTTTCAACATGGATCAGTCGCTTAACACGTCGTGCGCAGTCCCAGTCACTGCCTCAGCAATTCAATTGGCTGTGATTTTGCTGATGGACGACACTAATCTCAATTGTGCCCGCATGGACAAAAACGGGCGCACTTCTAATGGGAAAATCAAAAGACATTAGGACTGGCATATGATTTGATTCCTACCTCATCCTCTCAAAGGCAAGTGAGTATTGACTAGTAAATGGGAAACAACAGCAAAAAGGACAATTCGAAGAAATAAAAAGAAAATAATATTTCCAAAACAATAAGCAAGACAAGATTGTAATTTCGCAAGTGAAATCATCTTAATTGTATCTGATATTTCCAAGTGAAGCAAACTCATGTTTCTGTCATGTTCTTGAATCATTCCTGAACACATTATTTTCAGTGTGACAGGGAGCATTATCCTGCAGAAAGAGACCACGGCCATTATAGAGTAATGACCAACATGAATGCTTGGAGCAAAGGTTTCCCACCGAAACATTGCCCAGGGTATCACACGGACTCCACTGCCTTGCCTTCTTCTCATGTGGCATCCTGCTATCATCTCTTCCCCAGGTAAGCAACACACACATCCAGGTGACATGCTATAAAGGAACATGTGCTTTTTCAGACCATGCCATCATCTTCCATCGCTCCATGGTCCAGTTCTGATGCTTACATGCTCCTTGTTGGGCTGTTGGTGTTGAACAAACAAACGGGTCACCTTTCTATCATATCCACTGATATGTTCTTCTTTTTGAGCTAAAACAGCAGCTCTTTTGTGGACCAGATGTATGAGGCTTCACTTCCATTGTGCATAAGTGAGCTTTTCCTCTTTTTTCCTGCTTCAGCGTCACACTGCAGCTTCAAGAAGTGACTGTTCACTTACTGCCTAATGCATCACAAAGGGATAGGACTCATTGTCACTTGACCTGTCAGTCGTTTCCACACTGTTGGTCAACACTTCTGTGATGAGTTTCTGTGTAGAAAAAAATACATTTATATTTCTAAAATTGAAGAATGTGAAGATAAAATTATATTTGATTAAAACTCACTGCACTGTGATGGACTTGCGACCTGTCCAGGGTGTGTCCCACGTATTGCCCTGTGAGAGCCGGGATAGGCTCCAGCAACTCTCCTGACCCTAATTACGACAAGCAGCTATGAAAATAAGTGAGTGAACTTGTTATTGTGAATACACAGTACAACACACAGTGAACCACAATGAAATACAGCTTCTGCATGTATTAACTCATATACACCAAAGAGGAAGGGGCTATTTAAAGCTCCCAAGGAGCAGTGATGGGGATGGTACCTTGCTCAAGGGTACCTCAGGGCAACACCCTGGTCTGTGATTCAAACCCATGACCTTTCAATCCTGGGGCCAACTCCCTAACCACTAGGCCACTACTGCTTGAGCGGTGAGTGAGTGAAGAAAGTGAGTAAATCTCACTCACCGTGGGGCACTGGCTGCCCCTGTGAGTAAGTAAGACTCACTTTGAAGAACTCCGATGACTCTATTGCCTTCTGTTTTGAATCATATTTTCGCACTGGTCCCCAGATCTAATGTGTCACTCATTCTTAGATTTCCATCTCCCATGATGTACACAATAATAGGCTGTGTTTGCATTAATTTGGCTGCGCTTATTTCCCATACAGAGAGGCTTATAAAGCAAAAGTACGAATGCGGACTGCAAATCACAAGCACTCTGCACTGCTCTTATCTGTTATGTGTTCAATAATAGAAAATGCAGGTCACATTTGTTGAGACACCTCTCGTGGGTTTACAGATACTAAAAATTAAATGATATAATGAAAGTCATGTTTTCCTCCAAACGGAAAGTAATCACAGGACACAACAAGGTTTATACTTTAGATTGGATACCTCAAACCTATTGAATTGCACAGTGCATGAATGCAACGCTGAATCTATTAACTGTTCTTACTGAACGCAAACAAGGAACTAAACTGCAGTGTTTTGTAGGACATGATTTTTTGTTTGTTTGCCCTTTTTTTTTTCCCGGTTGACAGTCGATAACTGATTGTTGATAAAACAGTGGAAGACAAATATCTGTAAATACAGGCTCCTCTATCAATCAGCAAATTGCAATGCACTTAAAAATAGCCCATGCACCTAATGCCCATCAGATTAACAGCACTAATGGGAATTTTTTCATCCACACAAATGCCTCATTTGTTTTATGTGGATTTTTTAAGGCTACCCTTCATTCACTGAAGTGAAAACATGTGGTTACTCAATTACACGGCTGACTAACAATCAGTTTTTGATTATGCTTTATCATGATGGCCATTTGTTCTGCTTTTTATCTCTCTGTGCTTAGAAAGTGTTTGGGGCCTTAGGTGTATATAATTCTGCTGAACCTCTTTACACTTAAACATAGCATACGTAAGCTTTGCACCAAGCTTTGTAAAGCGCATGCATTAACTATAACTATTATAGTGCTGTGCAAAAGTCATGAGTCATCCTTATTTTTTCGCATTTTACTTCCAAAGAACCAGACCAGAGTCTGGTTCTTTGAGTTCTTTAAGTATTATAGGGGATTTTCCTGGTTTCCTTAAGGACGTAGAGGAAGGAAAGTTAGTGGGTCTCGTTTTCAGTCATGCACCTATACCTGCCCGGTTTCAGAGGCAGATGCAGTGTGAGATCATCTTATACAGAATGGATCAAAAGGCAGCCGGTGTCCAATAAAAAAGCATCCTGCAGGAAGCCCGATGAGCTATTTTTGAAGACAACTTAAACAAACTGCAAGAATGCTTGCCTAAAGGAGTTCAGAATGGTCTTACTAAATATTGACTTTAGAGCTGTTTAGCATTACTCTACAACAGACTCTCTTTGTGTCAAATATTGCATTTACACGGGCATTTGTACATGATGCAATACATCACTTATTGTCTCATTTTCCTAATGAAAAATAAAGAAAATGGGGCGTCTCAAGACTTTTGCACAGTACTGTAACTACCATGGATACAACATTGTAATGAATAGCAACAAGCATAAAAGCAATAGATTTAAGTTAAGGCCACAATTTGGTAAAGTGAAAGTGACTATTCTTGTCATTGCGAGTTCACAGCACAGCGAAATTGGACCTCTGCATTTAACCCATGCACTCAAACACCATGCAGCAGCTATGAAAGCACCCAGGGAGCAGTGATGGGGATGGTACCTTGCTCAAGGGTACCTCAGGACAACTTACTGGCAAGGGGTTTGAACCCACAATCTTCCAATCTTGTGGCCAAACCCCCTAACCACTAGGCCACCGCTGCCCAAGGTAAGGTGAGGTGTGGGAGTTAGGTTACTATGTATTTAATTTATGACCATGATTTAGCTGGGCATTAGGGAACGACTTAATGAACTGTGATAGTTAAGTCCCACTAGTATATTGTGGGAATGTGATAATTAGGTCAGTGACTTAACTCTCTCACTCCTGTGCTTTGCTAAGTTGAAAGTGAAAAGTGAAAGTGACAACCCTTGTCATTGCGAGGTCACAGCACAGCAGACAGTGAACCACAACGAAATTGGACCTCTGCATTTAACCCATGCACATTCAAACACCGTGCAGCACTGGGCAGCTATTGAAAGCGCCCAGGGAGCAGTGACGGGGACGGCACCTTGCTCAAGAGTACCTCAGGGCAACCTATTGGGAAGGGGCTCGAACCCCTGATCCTCCGATCATGCGGCTAACGCCCAAACCACTAGGCCTAGCCACTTGAATGGAGTAGTTATAAATTATGATAACACTTTACTGTAGAGTAGCTTTAAGACTATGTGCTTTGAGGTTTTTATGATAAATGGCATTAAGCTGCATAGGCATGTATAAAGACTAGGTAGCCTACGTGACAAATGACACTTGAAACCTTTGTTTTGTGCGTTCAAAATGTAAATTGTGATTTATGTGTATATTTGTAGTAGACTCATGTAGATGTAGTCAGATAGCCTTATGGGCATCACCCCAGCCTTGGCAAGCATGCATGTAATTCAAATGATACATAAAGACAATATATGAATACAAATTGTGACTTGAAACAAGACAAAACTGAAAAGTAATTGGACTGACACGTTGGCACACACACTGCAGATGCATATGGCAAGTATATATGGGAAAAATCTTAATGTCACATGATTTGCATTTGTGCAATTGCTCTTCGCATGTTGTCTTATAATGCACCATGGAAACCGTAGGCAGTGTTCCCTTAGTTATTCGCCCTGCAGGACTCCTAATACTCATTGCTTTTTAGAGGAATCTAACACCTACAGATAAAAATGTGTTTCACCCACACACCATTTGGTCCCTGAAAGCAAGAAGCACAATGAGCTCTATGTTACTTCTGTGTTAAACAGAAATATACAGTGGCCCCATGTTTCTGCACTTAGGGGTTTTAAAGGAAACAGTCTTCTTGCAGTCATCGTCTCCATGCACAAAAATACTGCATTTATTTATGAGTATATTAAATCTAAACACATTAACATAACTGTGTCTGTTTGCAGTGTGTATGCCATGAAGTCACAAAACAGTCCCTTTTTATTGCTCCAAATTTGTTCAACCTATTCTTATGGATCGGGCAAAAAATGGCTGACTGCAGCCAGGGTCTGCTTTAGTAGGTAAGGTGACATTGACCTATTTCCTGCTGGTAATTCACACAGAGTAGCGTTAAGCTGGGACACCTGCCTTAATTCTGAACATTTTGTCCGATTAAATGATGAGAGCAGATTATCTGCTTTTAACCTCACTGCAGAAAGGACAAAGGGAGGATTACAGGTAACCATATAATTTACACGCCCTGCTACCTTTGGTCTTGCCTGGGCTTTTGTGTTTGTTCTCATGACTCATCGTAAATGCCCCTTTGGTCATTTACAAAAATATGTCTTCCTTATTCTGGCTAAAGCATTTGAGGTGCATAGTCAGCTGCTTGTCCCAGTAGATCATCAGTTCCTATTTCTTCCAGTCCTCTGCATCTTCCTATTTCACACGAACCACTTGCAGGTCTCTCACCCCTCCTCTGCCTCTCCTCTGTACATATTCTAACAGCAACAACAACAACAGCAATAACAATAATAATAAGAAGAAGAACTGTTATTATCATTGTAATTATTAACTAACTGAAATATTTCTAAGGTGAAAAAGTTCTGTTGGATTTTTATTTATTTATATTTGCTCTACTAGATGCTACAAATGGAAAAGAAATGCTTTGAGATTCCTCACATGAAGCACATAGCTTAGGTTGCAAGCTCAAATTATGCACCGTGAAAGCAGACTACATTGTGATGTCCAGGGTGCCAAGATGTCAGCTGTGTTTTATGTGCAGTGAGTGTAATCAATAGACATGTTAATTTGTTTATTCCTCAGGTGTTTAGCTCTTGATGGATGCTAAACAGTGTTGCATACTGAAGATCAAGTGTTCTCAACAGAGCAGGTGAAAACGATGGGTATCATGCTCAGGATATAGCTTTGGATAACTGGCCTGGTTCCGTTTCACAGATCAACATAAGAAAACTTTAGAAATGAATGTGTATTTTAGGGCCCTGTCCTGAAATGTCTCCTTCATTTGGTTCTGAATTGAATTTCATTTTTTATTTTTGTGCATTTTGTGCAGAAACCACTGTCAAAATATTGAATCTGAGGGCTGAAATCAACAACATCTGTTACAGCTGTGGATGTAGCACTGTGACATTTCATTCAACAAAAAATCTTGAACTTCATCATCATTAAAATATGCAACATTTTACCATTTCAGAAACACACTTTCATGCTCTGTCTATTGATTACAGACTGTGGGAAAACGAAAACATGCAAACCATGACAACAAATTTTGCCTGCATCCCTACAGCTTGGGCTAGATGTTAATCAGCATCTTTTTTTTCCATTTCATATTTTTCTTATGACCTGTTGGTGGTGCTGTTGCTTTAAAGCCCAAAGATTTCTAAAGAAGATTCAGCTTTTAATCATTTGTGAATGACAAGTCAAGTGATGGTTGAAAAATCCTGAACACACAATGCACCTCATCTCTCTTTAAGAGAAAAGCCCCGTGTATACTAGCTACCCTAAAAATATCTCTGTCTTTATAAAGTCCCTCTAAAAATAGGCACTTTTCCTCGTGCTTGAAAATATTTTGCCACTCTTTGGTCTCAACAAAAATAAGATGGCCCATGAAGCTGAAATCTACATGGAATATGGATACCAGTGTTGTACCAATTACTTTTTCCTGCTTATCTGATTCTGCAATCACATTATTATGAAACCCTGCACAAGCAGGACCAGGTGTGTTAGCCCAGGGAAAACATCCATCTCTGCAGCAGTGCAACTCTTCAGAATGAGTGCTGGAGAGTTGCCACTTGTTTCTCCATGCTGCTCCTTAACTTCTTTTCTTTATCAAATTATCATCAACCAACTCAGAATTGGAGTTGTCTTTTACAAGGATCATCAAAATGACTGGATGTTTGGATCTTAAAAAAATGTGAACACTTTAAGCTGTTAAAACTGTTTACATGTTTTCACTGATTTTTTCATTTATTTTATTTTACAAACATTTTATGCACATTCTCATGATTAGTTCTGAGATGGCAATGATTTTCTCTCTCTTTCCCTCTTAAATTTTAAAATCCTGTTTCTTTACTATACTTTAAACAATAAATGTAAATAATCGCTACTTTGAGCTGATATGTCTCATTCTAAAAGTTGTCCTGGGGAAAGGTTTTTTACATTTAGCAGATGCTCTTATGCAGAGCAACTTCCATGTCCTAGTTACAGGGACAGTCCCCCCTGGAACAGCTCAGGAACCCAGTGGTGGTAGTGCTGGAGGTGGGATTCCAACCTGCAACCTCTTGGTCTATAGGTCCGTAGGCATGTATCCTACCACTAGACCACCATCCCATCCCATCCCATTTCATCCCATTTTTTAAAACAGTACTGTGGACTAATTATATAAGCTGGAGCTCAAATACTTATAGAGATGTTTAGAATTTTGTCTTGCATAGACTGGAGATGAACAATGCATTTTAAAACTTTCATTTTAATTGTTTACAAAATATTTGGTTATATTTTATTTAGTTAAAATATTCTATTGTATAAAACTAAGGGAATTTGGCTTACAGTGATATGAGCACTTTACAATAGGCTGCAAAAACACAAAAGAACAATTTTCATCATCACTCTAATGGACAACATCCTGTTTTTTGTAATTTTCTGATTTCTTATACTCAGGGTCATGCTGTCAAATGGTTGCGCTCATACTGACACTTTGCTGTTGAACACTGAGCCAGCACTGGTTCACTAAACATCATTTCTGTTCATCATTTTCAATTTGAGCCAGAGCGAGACATTACCCAAGAGAAAAACTCTGAAGAGACAAATTAATAAATATAAAAAAATTAATAAAAAAAATTAATAGCAAAACAATAGATACTCGTGGCATAACTGAAATAAAATAACAGGGGTTTTTACAGCAGCATTAACAGGAAAGGAGGCAAGGCTTTTGAAACGAGGAAAGGAGTGTCTGCGCTGATCTCCTCAGCCAGCTACCATCACAACCTGGTCTGAAAGCGGCTGGATTGACTTTTATGGAGGATTTTGCAATTTCTTTAAGGTTTCCAAGACATTTTACCTGCTGTGCAGAGCAGCTGTATGCATAGAAGAGTCTGCATAACTAACGACAAGCTGACCTGGGTGGTATCTTTAAACTCAGAAAAAGTCTATACACTCTCATGTACAGGAGCCAAGTTTCTATTGAATCTGGTGAAAAGTCATCATATCACATTTCCTATTACTCCTATACTTCCACTGCAAAAAAAAAAAAAAAAGTAAAAATAACAGGAATGTGAAGTGGCAATGTCCAAATTAAAAATCATTGCGAGCAGTTCAGGCTTTCTATCTGATGAATATAGCTGACTCTTACAAATCCACAGATCAGGTAAGATAAAGCATAACATTTCTTTTCAGAAAATAATAAATCAGCATAATTGGACTGTTCTAAAACAGCTCGATTTGTCCAGACATGTTTTTCCTTCTTACTCTTGTTTCTCCTCTTAGGCAAAACACCATGCATCATGTGTCTAAAATGGTGGCAGTGTTCATACGCAAAAGTTTCAAATAGAGATTTTTCATAGTAAATAAATTATGTTATGTAAAATGGTAACTTCAGCGCTAACAATGAATGGTTCCAAAAATCTGCCATAACTGCTGACAGATGAATCGTACAACATTAAGTATCTGCTGACCCCTGTCTCTCACCAACAGGTCAGAGCTGTTTTTGGAGGCATGAGGGGACATGAACAAATTAAGCTGGTGGTTTTTAATGGTATGGATGATTGGAGTAAGTTCGAAACGAACATCATCTCACTGCATGACCTTCAAGCCAGTGGTCCTCAAATAACCCAGAAAAATGGACTTCACCTCAACAAGTAGCAACCATGTGCAACAAGTGGGCTTTATACTAATAAGCAAGCAGCTCATTTACAGTAATCATTGCGAATAGCCATTTCCAACATATGATTCTGTGACCAACAAATCAGCAGCCTTTGTCTGAGGCACCGCAAATTGCTCAGTCATTGATACATGCTGTCTTGAGTTTTGGTCGCTCCTGGTGCACATTCAAGCTACAATTCATATCAGAAATAATGAAACAGAACACTAGTTATGTATGCAATTTTGATTCCATCAATATATATTGCCCTGCAGAGTTTAATTTCAGCCCTAATCTTAATGCATTTGGCTCTAAATATCCAGCTGCTCATAAAGACCTTGATTCACCAAATCAGTTCTGCTAGATTGGTTTTGCAACTAATCTATGCAGATGATAGATTTCCAGGGGCAAGACCTGAGCGCTCCAGTGTTTATATAACAGTGTACAAAATATAAAAATATCCCTTCTCTGCAACTAGCTTATTTTGACATATGATCTAATTTTTTGACTTCGACACTGGCACTTGAAGATGCATCCAGAGCTAAAGTAGCCCTCTGTGGAAGGCATCCATAACCCAAAACCAACTTGTGCCATGTATAGACGCTGAATATACTCAAACTCCTCATTCATTCTACTGCAAAATGCCATCTTCTTTTCTAGGAGAAGACTTTTCAAAAGAGTTTTATTCATTCAGTTGTTTATTTGTGATTTATGTGAAACATCAATACTGCCTTTCCATGTTTTATCACATTCAGTGACAGATAACCTGCAGCTCAGATCATTGATCCAATTAGTGCTGTGTAAATGCTGCTGCCCAGGCTACCAGATGTCACTTTCATATATTTCTCCTTTTGCTCTGTGAAGACACCTCTGGTGTGCTTATGATAATTCAAAGGAATCTGAGTGTATTACTGCTTTAAAAGACATCATATTTGTTGAAATACTGTGGCTCATGCTAAAGCCTACAACTGAATATTTTTTTACTAGAGATGCAACATTTTGACCTTTTGATTAATAGATTTACGTTTATCATTCCATGATACTAAGAATATCTAGCAATTTTATTTGCACAGTGCAGGCAGGGTGGAGAAGTGTGGCTGGAGTGATTTGTGACAGACAGGTACCAGCAAGAGTCAAAGAGAACAGGACAGTAGTGAGAGCAGTTCTGTTGTACGGGTCGGAGATGGTGGCGTATGATTTTTGTTTGGTGTGACGAGGATGGACAGGATTAGAAATTAGTATATTAGAGGGGCAGCTTGGGTTAGACGTTTTGGAGACAAAGTTAGAGAAGCAAGGTTGCACTGGTTTGGACATGTCCAGAGGAGAGACGAGGATTATATTGGGAGGAGGATGAAGATGGAGCTGCCAGAAAAGAGGAAAAGAGGAAGACTAAAGAAGAGGTTTATGGACATGGTGAGAGAGGACATGCAGGTGTTTGAAGGAGGAAGATGCAGAAGACAGGAAGAAATGGAAATGGATGATCCGCTGTGGTGACCCCTAAATGGGAGCAGCCGAAAGATGAAGAAGTTAGAGTAACTGAAAAACCTTATAATAATAATAATAATTTTGGAATATTTTTAAATAATTTAAATTCAATAAAAGTCATGGCTAGAACTCAATTTGAAAGTTAATTTGACCATGTTTGTGCTGCAAAAAAGAAATCATAAATGGCAGAAGTGTGGACAGTACTAAACATACTGCAAAAGACACAAAACAAGGTCACACCAAAAAGAGCAGAATACAGTGCAGCCGAGACGGAGCGTGTGAATGGAGTATTACAGTGTGAATGCAGAACTTTAGTATCACTACAGTATCATGTCAGATACTGCATTTTAGGAGCCGGTAATTAAAACTCATTGTTAAAGACTGAGGTCAGGTGTGGCAGTTATACATGTATAGTTATGCATGTGCAAAACTGGCAACAGTAATCAATAACTATGCAACATTACAAATGTGGAATTGCTTGGCGTGGGATTAACATAAATAAATAAAGAAGGTCATTTTAAAAACCTGTTATGTTTCAGAGGGCCTTGGGGAAGAAAATATTTCCCACCCTGGCACCCCATGTGCTGTGGAACCTTTTTCCAGGAAGTAAAGAATGTAGGAGGGGTGAGTAGGGTTGTCCATGATGCTGGTTGTTTAGCAGATGCAGCATGTGGTGAAGATGTCCTGGACAAAGCAGAGAGTGATACAGATGATCATTTCAGCCATCCTCACTACCCATCATAACAGCGGCTAAGGATGCTCTCTATGCTCCCTCTGTAGAACAAGGTGAGGATGAATGGCTCTTCTCAGTTTAGGCAGGAGAGACATTGTCGGGTTTTCTACGTGACAGGGCTGGTTGATGGTCCACAGAAGGTTCTCTCTCATTGGAACGGTCTCCATGGGGGAGCTGTTGATGCTTAGTAAAGATTGATCATGACGTGGTCCCCTGAAGTCAACAATCTGTTTTGTTTTGTCAGCATTAAGAGGCAAGATGTTGTTTCTGCACCAGTCCTTGAGCTGTTGTCCCTCCTTTCTACACACTGCATATTTTTTTTCTGCCAATCAGACCCACTATGGTTGTATCATCAGCAAATTTGTCTTGTTTGAGGGCTTGAGATAATATGTAATCTGCAGGGGGTCCAGTGAGGGAGCAACTTGGTCTTTATATGTCTCATGGGCAGCCTCTAAAAGCAGCTCATGGTGAGGGGTGTGACATTGATGGGACAGTTGCTGTGATGGTTTTTTGATGGCGGGTTGGTGGTTTTTAAGCCTGTTGGCACGACATATCTGAAGGACGTCTGCCAGCTGTTCTGCACATCCTTTGAGCACCCCGCCAGGAATTTTGTCTGAGCAGAGATCCCACATCAGCCGTGACTGGGCAGCGCACCTGGTCATTGGAAGAAAGGGAGGATCGTCCTCATAGCTGTGTTTTTGAGGGCATCAAACCATGTGTAGAAGTGCTTCAGTGCATCTGGAAGGGAGGCCTCACCATTAAAGGCGGCGAGATGAAGAAGTTAATGAATGAAATTCCTGCGCTTGCAGATGTCCTGTACGTGGTGACGGTCTAGAGGCCACATGTCGGGTGTCCCCAGTGTTCTGAAAGTGGTCATGAATTCTCTGAGCATATGTGCGCTTCATTGCATTGCTGTTCTCAGGGCAGCCTCATTGCCTGAAGTATCCAGAGCAATATACATTGCCAAATGATCAGGAAATCTCTCTAAAGCTACCTTGGGTTAAGGGCCTTGCTCAGTGATCCCCTCAAAGGTGTGCAATATGTGTTTGAGCCTTTTTTTATGGTTGAATTGCCCAGATGGATTTTCACCTTCTTTGCTAGACTACACTATATTTACAATACATTGTCATATATTCTAGTTATTTTTGGAGTAAAGTAATTACAAAATTACTTTACATTACTTTGTGATGGATGATGCGAACAATTACTACTTGTGTAGAGCTTGAAGTTCCCAGCTCAAGCAAACTACATATAATACTGTTAGCATGGTGTAATGAGTTTTTCAAATAGCATATAACTGCAGTTAGTATCAATGGCATGCCAAATAAACACAAAAGTAAACAAATAATTAACCTTTGTCTGCAAGGCTGATGCTACAGTGATGAATGGATGAATGTCTTGTTGTTTTTCCCTGTCAATCTTCGAGCAGGCATAACTATTCTTCTTTTTCTTGCCAGAGTGAAATCTTGTACACACAACAACTATATCTTTCATCATTTCTTATGGAGCCATTGAGAAGATGTATTACAGACTACATAGAGTAACAAGAGCAATAGTGGTTATAATATTGAAAATTTTGGATTTAGTAGTTTCATTTTTCTAAAGTCCATTATTTGATATTTAAAGCCCAGATCCAATGTGTCCATTTCCGTTGCTGTAGTCAATATTTTTTGTCTAGTTTCTCTATTTTATCAAATTCTGTAAGGGTGGCGGGGTGCGGGAAGGACGTCTGCGCTGAGCCAGGAGTCAGGAGCATAGTTTTATTGTTCAGATTAACCAAACCAAGATAAGGACTGCAGTTCTGACCAAAGCAAGACACAAGGAACTGTAGTCGAGACCAAAACAAGATATCAAAACCACCATTAACTGTAAGCTTCACCTAGTGAATGAGCCGCACTCTGTTCTCACTCATCGGGGCTTAAACAGCAGCCGCAGTGAAGCACACCTGTGCCTTCATGAGCTCAGGTGTGCTCAGTCAGAACAGAGCGCCCTCTACCACACCATAACCGAAACTCACCCGTAACAAACTGTGACAAATTCAGTGGGATGGATTTCAAACATCAGTAATAGACAATCCTTACGATGGGCTGGTGACCTGTCCAGGGTGTGTCCCCCGTCCTTCGTCCTGTGTGAGCTGGGATGGACTCCAGCACCCCCCGTGACCCCGCTTGGGACAAGCGGCAGAAAATGACTGACAGACTGAATAATAAACAATCTAAGGGGGTTGTTTGTTTACTGTTATAAGTAGTTATTACTTTTTATTATTTGTATGCAACAGCTGACCTTGCCAGATTGAACAGCAAGCGTCTTCTCTAACCTGTTCGGATGACGTTTAAAGTTTAAATCTCATTTAACAAAAATAGTCTCTGAAGTGCTCTTTATTATCACAAAATCATCACTGAGTTTACAGGATTAAAATGCTACACTGACTAAATTATGACCAATTAAAACTATGATGATGAATTAAGTAGTGTGCTGTTAGCTCGAAGAAATAAACACCCAATTTACCTTAACTGTGTTCTTTCACAAACATTTAAATAAAAAGGAAATGGAAATTATAATGCGGTTAATGTGCATTATGCATTATTTGGAGTTGTTTGCCACAATTCGTCATTCATTTGAATGTGAGTTTTGTCCTAAACTCACACTGTTTGCTATAAATGTTTGTGGGCAAAGTTAAGCTAGATTAATTAAGTACAAACAAAGTGCATTTAGCTGATTAGTTAAAAAGAGTTGTGTAGTTATCGTTTCAGGATCTGTAAGACGGGTAGGAAGACATTTGTTTTCATTATCCTCATGACAAGCCTGTTCTTTTTTTTTTTTTGGACTTGAATCTTGTTATCTTTCATAATTACCTGCACTGCCTGACACTCTTTTCCTCTTCCATTTCAGCTCAGCTTTGCAACCGGCTTATGAAACATGTCTACTAGCTAATGTCAGGAGGTAGGTTTGTTTTCACTGATTAAAGCAATCACAGTCTAGGCCTCCAGTGCCAGGTGGGTGCTGCCAGGATAGGCTCTTAGCCCATAATGAAGTCAGAAGTAACAGTGGGACAAGTTTTCTTTAGATGGAAACTTTTACCATGTCCAGTACAGTATATGCTAGACCTGGTTAACAGCCTGGAATCATTTATAGTGGACTCTTTTGAAACTATTGGCCATTCAGCAATGCATTGATCCAACTCCTGTAACTGTCAACTGAAGTCAGTGTGGAACATTTTTTCTTTTTCCCTTTCCTTCACTGAGCTTTTGTGCTAGAATCTGTGCTAGAAGTCTGAAAGACTTGTTTGGCCAAAATTAAGCAAATACTTCTTCCCTGAATAAGTCTTTATAAATCAAAAATGCCTTGATTTATTCAGTGCTAAATCTATTAGCGTTGGACTAAAAAAAATAAAATCATTCACAATGGAATAGATGCATTTAATGGGCTGTTGCATCAACATTATTCAGAGTTCCCTCAGACCTTCCTGCCTGGTCCCCTTAGACATCAATGTTAATTACTTCATACCCAAGAGCTAGAGAAGCAGTCATATCCTGTAAACACTCTTGAAAAATGATGAAAGTTGAGAAGGTTATGGGATCTTTTTTTTCCTTTTTGTTATTTAATGCTATTGGTTTCACACTATTTCAAATAAATCATACTGTTAATTCTCCACCAAAGAAAGCAAAAGAAAAGTTTTTACAAATCATCATGAATGCAGTTTGTGTGTATATATATATATAAACACCTGCATTCATGATGATTTGTAAAAACATTTCTATATATACTGGTTTCTTGCGAGAAGTCACGTGTGATGTCAGCTTCCTAGCCTCTAAAAATATCTATGTAGCTTAATGTCAGTTAATCTACAGTAAAGTGTTAACATAATGTGTAACTGCTAACACTTCTCCATTTAAAATCTACAGTTTAAAAATAACAGTTATGGCATCAGTTTAGTAAAGCCTAGGACTGAGAAACTGAAAACACTGACTTAATTCTAACATTCCCACAATATACTTAAATGTTGATTTAATGAGCATAATTCATTCACTTGTTCCCCTGTCCCAATAAGTCATGATCACAACTTAAATATTCAAAAAAACTATTTTCTGAGTTGATTTGCCTCAACTGAATTGTATGGGCTCAACTCAGATATACTGAAGTTGCCTTCAGGAACAGTCTGCTTCTGCCTCTGAACCTGATCAGGAACAGGGACTGGACTGAAAGTGAGGGCCAAACACTGAATGTTTTCCAAGAAGCCTGGAGAACTATTCCTCAAGTACATTAATTACAGGTATAAATGGCTCTTAGGAAGCAAAACTAGAAGAAACGTGTGATGGCTCAAGATGTTTGCACTGTGCGGTATTTGCATTGCAAATATGTATATGATTACAGAATAAACCTTAACCAGGTGCACAGGCATTGAGAGAATGAATCAGAGTCCTGCAACTGAAAGTTAATTGTTTCTTTTCACACTTTCTCTCTTCTTTAACTTAATGTAACAGATGGCAGGAAAAGACACATGTGCTAATTATAGCTTTAGGGCTTTAACAGGTGCTGCACAATTACACTCTAATGAACTGAGATAAAGTGTCTTTAAAAGTTCTCTGCTTTTTGATCTAGTTATACCTCAGGTGATATGCTGCTGATGTCAAGAGAAAGAAGTTGTGCTCAATGCACACGCCACCCCATGTGGTCCAAATGATGACTGGCGTGGTTATTTTGGTGACACATAAGGGAAACAGAGGTTTTCTTTCTCTGGCTGTAATTGCTCCACAGTATAAAAAAAATGTGTTGTCAACAAAAGGGTCCCACAGAGACATCTTACTTAATAGCCCAGACATGCTCTTATATTCTGAAGCTTTTAATTACAGTCCAGAAATAGATTGCTGCTTTTTTCCTTTTGTCTCAGCCTGAATCCGACACAAGGATACTTACAATGATAAAGGAACCCCCAGTGTTTCAGAACTTATGTCACTGCCACCATATTCAACATATTCACTACTTATCAAGATGTTTTTTCCAGCTCTTCATAATTGACAAATCTCTTTCTTTCTTTCTTTCTTTCTTTTTAAGCAGTCTTCTGGGTGAACACTCTGGTGAAGGAATAATACCCCTTGGTATAATAATAACAATGAAAAACCTCAGGGGGGGTCTTTTGATTTAGGTGATAGCAAAAGGCATTACAGACATCTCCCTGAAATGATACATATTAATTAGAAGAAAGAGAACAATGCTATTTAGAGAAGGTGCATGTAAAACTATTTGTATTGCTTGTGTATATTCACCCAAAGCCTTCTTGACATCAGCCCTACTATGTCTGTCATCTTTCAGTGTCAGCATAATCCATCTCATCTGCACATGTCAACCAAATGACATCCAAAAAACACCGCTCGGTTTCTCCCAGAACACTGAAACGTGTGTAAATGAAACAGGCCCAGAAAAACTGCACAGAGCCATAAACCTTTTAAAATATAAATCACTGTCTTAATAATTAAAGGCAGCAGTGAATTCCTGGGATCAATATGTTCACGACATAAGAATTTCCTCGAACCCAGACAATTCTGCCCTGTCATTCCAAAACATTAGACACTAATAACATGAAGATGAATGTCTAAGAGAAAGTTTTGTGGCAGACTAAATCTGTGATCTGAAAACCATGCACGCTATTTGGTCAACCTGCAACATGATTTGTTTTCTGTATGAGGGCTGAGAGAAAACAAATCCTATGAAAAATCAAGACTATTCAAGACTAATAAGACTCTTGTTGAGCTAAAGATAAAAATAGGAGGCTTTAATCTGACTTTGGTGCTAATCTTGCGTGAACACATTTCTGGAAATCTAGTGCTGCTAGATTTTTAAACAAAAGCCCTGAAATGAGTCCCATGGTTTTGACTATAATGGCATACAATGAGACAAACCAGAGAGTAAATCCAAAGCAAATGACTTCTTGTGTTAAATTACATTATATTACCTAAATCTAAATCATCGAGGCTTATTACACCTAACAAGCCATTTAGTCTATATACTGTGCAAAAGGTCCCCTGCTGATGTTTTATCCATTTTTGCAGGCATACACGTTGATCACCCACTTCTATAAGAGATCCAAAAAGCACACTTAGTTGCAAAGAGTTGCAGAGTGCTCTCAATCACTTTTGACAATTCAGCTTTTGTGTCTGAGTGTAGCACTACTTCTCAGGCCTAGCCATAAATGCAGACAGCTATAAAAAGCCGAAGCAACATATCTAGCCTCGTCCCTGTCCTTGGCCCTAACAGGATGCTGAGCTTTCTTTTTCCTTTCTGCACTGTCCCGATGACAATGTAAGATGCAACAGAAGCAAAGCCGTTCATTTCTGCCAGCATTTTGGTACTATTAAGACCACATGACACAGTTGGCGTGGAGTCTCAGGGTTGGCTTTCTGTGAATTCCTGTGGTCATGTTTGTCCACGATAGACAAGAAATGCATTAACACAGAAACACATTTAAAAATGCTAAATTGATGCAACATCTATTGAAATTCTTCTCCATTTTATTGATTTATTAATTGATAACAATCATTTAACAGAATCTGTGATGCTTTGAGACAGTGATATACACATCACTGACACGTCAAACCACCGATTCGCATCTTGCTCACCCTGCTCTCTCCTTCTGCATAAACACTACGCGAAAATGCTGAAATCAGATGTTTAAATGTAGAGCATACAGTCACACTGAGAGACTTAATGCTGGAGCACATCAAGGAGGAGATAAAGTGGTAGATAAAGAAACAAATGCTTTAATTTGATGTTATTATTTTGCATTCATTTCTAAGAAATAAACAGGAAGCTTGAGGGCACAAACAGGCCACCAGCTGCTTCTGCTGTAGGGAAACGCAACCAAAACATCAAGGTGAGCAAAGTGATTTGACTCACTGTGACCAAAAAAGCAGCCTTGACATAAAAAGAGAGTAACTATGCATTTTATGAAAATAAATGGATAAAATACAAAAAACAATTTTATTTCATTTAAATTATCTTGAAATTTGTTTTCCTTTGTTGTTTTTTTTGTTCAGTTAAACATTTTAAAATCTCAGCACCCCCACTTCATATACCAACTTGCATACTGTCATGACAAAAACATTTTTTTCTGTGATGTCCTTTTGTTTTTCTCTGACTTTAAAATGCCAGTTGTCTTTATCATTCTGCAGACATGTAATCACTGATGGAAACAGCTGACAGAATGACAGAATCAGATATTTTAAATTTTACTCGCATTTAGTTTTGCAGTGTTCTGCCCTTTTCCTTTAACATTAAGTTTCAAAGATATGAGGTTCATAAGCAACAACATGCTAATAACATTCCAGTTATTAGATAAGCCACGATGACAAACACTTTTACTTTCTTGGGTAGTGTAGTGTAGATTGTAACTTCTTTGCCATTGTGAACACACCACAGCATAACACTCCATTATGGTGCCTAGTGTACTACTTACTACTAGGCCAGCACTGCCCCAGTAATGGTCTGGTTATAGTCCAGTGATTCTCATTACTTACAGGTTTAGAGTTCAGATTTAGACTCTAAGAGGGAGAGAGCGAGAGAGTTAGGTCCATGGTCGGGTAAAACTAAAGCGGATGTATAAGATACTGGTTTAGTGTATAAATCATCTACAGTGTGCATTACATTACATTTGTGGCATTTAGCAGACGCTCTTATCCAGAGCAACTCCCATGTCCTGATTACAGAGACAGTCCCCCGGAGACACTCAGGGTTAAGGGTCTTGCTCAGGGACCCAGTGGTGGTAGTGCTGGAGGTGGGATTCGAACCTGGGACCTCTTGATTCATAGATCTGTAGGCAAGTACCCTAAGGTCTATGGGAACAGAGCACATGCAGAGCTTTTTTGGGTTCACATTTGCAATTAGTTCTCCAATCCCACCCCAAACTGCTGTGTTGTTTTATATGTGTCACATTGTGCCTTCAGTGCCTGGTGTTTTTCTTAGAGTGTAAATTGACCTCACACTTCAGGACGATGAAAATAGATTGCATCTCACCCACCGCCCAACTGAAACCCTTGACATACAGGATTCGGCTCTATCTGCAATTCAAAACAAGGCAATTACGTAGAATATAGATGACTTTTGGGATTCACTCATGTCACTCTCAAAAAGAGAGGACACTGCAAATAATGCAAGAGCAAGGAGGGGACATTGACTGAGACCACAAAAATCTAAATAATTAAGTAAATTCAAGCCACATATTTCAATGTCACACAGTATTTGCAGTGCCTTCCAGAAATTGCATCCATTGCCAGAAATACGGTTTCATACAACTCAAAGCATACCCTATTACTGCGGCTGGGTTAAGATCACTTTCTTGGCTCGATCATCTAGGCACACTCAGTTCAGTTCAGTGTCGTCTTCACTGCAAGCTAACGTTTTCTGTTTTTTTTTTCAGTTTGTGCACATAAAGGAGAAAAACTATAACATCTAATTATCTATCCATTACCTGAGCAGCTTTTCCAAAACATGATTGAAGGGGTTGTTGGAGTCTGTCCCATGCTCATAGGACAAATCATCCCAGGTTCCATGTGAGAGTTACAACTATTCTATTACCTGCTTACTGATGTTCCTGTGGGCATCCTAACACTTGTAGAATGTGATTAAAGGGGTAAATAAACAAAGCAGGGAAACTAGCGGGCCACTGTTATTAAACAGTGTAAATTTCAGTTGGTTTTGCACAGAAATGCACAGTATTTTGCATAAAAATAATAAAGAAACCTTTTCCTGTTGTTTTCTATAGAACATTTATTCATTATGCAATAACATTTAAAGATTGTTTTGACAGTTTCTGGCAACATAATCAAGAATTGCCCTCTTGCTGACATCCAATGAAATAATGTATTTTCAAAATAAGAATATTCTGAGCAGCTAGCAACCTTTTTTTTACAGGGGCACATGGCATTGCATTTCACTCCAGTTAAGCGAATTAAAAAAAATTCAGATAACTAAGAAACAAAGCAGGTCTCAGTTAGGTTTAACTCAAAGGATTTAAAAGACTGAAAAATACTGTTTATCCAGTCATTAAACTATTCTTATTCCTGAGCTTAACTATTGCAAAGGAACAGATGTGGTGCACCATTATCTTTCAGCATCAACTGCAAGTCACTTCGTAAAAGAAGTTTTGTTTTTTTTTTTTCCAGAAACTGAAAATGTCACAATAAATTCCAATCTGAATATAAATTACTCTTTCAGAAGCAACATACTTACAGAAACTTAAATAATACCTACAAAATGTAAAATGAGTATTAATCTGTGCCTGCATCCTGCGAAAATAAGGGTTTCTAACTGGGTTTTGGCAAAAATGTACCAAAATTAAAATTGCTAAATACATTGAATCATGTGGAGGTTCCTTAAATATTAAAAAGGCGCTCAAGTCAAATAATAAAAGTAGTGGTTCTGTGGTGTCTTCTGAGGAATCACAGGAATGCTTTTGCCTGAGGAACACATTGATTGTTGAGTGTTTAAGCAAATACTAAAGCAATGAAGAGAATTCAGCGCCTCCAAACAGATATTCCAAATTTATACTCAAATTATATTTTAGATGTAGACTGTGAAAAGGCTTACATTTTAAAGGTATGGCAAATTCTGTTACTCGTTTATTCATGTATATTATGGCTGCTGAAGACCTTGTATCTGCTTCAAGCATAATGGTACTCTTTCATGTGCTCCTCTTTCAGAGGAGCAACCTACTAAATTTATAATTACCACAGCCAAGGTGGCTTTAATTCATATTTCTGTGAGTGGTTTTAGCACTGTAATGCCAGATGACATGTCCGTCACCTGCCAAACACATGGGAAAAGAAAGAACTTTTCATCTCTAAGGTATGGATGGGTATAAATTGATTTATCACCGTGCCAATGTATGAGGTTTCTGTCATGTGTCGCCTTTAGTTGTCATGGTGACAATAGGATGATTGATGGCTGGCTTGATGATAGTGGGCTGCAACAAAAATACAGAATAAGATAGTATGTAGGTCATTTGAGGGAAGAATATTAAAAAATAGCGCAGGATCCCCACAATAAAACACACAACACAAGCCTTCGCCAGGCACCAGAGAACCAGGATTCATAACAGCAGCCAACAGCAAACTGCAAATAAGGCAACAGCAAACAGCAGCTACTGGAGCTATGTCACTGAACAGATTTTTACTTGGTTTCTTTTTTTTTTTTTTTTTGTTGATGAAGCCTAGACATAATTCTGCAGAATTCTTATCAGTTGTCCAGAGAATATAATGTACAAAGGCAGACTAAATTCCCTATTAACTTGTGTTATTTCCTAACAAAAGTCCACAATGTCAGGACATTTTGAGTAAACACCCATTTCCCACTTGCCTTTCCCAGTTTCACCCATTAATGCGATTACTTAATACTAATCCTCCATCTAATTTATGCCACATTGTTCATATTTTGTTCCCAAAGCAGAGCAATAATGTGGCTGACATAATATCCATTGTGTAATGGTGATGAATTGCAGTCTCGTTCACATGTGATTAGTGGACCTCAAGGGGGCGTTTCTCTAAAATATGTTTCCAATACTCTCTGCATCACAACACATCAGAGATAATCTGGGGTTTCAAGTCACCCATCATGTTTCCTCCAACAGCCTTGCACGTAGCTTTTTAGTGGTCAGATTTTTTATTTGAAAGGGCATTTTCTTCTTTAGGTGTAGACATAATAAAAAAAATGTTAAATTGGCTTATTGGTAGTTTATTTGTCTTTCATTATTATTTTTTAGATCTAAATTTATGTAGAACATTATTCATATCCAAATAACCCCCAAAACTGAAACCGCTGTACTGCCCTCTACCTGGTCACACATCTAATTTATGAAGTTTATCCGTTTATCTTAGATGCAGATATAGAGACATACAGTCCAACAAATGTTTTGGTTTGTCTTGCTGCATTTGGGGTGGTGGTGGTACTTGCCAATGGACCTCTGGATCAAGATGTCCCAGGTTTGAATCCCACCTCTAGTGGTACCACCACTGGCTCCCTGAGCAAGACCCTCAACCCAGAGCTGCTCCAGGGGGGACTGTCCCTGTAATTAGAATATGGAAGTCGCTCTGGATAAGAGCGTCTGCTAAATGCTGTAAATGTACATTTCTTTTGTATTTTTCTTGCTTCTACTCATTATTTAAGGAAAGATACCATAAATTCTTTGTGAGTCAGTTCACAGAAGCACCCCCTTAACATGGGCATCGCTCAAAGCCTGAACCAGGTGAATTTCCTTTGAGATGAGAAGAAATTAACCCTGACATTTATTTTCCAGGCAGATCGAATCAGTTCAGTACTTTCTTGCAAGCAGAATATCTACAAGGAAGTTCTTTGGCGCAAGCATCAACATACTATATGTTCCAACATGTTTATGATACACAACACACAAAAATAAGCCTACCAGTGAAAAGAAATAAAGGATATACAGTGTTCAGTGTTAAGTCTAGCCACTGATGTCACTACAGCTTTCAGTTTCAGCTTCAGAACCCATCACAAGTGCTGCACACTATGAAGATAAGCAAGTGCCAGTACTATCTTTTCTTTAAGGACATTTTATTATTAGGTCTTTGCTAAATATTGTTTTTTACCACTTCTACATTTTAAAACATAGTAGACTTTATCGTTGCAAGTCAACTCTGTATTATAAAAGACAAGCAGGACAGGCATTACTGCCTTTTCTCTCAAGCCATGTTGTTTGCTCTCTCATTACAATCAAGTATTGAAAGTCTGCAGAACCTTTTATGTGCCATTAAACAATGCCGTCTTGATTAATCAGCAAATGGATGGTACATGCTCTCTGTCCCAGATTTTCGTAATGCCTCATATGTATGTTTTCTCCTCTGCCCTTAGCTAAAGAGACCTTCTACCACATATTTCATTATTTTTCATTTGCCTTCTGGAGAATTCTTATCTGTGAGCAAGGGGGCTGCTTTTAAAAAATTAGGGAGCGTTTACCCTTAACAAGATAGTGGAGAAGCAGGCTGACACTTTGAAAAGAAATCTATCCAACAAAATCATTGGAACATTTCATCTAGACAACCTTGACCACTGGACAATATATATTATCTTGCGTTGATGCTTTTGGGTGACAACAAAATCAGTGCAGCAGATGTTCCTTTTAGACCCTCTGACTTTAATATCTACACACATTTTCACTTTTTAATCCTGGCATGGTTTCTGTTTTTCCTTAACTTGACATAATAGCTGATAACAAATATGGCTCCATGCTTCAAAGGCACTGGAAAAATACAAATGAATTAGGTTTTGACTGAAAGATGCAAACATAGCTCTGAACTTAATCTTATGATTCTTAGCAGCAGAGATCATAAAACCAAAGACTTGTTGAAATCATAACCATGTATTTGTAGGCTCAAACAGCCAAGAATTTCAGACAGAAGAAGAGGTGAAGATCTTTAGGAGCGGATATTGTGCAGGTCCACTGACTCAACAGGTTTATATAACAGGCACCTAGAAAATCTGTTTGAGAAATCACAGTGTTATGAGAAACTAGTAATGCTTCTTCAAAGTTTCCACTGAGAAATAAAGCACTTTGGCTTTTGCTGAGTAAATGATTGCATTATTGTTTTCTGAATCTGCCCTAAGGTTCAGGTGACCATATAAAAAAAAAAAGAATCGATGGTCCAAATTTCTGTACCAATGAATTATTGCCATGGAATTTTTTAGTCTAGACTTTGACTTCTTATTTGTCTGGGAAATACAGTATTTGACTTCTTCAATGGAATCGCATTTCAGACATGAGGAGTACAGTAAGTGTGGTATATGCAATCTAAGGTGATTTCTTCCTCACACTTCTCTTCAGATCCTATCTCTCCAGATTTGCACCTCCATCAGAGTCACAGTGACATTTTATTAGTAACTAGCTTCACCTTTCTGTCAGTCGTTTGATTAATATGGAGGAAATGAGAGTGTGTCACAGACAGAGGTGTGAATCTCAACAGCATGTAATGGCCACACTGGCAGGTTGACCAAGAAAACAGGTTGACCATTAGATGCTGACAGACCTCATCTCACACTAGGGATTTCAAAGGGTCTGACTGTAGTGAGAAATGAAGAATGAACTCACTGGAAAAAGAAGATTTGCTTGTTCATGCTATGGTTAGTCATCTCTTTAAGAGGTTTAACACTTGCACAATACATTTGCACTGAAATCCTGATTGATTGATTACTACCATGAGTTGTTGATTTGTTACCATAATGTTCTCTAAAACAAATAAACTTTTTTAAAAATCCTGTTTTCTTAATACCTTTACTTTTATTTTATATTTGTTCATTTAAATGCATTAAATTCATTTGCCTTTCCTTGCCTTACAGGCTTAGTTTTCCTTAAAATATCACTAGATTTTTCTCTGGTTTCTGGAAAAGTGTGGCTGGTTTGCACTGAGATTACACTGGTTCATTTAGAGGTTAAATGAACACTGCTGAACGGAGAGCAGTTTAGTACCTTAGAGGTTTGTTGTGCTACTTCAGAGTAATAATCTAATAATGTCATCCAGTGAAAGGCAATAACTCTGTGATCTCCCACACTCTGGTTAGTGGAATAGACTTGAGTTGAAGAGTTTTCTTAGGTTTCATCAGTTCTCCTCAAGGTTAAATGCTAACATTGTTTCATGCCATGTAGGTGGTTTATCTTCTTCACTTGAAATGCTGGAATTTGTCTTCTTATGTCCTTTTTTCCCTTTGTGTAAGACTATTTAATAAACTTGCAACGCCTAAATATTGAACTACTGATGAATTTACTGTAGTAAATTTCTCAGAACAATAATAAAAAAATCTAAATTTAATTTTGCTTTGTGGCTAGTGGTGGTTGGCCCTGTACATACATTTTGGCAAATGTTTTTTATAAGAGAAAGAGGTTAACTGGAATAGTATAATGGTTTTTCTTTTGTTTTTTTTTTGCAGACATATTCTTCGTATGAACAATACCAGCGCAATGTTAAGGTTTGACACAGAGCAGGTCTGTACAACAGAGGCTATTAGTTAACGTTTACTGTATATTAAGTTTAAATTAAGTACTTTCTGTGAATTTTCACTCTTGTCTAAAGCCGAATGTTCTTTTTTTAAGATCCAGCACAAGTCTATAAGACCCACAGAAAGCATTATCTTCCTACAGAGCCAATCCTGCTGAGCAAAAAAAGTCACTTAAAGACACTGATTGTAGCTTCATTACCAGTTTGACCAAACTGAAGCCACCTCTTCTGACCACCTAACAATGAGCTTGCAGCAGAGACAGTAATTGAATTCTACTCCATTTTCCCTGCTGAAACAGATTCTGCTGTTCTACCTCACAACACTTTTATACAAGAAAAGCTCATTTGTTACCAACTGTTGTAATTGTTAGCTGGGAGCAATGTGAGAATTGAATATGTGTTTCTTCAGTGTTATTCTTTTTCCCCTTCACTAATTGTAGCCTACAATTGGTCTGCTGAGCCTAACTCGAAACATATAACATCTTGGTCATTTTCTGCAGTTCTTTCTCTGTAAGAAATCTTCAAATAAATACAGATTCAGTTAATCCGTAAAACTTAGGGTTGATATATAAAGGGACATAACGATTTTTACTGTACATGCTTCTTTAATTGCTGCTGAACCTTTAAGCTGTGTGAGTTATTAAAGGGATCTTCTGCAACAAACAAATTAACAAATAAATAAATGAATGAATATAAACATGAAAAATCTCATGGACAGAAACCGAATTAGGACCAAACCACACAAAAAGCACTTTTTCTGGCATCTTTGTTTCCTAAGCGTGTACAGCCGTGTCACACTGGTCCCTACAGTGGAGATTTTCCGTAAAAAAAATATGAAAACCCTTCTGATGATGTATCTGATGATAACAGAAGCTTTGGAGTGGTTTAAAAAGTTTTCAAGACAGACAGCCCAGCTAATAAACTAGGAAGGTATATCTAATTGCAGCTGTATAATCATGGTTTAAATCATAATCAGGGTTGAATGGCTTCATCAAGTGACACAAATTTTCTAGATGAGGACAAACTAAAAGGGAAGGTTGGCAAAGTAGGTTTACCTCAATTTGGCCCTTTTTCCACTGAAAAGTCTGAAACCTTATGCAATGCATTTTTTGTGCATAAAGATAGAAATAGTGATTTAGAAACACTAACTCAGTCTGAGTTGCATTTGTAACTTGTAACCTACACAGTTACACTAATGTACGCCTGTTTGTTCTGTTGGGCAATGGCTGGGCTTGCAGTTAACAGAGGGTGAACACCATAGGGATTCCCACTGGCCGTGTGCTGTAAGTGTGAAAAGGGCAAGTTCAAGTAAAAAGTAAACAACATTTTAAATACATTTTTTCCTCAACTTGAAGAACACAATTAGTATGCATTTAGTTACAGAGACATTAGTTTAAAAACCATTACCAAATCATTTACACTGCACATTTAGATGTCTTCTTTAACATATGGCAGACACTTTGTCTTAGAACAGCATCTCTTAATAATTGATATGGAGTGTCCCAAACCTAAATATTTTAAAGCCTCAGTCTCTGCATTACGCAGTCCACAGACACCACGATACAGGCAATGTCTGCACGGCAGGATTCTTACAAAGATAAAATGGCACTTTAAAGCTTGTTAAAAAGATCAGATCTGCAGCGTTTGAAGAGCCGCGTCCATGTAATGCATGAACCTATGTGTTCAACTTGTCTGAGCAAAATGCTACAAATGCTTTTAATTTAAACTGCAGCCCGTAACACCTGGGTCCTTCCAGGGAATGATGCCAGTCCCAGCTGGCACACAGCCATGAAACATCTACACGTCCTGGCATGTCATTCGCCATCATCCAAGGCCATATGGGCACAGAGCTCAAACCATAGTCAAGGCAAGTATCAAGGGATCAGTTTTTAAGAAATCAAACAAGGCCACAGAAACATGAGGGTGGTATTTATTTGATTCATGCATCAAGAAAAATTCAAACAACATTCACAAACACTTTGAGGTTGAAACCATTGAGTGTTTATGTACTATGATATTAGGTTCAACCAAATTGATTAATTTAGACCTAAATATGCTATCTGAACTCAGCTAGTGGACCCTCAGGCACTCTTTTAATAAATGGAACATCTGGAACATGCATGCTCGATTTCAGAGCAAAATATTTAATTAAAGCCAAAAGAAAAGTGAAACAAACAAATCAATATTCAATTAAGGGTAAATTCAACCAGTGGGATTCAGTGAGAGTGGAAAGAGACAAATAACTATACAATTACCAAGCTTTATGTGAAAAGCTCAGCTCACAGACAGGAAGCAACACTTTATTTAATGTCTTTTTATTAAGGGCCAAACCTGAGGTCAGGTCTCTTTAGTGGTCTTCCTGTCATGTCAGCCACACTTAATTACAGCTCTCTATAATGAATGATCAGGAATGACTGATCTGACATGTGATTTGTCGTTATTCTATTGGTATGCTGGCGAGTGCTACAATAAGGTGGCGAAGTCGTAATGAACTCCTAAAGCCCACAGGAGGAGTCCTATAAGCACACTGCACACAGCACTGAAGAGATGTAATTGGTGAAAGCAGCGCTTAGTTCTTCATGATGATGACATATCATGAGTTACCTGAGTTTAACAGTGTGCCTGCATGTGTTATAAAAATCAAGCCAAATAAATATACAAAACATTCAAGCATTGCAACAGTATACAGTCAAACAAAGACCGCAGCCAGAAATGTTTTCTGATAACTACTGATCCCAAATTATGCCTCCAATTTCAGGCTTTTTTTTAAAAACAGGAATACTTAATGTTGTTGTGTACAGGTCAAACACAGTAACAACCACACACAATTATCATGTCTCACTCCTAACTAAAATTAAAAAAGTAAAAGTGACAACTTATCATTGTGAATATACAGCACAAAACAGAGTGAGCCACAGCACCATGCAGCCTCTGCTTTTCACCCATACACACACCGGGCAGCAGGGCCCAGCAACTAAAATCACCCGGGGAGCAGCGATGGGGATGGTACCTTGCTCAAGGGTACCTCAGGGCAACCTACTGGTCTGGAATTCAAACCCATAATTTTCTGTTCCTGGGGCCAACTCCCTAACTACTAGGCCACCACTGACCCACGTTGTCATATTGATTAAAAAATACACAAACATCTCCAACCTGCACAACCCAGATGGGCGCACATTTTAATGCACTTCCTGTAAATTTGTTACGATTAACACAAAATGGGGCAGTGGTGGCCTAGTGGCTATGCACTTGACTCCATAATGGGAGGATCATGGGTTCAAATCCCAGGCAAGTAGGTTACCCTGAGCTATCCTTGGGTAAAGAACGGTTCCTGGCAGGCTCCCCGGGTGCTGGATGCATGGCTGCTGCTGCTACACTGTGTGTGTATGGGTCAAAAGTGGAGCAATCAAAGTGCACTGTGTGCTGTGCTTACAGTCACTATCACGTCACTCTTCACTTATGAAAATAAAATGGAGATGTTAATGTGCTCTTATGTTTTGAACTCAGCAAATGAATCAACAAGTCAGATTTAAGAGTCACCCTTGAGAGAATGTGACAACTTATTTTAGGTTAAAAAAAATCAATAAAACATGCTATTTGAGAAGGGTAATCTGAATTTTTGCATGCAACTGCATGTGTGCTTAAAAATGCATTACCCTTGAGTCTGAGAACATGCGCTCTAAAAGTCACCAAAAATATCCTGGTAAATGCAGGGGTGGGTTCTCACAATGAGCCTGTGATGTATGAAGTGGAACTCTCATTAGTGAGAGAGTAATCTGGTAGCTGTATGATATACCTATTGCTCAAAAAGCACAGACTTCATTCGAAACACTTTGATATTTGTATCATTTGATATTTGTATGGGACAAAAAAAAAAGATCAAGAATTACGTTCATCACAGTCTCATTGTTGAAAGTGACTGTTACTTTGAAATCTAACTCAACAATGATTCTGAGAGCACTAATACCATACACAGTCTCTACAGATCAGGGAACACTGGGCTCTCTCACAGTAGGCTTGGACCCAGAATTGTGTAAAAGCTATGTTTGATCGCTGGGAAAAGTGCTATACAAATATAACTGACTGTAGTGGACATTCACAAACTCACTGCACAGATTTTCAATGGAGTTTTATATCAGCAGGACTGAAACGGTCATGCTTCATTTTGTGGCCACTGAACAATTTAATGTGCCATGCATGCTAACAAGGTTTCCAATGTCTTAGGAAGTAAAGAAACACATTAATTCCCCTCCATATTTAACAGTGGAGATGGGACCGTTTTCTGAATACAACATCCTTTTTCCAACATCTTGAGTATTTGTAACTAAACATCAGCATTGTTGTCTCATCTGATGATCGAAGCTGGTTTGCTTTGGTTTAATTAGTGTGTAGTTTCCTTTGTGGTTGGATTAAAGGAAAGGCTTTCTTCAAAAATATTATTTGGCTGTTTTACCAGCTTACCCCTTTGTGCATGGGATAAAATATGTCAGTTGCGTAATAATTATCTTATTATAATTTCATATTTTGGAATTGAAGGTGAACTATAATTACTACAATAAATCTCTTTAAAAAAAAAAAATTCCTGCTCTCCATCCTGAAGATGTGGAGCTGTTTGTGTCTATAAAATATTCAATCTGTAGTCACTACATTGTTTGTACTTAAGCACATGTAACGGCTTTAATTGCAAATGAACTATTCTGAATGGAGCTGATGAGCCATGTTTGGGGCTTTGGTGTCCTCAGAGTGAGGCAGCAGAGGCAGCAGAATGTGAGCAAAAGTTTAAACATGCTGCTTCCAGCCACACTGCTTCCAGACATACCCCACTCGTACCTACAATATTCATGATTGGCCATGATTGAGTGGATGAACCCTGACAGGTTCTAATACTGTTGTGGAGATGCAGTGGAGCCATTTGAGGGGCTTGCACTCTGCCCAGTGCATCCTACCTGTGTCTCTCTCATCTGTATTTCAGAGTCTTACTAGAGGACTGTCCCCTTTTCATTCACTACCAAACATGTCCTTCTCTTTCTTACTTGTCCTCACACACATCTCCCTCTCTCTGTCACTGTGCTGCGTTCCATTTTTGGACCCAAAAAATGCATTATATTTTCCCCTGATTTGTTCAGAGACATTTGTTTTTGTAATGTAACTTTCTTCAGTTAGAATGAAGGACACATATTTGACAAAAATAAATAATTTATATAGATTTGTACTACACTGACTGCTTAACATGTTCAAAGTGGCTTTGTTTAGAGAATGAGAACACTAATGCTAGAATTAAAAAGAAAGAAAGAAGTTACAAAAGAGAATACAAAAAAAAAAAAAAGAAACAGTTCAACTCTATCCATATTTCACAAATTGTTTGGTGTGTATTATTATTTCAGATTTGAACATGTTGCCCTGTTGATGGAGGGCATCCATCCTTCAAAGATAAACCATCTTTACATTGAATGAAACAAAAGAGAATGAATGTCCAAAAAAGAACAAGAAAGGAAGTAACAGGGTTGCAAAAATATATCAATGTTAGCTTTTTCTCAGGAATAGACACTAACTGAAGAATGTATTGTTTTGGCAAGGGCATAGAACAAAGTCAGTTTCCAAATAAAGAAAGAAAATGTAGAGATCATTTATCATATTCGGAAGGTGCGAGTAAAAGGGTTGCACTGATTGTAGTGACATGCTCAATCAGGGCTGAAAAGATAAGAACCTTTTTACCTGGTCCTGGAAATTCCTCACAGTTTATTCATAGATCCCTCATGTGTGCATAGTGTGTTTTGAGTGAGTGGCTCCTACTCATGGGGAAGTCTTGTTCACTAAAATGTGACCTTTTAAAGGTCTTTCATCAGCTGAGTGACACTGAGAAAGATCTAGAAAGCTCATGTCACTTTTCTTTTGTTGTGATACTGAGATGGTGACTGACTGTGTCCTTTCCCTTTGGAAAAGTATACACAACATCACAGCATCCAGTCAAAGGAATATGCCAAAAGTGTTTTGGAGGAAAAAGTGTTTCAGATAGGGTGATGAGTTTGAAGCTGGAAGTTGAAGGTGTGATGATGAATGTTATTAGTGCTTATGCCCAACAAGTTGGAAGTGAGATGGAGGAGAAAGAAAAATTCTGGAGAAAGTTAGATGAAGTGATAGTGAGTATACCCAGGGGGGAGAGAGTGGTGAGTGGTGGGGATTTTAATGGTCATGTTAGTGAAGGGAGCAGAGGTGATGAGGACGTGACGGGTAGGTATGGTGTCGAGGAGTAATGCAAAAGGTCAGATTGTTGTAGATTTTGCTAAAAGGATGGAAATGGCTGTAGTTAATACTTATTTTAAGTAGAGAGAGGAGCACAGTGTACAAGAGTGGATGAAGATGCACACAAGTAGATTATATTCTTTGCAGGAGGGTCAGTCTGAAGGAGATTGGAGACTGCAGAGTAATAACGGGGAGATTGTAGCTAGACAGCATAAGATGGTGGTCTGTAGGATGACGTACTGCAGAAGTGGTAATATAGACAGCTAGAAAGATGTGACATCTGGAAAGAAAAAGGAGGAAAAGAAATCTGGTGGTGGAACCCAGATGTTCAGGAGTGTATACAGAAGAAGAGACAGGCGAAGAAGAAGTGGGATGGCAAGAGAGATGAAGAAAGTAGACAGAGTACTAGGAGATGAAACGCAGAGCACAGAAAGCAGTGGCAAAGGCTAAAAATAAGGTGCTTGGTGAATTGAAAAATGACCTTTTGGCTAGACAGAGCTAGAAAAGATGTGCAGCAGGTCATGGTGTTAAAGGAAAGAAATGGGAATATGCTTACAAGTGAGCAGAATGTGTTGAGCAGATGGAAGGAGTACCTTGAGGGGCTAATGAATGAAGAGAATGAGAAAGAGAGAAGATTAGATGATTTGAGGTTACTGAACCAGGAAATGCAGCAGATTAGCAAGATGGAAGTAAGGGAAGCAATGAAGAGGATAAAGAATGGAAAGACTGTTGGTCTGGTAGAAACATGGAGGTGTTTAGGAGAGAAGGCAGAGTTTCTGACCAGACTGTTTAACACAGTCTTGGAAAGTGAAAGGATGTCTGAGGAATGGAGATGAAGTATACTTTTTTCAAGAATAAGGGTGATGATGGAGGGTGTTGATGGAAAAATACAGAGAAGGTCTGAAAGAGTTGCATTGTGCCTTTGAGGACTTGAAGAAAGCATATGACAGGGTGCCTAGAGAGGACTTGGGGTCTTTTTTGAGGAAGTCAGGTGTCACAGAGAAGTATGTGAGAGTAGTTCAATATATGTATGATGACAGTGCAACAGTGGTGAGGTCTGCAGAAGGCGTGGCTGATGCATTTAAAGTAAAGGTTGGATTACATCAAGGATCAGCCCTAAGCCCATTCTTGTTTGCAATGGTAATGGACAGGTTGATAGACAAGGTTAGACAGGAGTCTAATCTGTAGGGTGTGATCTTTAGTGGGAGTAGAAAGCAGCTTGATGAGACCCTGGAGAGATGGAGATATGCTCTAGAGAGGAGAGGAATGAAAGCGAGTAGGACAAAGATAGAATACATGAGTGTGAATGAAAGAGAGGATAGTGGAGTCATTAGGATGCAGGGAGTAGAAGTGACAAAGGTGGAGGAATTTAAATTATTGTCAACAGTTCAGAACAATGGTGAGAACTGACCGATAAAGTAAAACTAATACATTAATAAGTAAATCAATGTTGTGAAATCATTGTACATAAATAATGGTTTAGATTTGCTCGTAGAACTCATAGACTAAATATACTGAACATAACATGTGTAAAAGAAACCACAAATAAACACAAAGGTGAGCAGACAGAATGACCAGCGTCCTGCTCTGATTCATTGGGGCTTATAACACCAACCCCCGATGAGGAACACCTGGCACCCACTCAGAGCAGGGCGCCCTCTACCGTCACAGAACCGTCACAAGATACTTCTACATTGTCACTTGAAAGAAGTATTATGCAAATATTCAAACTTAACATCTTTTAAGGAACAGCAGACTGCCATTTGAATAATGGATGGCAGTGTTATACTCTATGTGACTGAATTCCTTGAAGAAATCAGACCATTCATTTCCAGTGTTCCAGTTCAGCAGTTTCAGAAAAAGTGTGGTTAAATGTTATGGATGAGTAATTTTTCTTAAATTTTTCATTCTGCATTTGTAATGACTGATCTACGTTTCTAACACAGACACTGGAGACAACTAACTTTAAAGGGAATTTTTTCTCATGAATACCAAAAGCGATCCTGTGGAAATTAAACGTTTTCTTTACAAAAAGCCAAATGAGCAACACAATCATAAATGCTTGTACACATGTTTGACAGTGCTTATGGGCACTAGCAAAGGTAACGTCCCTCTCCAACCAGCTCCCACTCCTTTATCTCTGAGTACACACCAGCAATTTCCTTCTCTAGGAAAGCTCAGTGCGATCCCATCACTGCTTGTGTGGCAGTGTGTTTTAACTCTCTTTTGAAATGCATTTATTCATGACAGCCTGCTTTGCATAGAGCCACGAGAAATGATTGAAAATGAGTCTGTTCACTGCGCCGCTCTGAGGTGAAGATTATGGAGATGCTTTGTGTTGTATCCTGGGAATGTGTAATAAAGTCTTCCTCTGCCTCGTAGTCACTGACTCAGTAATACTCCTCTGAAGCAGCAGCCACTTGCAAACAATCTATATTTCCTCTGTTTAAAAAAAGAACCCCAGGGCTCGCTGTACCCCACTAATAGTATGCATGCAGCTGCAATAGGGGAAAATATGTAATGGTAGTAAATAACACATAATTATAAAAACATTCCTGGCCAGTGTTTTGCCTTCTATTCAAATTATTGATTGGCACCTCAATCACCCAACCACCAAATCCCATCAATGATTTTTCTTTTTTTCACCACATTTTAGTCCACATTTCTGTCTTGTCTTGCAATGAATCAAAAAAATGCCAGATGATTTGATTAGAAAGCACTGGCATATTGTAAAAATATTCTAGTGCTATGCTTCATGAATACTAAATTACAGTAATCAGATGTTTTGATGTCCAGCCTGAGTGTAACGGGGCGGTGGACGTGTGGTCCGGACATAAACGCATAGCCTGAAATCAGGATTTCCTCTTTTTTATCCCGCATATATATAAAAGCACCCACACGTGAACGATACCCTATCCACGGGTACACCCATACATCTGCAATGACTGATGCTCTACTCTGGCATCATGGGTGTGTGTGTATCATGGTTTGGTTCAGTTTAAATTTATTTCATTGTGGGCTTTTTCATGGGATTAATATGTTGGAATTATTCTTATATGTAGTAGCAGTTGTACTAGTTTTGCCTCATCTTTCACACCAGTGATGTTTTGAAAAGTATTCTGCTTGGAATTTCAAAATTATTTGACTCAAGTCCTGTTTCCTGAGTGCTGTGGTTTGTGCACATTTACTTGTGATCACAAAAGCATGGCTTTTTGAGAACCTCGATTAGATTCCTGTGGCTCGTTTTGCATCGCACAACTTGAAACAAGCATATTGCTATGACACATGTTCAAAGCATAGAGCAGTGCGCTCTCTCATGATGTTGCTGGAACTACTATTGCAAAAAAAAAAAAAATGTTTGTCCATATTTTATGCCACGATTATATTAGCAGAATATTATATTAGCAGTATTAGCAGAAATATTAACTTATATATCTTTATATTTTTTTCCTTTTATTGCATCATTTTATTTTTGACATTGCCAAACTGAGTTGGATATATCTGTTACAAAAAAAAAAGAATTAAGGTTGTCCAAGCATAATCTGTTGTAATCTGTTCACACATGAGTAAAACTGTGAGTCACTGGTGACCAGTGGTGATTGTGTCTGCATGTGTGGGTATCTGTGCTCGATATTCCTTAAACACATGCCTCAAAGCTTGGTAGGAACTGTGAGTACTATCAGACACCTGAACACTCTCACTCAGTTATAACATGAAAAACGTATAAATGAAACAAAATGTTTGATCTGACTGATTATACAGTATTCAATAGATATTATCAAGACTTTTAACCAATCTTAAAGATGAAGGAATGATGTTATGATGGTGATATAATGTTCTGCCAGTGAGTTCATAGTTCAGCATTATTATTTATTACAACTCTTAAAATAGTATGCGTATACATTTTAATTTAGGCAGCAAGAATAGGTGAAAATGAATACAATAACAGATGGTTTTAAACCTATTTAACTATGCTTTGTTTGCATTTCTGCAGGTCGCCACACATTTGTACAGGATCCAGAAACAGCAAAATGCTGGTGGACAGAACGAGTGCTGACCCTAAAGAGAAGCGAAAGCTGTCCCACCGTCTGTCTATTTGGCTTCCTATCTGTACAAACAATCTTGAATTACCACAACAGATTGAGTGTCAATCAGACAATGGCCATGCAAAGTCTCTAGAGAACCAACAAATAATTGAGATGGAGGTCGAGGTCATGCAGGAAAAGAAGGTAATCGAACCATCAACATCCCCTTAGGCTTTCCTTGTGGCGCCTGTACTAAAAAAGGCAGGTACCTTTTAAATGACTACCCTGAGCCACAGGTGCAGGAAATTCTCAAGGCGACGTGCGGAGCGTGAATAACTTGAGAGCGACTAGAAGCCATATCTGATTCAGACTTTCTGATATCAAGTACATCCTTCAGCAGTTACAATAAGAAAAGTATACTGTCTAGCACAATTAGATACATTTTGTGTTTAATTAGCATGAAGATGTCTGATGGAGTGAACCTAAGGATGACATCAAAGAAAAGCTCCAATTACCGTTCTACTGCTATAATCTGTTTATGAAGTCTCCTGTGTCTGAAACGGCATTAATTACCCATTTAAGTTTACTAATTGCCTGCTTAAGTGACCAAAGTCGATTCATGACACATACTAATCTTAAGCACCAAGGGAAATCTTTGGGTTAGCTTCATGCAGACCTGCCAATACACCTTAATTAGTCTGCGAAAGTGCAGGCATGTGGGTAGAGTGTGGATATCTACAGACAACTCAAATTATTACGCTGTTTACTATTTATTTTATTGAAATAAAAGCTTTTAAAATCATTAATAATGTATGATCAAGGTCCTGGAAAATCCCTGCTACTATAGGAGCAAAAATGTAATTAATAATCTTACATACTTTAAACATAAGGTTCTGCACACATTTCTATTCTGAGACTGTTGTGCTCCCTGTAGCTCATCATTTAGGTCATTGATTTCCTTTACCAGCATTTCTTTTTTTTGCATGCTAAAGAGTGTCTAGTCAAAGATCATGTCCTCCCAACACTGCCCTAACACTGGAGTGAACATGGCCAATCAGAGGAGGTTAATCGCACCTATAGATTAACAAGCACTGTTTCCATTCGCTTGCCAACCTGCAAGGGAAAGATGCTCAAGGTGGCAGCTGTAATGTTTCACTACAGTATTCATGACTTTCTCCTCTTTTATCACAAGGGTTTTATAACTTCTTTGGCTCATCATTGTAAATTTAAAGAGCAATACATGCAAAATTTAACAATTCCTATGGTCTTAGCCATGCTGCTATTGCCCCTCATTAAAGTCAATGCCATACAAGATGTCATATAAAATATCCCTAAAGAAACAGCATAAAATGAGAGAGATTAAGGTCATGTAAGTAAAACATCTGATTTAAAATGAAGCATCCACAATCTATCTGTCCATCCATCCATCCATCCATCCATCCATCCATGAAAATCAGAACATTCTCACTGTGAGGAAACTAACTCTTAAAATGAAACAATAACATGTTAAACTATAATAAATAAATATCTATAAAAATTAGATATTAAACTATAATACAAATGTTTTAATTTAAGGGTGTTTATTATACATTTAGTAAATAACTAAGAACTACCAGATTTTACAGCATCTCACAAACCATGCAGTTACATTCATCCAGTACATCAATCGGTTTATCGCTTGCTGCATAGCAACCAATAACAACACTCATTAACCCCATACATCTTCTGAAATTCCTTGGAGCAAACTTCAGTTATTAATGTAAGTCCTTGTATTAAAGCCTCTTTCCATAAACAGCATGACTGGTTTTTGGATGTACAAATTTGTGTGCAGATAAAGTAGTCAAAAATGGCTCAAATAGCAGAGAATGTGAAAAACATGTGATTAAGGAGTGGAAAGAAAAGAGGTTATGTCAAATGATTAAAGATGGATATGTAGCTGGAAGAAACGTTGCAGTACTTGGCAAAGGTGAACTTTCCCCATGATCTGCCTCTGAGCCACAGCATTCCTCATTAGATCCATGTTTTTCTTCATTAATATAAAACCATTTTGCATTTAATTATTCTCTTTTTTATTATATTGTATTATTCTGTTTCCACTCCTAAGTTATAATTTCAGATTTTTTATGCTCTCCATTGTATCTGCATATAAAACCTAACACTGAAAACATGAGAAAAACATGAATTCAAACATGAAGCTACCCTTCTGATGATCTCTGTAGGAATATAAAAGCATAAGAGGGGTATTAGTTATGCCCTTATTACATTACCATTCTGTGTGAGTATCATATATATTCTGTGTACTGTATATATCTTTGGACCTTGTCCATTTAACCAGCTCTACGTACCACACAGGTGCACTTGACAAAAAAAAAAAAAAAAAAAAAGTCTGCCATTTGTATTTCTGCATAATTTGTTCCTCCATTCATCAGAACTCAGGACACCCATAGGGCCAGCAGTGAGCACGAGGACATTAAGGTGGCTAACAAATGATTGTAAGAGCTTATACCAATATTAAAATATATTACAAACAAAAATACTAAAAAAATGCCAAGGGAGCAGTGGCGGGGATGGTACCTTGCTCAAGGGTACCTCAGAGCAATCTACTGGTCTGGAAATCTTATACAAGACCCTCCAAACCTGGGGCCTAGGTCACAGTTGACACAAAAAGTTGCCAAGAAAATTTGTCATTGTATGAAACACAAATACAACCTCTGCATTTAACCCAAACACACACGTGCAGCAGGGGGCAGCTATTTAAAGCTGCCCAGGGAGTAGTGATGGTGATGGTACCTTGCTCAAGCGTACCTCAGGGCAACCTTTTGCCCTGCGAATCGAACCCATGTCCTTTCAATCCTCAGGCCAATTCCCTGACCTCTAGGCCACCACTGCCCTAGCCTCTGCATTTAACCCATACACATATGTGCAGCAGGGGGCAGCTGCTGAAAGCACCCAGAGAGCAGTGATGGGGACGGAACCTTGCTCAAGGGTAGCTTAGGGCAACCTACTGGTCTGGGATTTGAACCAAAGACCTTCTGCTCTTGGGTCCAACTCAGGGGTGGCCTAGTGGTTAGGGAAATATTGCAATACCAGGTCAATGCAAGGAGCGGATGGAGCAAGTTAATGAGCAGTCTTCATACAGAGGATATATCAGATATTAAACTGATGCTACACTTGAATTTAGCCAAAAGGCCAAGTAGCAGAAATGTGTTTTCTGGCATAAGCCAAAAAGCAGTCATAGAGCAGTGAATGTGGTACATTCAGGGAGGGTGTGTAGCTCTTTCTTTGTGCATGAACTCCAAATACAAGCATTTGTATACCCAGACAGAATAGTGCATTCTGACATTAATTAGAGCTTGAAATGTATTATTTGCATATATCTGACATTTATTTTGCATTTGTTGTTATGAACAATGATATCTGGTAACTTTCTATGCTGGACAAACAAGAACAGATAAAAATATATTCTCATTTAAGGCAACTGAAGCAACCTGGCAGTGTGATGCTGTATCTTAAGAACAATTCCATAGCCTACATACAAAAATAAAGCAGCGAAATAAGGAAAGACTGAATACAAAAACAAAAGGCACCCGAAACAAGTATGAATAAAATAAAAACAACCATTTGTCACCATTTTGCAATGCCATGCAGATGATCATTTCTTCAGATCTAAGATCTATAAACATCACCGGATACTGTAGTGATGCTCCACTTGGCTTGTAATGGCATCATTTTATGTTCCTCCTTTTTCCAGGGATGTTTTGTCTTCTGCCTTGTCTTTAGAAAGTGAAACCAGGGTGAATTTGTGTTTAGATTAGATTCACAAAATCGCAAAGTATATCTCAGGTGTCTGCTTTGCTTTAAGGGGTTTAATATATTCAAAAAGTACTCTTCAACAATCTTTGGTATGGATAATGTTAATCAACATAATTAACAATGCATTAAGCAATTGATTCTTCTACTTCTTTCAGTTCTCATTAGGAGTCACCACAGCAGATCAACTCCATTGCTTCCTGTCCTCTGCATCTTCCTCCTTCAAACCAACTGTCTGCATGTCTTTGCTCACCATGTCCATAAACTTCCTCTTTGGTCTTCCTCTTTTCCTCTTTCCTGGGAGCTCCATTCTCAACATTCTGCTCCCAATATATAATTCACCCATGTCCAAAAATCTGGACATATCCAAACCAATGCAACCTTGCTTTTCTAACTTTGTCTCCAAAACGTCCATTCTGAGCTGTCCCGCTAATATACTAATTTCTTAACCTGTCCTTCCTTGTCACACCCAATTAAAATATCATCAGCAAACATCATTGTCCAAGGGGACTCCAGTCTAACCTTGTTTATCAACCTGTCCATTACCACTGCAAACAAGAATGGGCTTAGTGCTGACCCTTAATGTAACTCAACCTCTACTTTAAATGTATCTGTTGCGTCTATGGCAGACCTCACCATTGTCACACTGCCCTCATACATATCCTGCACCACTCTAACATACTTCTCTGCAACTTTAGTACTTCTATACCACACACTTTGTGTGACTTCCTCATAAAAATCCACAACTCCTCTCTAAGCACTCTATCATATGCTATCTCCAAGTCCACCAAGGCACAACACAAATCCTTCTGACCTTCTCTGTACTTCCCCATTGACACCCTCAGAGCAAACATCTGTAGTGCTCATTCTCAGCATAGGACCATACTGCTATTCACTAATCATCACCTCTATTCTTAACCTAGCTTCTACTACTCTTTCCCATAACTTCGTGCTGTGGCTGTTACTATAGCTCTGTGCATCAAGATTATGTTGAACAGTCTACTCTACTCTAGATGATTCCACAGATACATCTGGACCAACAGTATTTCCTTTCTACATGCTCATCACTGCCCTTACTTCCATCTTGCTTCTTTGCCACGTTTCCTGGTATATCACATTTAGCAGACACTCTTATCCTAACTACAGGGACAGTCCCCCTGGAGCAACTTGGATTAAGGGTTTTGCTCTAGGAACTCATTGGTGGTAATGCTGTAGTTGGGATTCGAATCTGCAATCTCTTAGGCTGTAGGTGAGTATCCCACCACTAAACCACTACCACCCTGGTACACACCTTGAATACACCTCACCTTACTACCCTTCCATCTAATCGCTTGCACACAAAATACCTTTCTTCTCTCCATCTTATCAGTTAATTCTTTTCCTTTACCAGTCATGCTGCCAACATGCACTGGTAGTCATTGTTAACCCTCAACTGATCTGGTATGGAAGTCTCTTTTGTTGTCCGCATATTGATTTGGCAAAAGTTTTACACTGGATGCCTTTCCTGACGTAACCCTCCCCATTTATCCAGGCTCAGGGCCGGCACAAAGAAATACACTGGCTTGTGCATCCCTAGTGCCTGGCTTATCAAGCAATTGATTCTGATTCTTCTGAAGCACTGGCCATGCTTCTAATTAATGTTTTAACATTTACTGCTAGTGTTTTTGGCCTTTATGTTAAGATACCACATCTAGAATCAACCAGAGAACTTCAGCATGCTCTCTTGCTTCTTAACTAATGATGCAACAACACACAGCTGGCTAAAAAACGACAAAGCAGCCAGATGACTAATTACACATTGTCCCTCCATGCAGTTCCCACAGTATAGATGTTTAACCTCATAGTCAATGTTTCATTTAAAATACAAGGTTCTGGAGCCAAGACAACAAAAGAAAAATGTTGCTGTCCAGATGCTAGTGGCGTTGCACTTCATATTTGAGTGTTTAGAGTAATTCAGGAACAAGCTAGTTATAAGTGAAATACGGGCAGGAAAAAGCTAGTTAAGTTGTCTTATGAGAAGACACATGAGCTTGCAAAAAGGCTTTATAGAGCATTGCAGTGGCAGTAACTGCACATTTAACACCAGAAAAAACAAGCTCACCACATTGTACTCTCTCTTCCTTTTCACTGGACCCCCAATAAAAGTTTTCATGCCCTGTTAACTCCTCACTAACTGAGTAGGTGTTGAGTCCTTATTGATTTGGAGGCACTATAGGCTGTTTATTGAAACTGTGTGGCACAGTCACCAAAGCATACTGTTTTTAGGACAGCGTTGTAAGTAACTGTGACATATGTGCAAGGCTGAGGGATGTAGATTGATACTGAAAACCAATTTGTTGATCAAAATGAGGCCCTGTTCACAGTGGCTTGGAACAAACCTAGCCCAGTTTAATATTTACAGGCAGAAGAAAGGAATGCTCACATGCATGTGTCACATACAAGTGTTTAGCAACTGATTCAATGCATTTGTGTTCACTTAAAGGAGACAAACCACAAAAAATGATGGATATTCCAGCTAGACGAGACAAGACATTTTATTAACCCCCACTGAGATCTGGTGGAGCTATGGTGAGAAATGTGTGGAGAGGAAAAAGCCAACCATTCTAGATGGTCTGTGGAAAGCAGTGATGGATGTGTGGGAGGATGTTCTTTTAAATCATTTTAAAAGACCTGGGGAAAGTATGACAGAGTAGTATGGGGTTGTCTTCAAGAGTAGAAGAGTTCCAAAGTGTTGATAAACACTATACTGTCAAAAAAGAATTGCTCAGAGGTTCACCAACACATAATAAATTGAAGCAAAAATAAGAAATATAAGTTTTTAGTGCAAAGGCATTTATAACCACCTGCGGTCTGGTTATAACCACAAAATTAAGGGGAGCAAACACCTGCTTGTGAGTTACAAGAGCAGAAAATCTGCATGAAAACAGAAAGCCTTTTTTAAAGATCATTCTACTTTGGGATTGTGTCAACTAATCCCAAATTACAAGCTCTGTTTTGCTGTAAGTGCACTGGTGTGGCTACTGAAAAATATTTTTTAACAGTTGTTCTGTTTACTGTACAGAACTTTCTTTAACTTCTTCCTGTTCTATATCAGTTTTCTCTCCTTTTTTAGATTACTCAATAACAGTTCATTACTATCTTAACAGTTAATTAACAGTGGTCTAATATGCAGTTTGGTATGCTACATGTATTCTTTTTTATTTCTCCTTCTTTCTACTGTTCCTATTAGGGGTCACCACAGTAGATCTGTCTCCATTTCTTCCTGTAATCTGCATCTTCCTCTTTACCACTGACCACCTGTTTCTTACATTGTATGTCTCTTCCCCCACTCTTATCTGCCACCCTATGCTCCTCAGTCAAAAAATGTATCACCACTTTCTCTCCCTTGGGTACATTCTCTTTAAGTAATTCACTTTAAGTAATTTACTCCAGAATTTTTCTTTTTCATCCATAACACCTACCCCATTCCTCCTTCCATCCATACCATGGTAAAACAATATGAATCTGCCTCAAATACACCTGGCCTTCCTACACTTCCATCCAGTCTCTTGCACACACAAATATCAACCTTCCTTTTCTCCATCATGTCAGCTAACTCTTTCCCTTTACCAGTCATGCTGCTGACATTCAAAGTTCCAACCCTCACTTCCAATCTAAATTTACATGTATAGCATTTAGCAGAGCGACTTACAATTCCTGATTACAGGGACAGTCCCCTGAAGCAACTTGGGAACCCAATGGTGACAGTTTTAAAACCTGTGACCTCTTAGCCCATAGGCAAGTTTCCTATCACTAGACACCCACCACCCAATTCCACCAATCTCCTACCCTTCTTTCTTGACTCTGGACATGCCTTCTTCTTTCGTCATCTCCTTCAGCCAATAGTAGCCCCGTTTCCACCCACATCCAGGCTTGAAAGTGGCTTGGAAAAATACACTGGGGTGTGCATCCCCAGTGGCTGGGTTACATGTAAGGCATGGCATCACATTAAAATTATAAAAACACTATTTTGACTGCTCCATGGCTTACTGTTAACAACATACATATGTCAGCCAACTGCTTGCAGTGCAGTGAGAACAGATGCCTTATGGCCTGACAATGTAAACTATAAGCCTTCAAAGGAAAGATATAAGGGTCAGGGTATTATGGGAAATGCAGGGTCTCCACTGAATTCACTCAGTAATTATGTGTTGGTCCAGTCTTTTCCCATGTTTTTAATGGAAGGGGGAGCATTTTACTGGGGCATGCTTCCCAGTAAATTGGGTCTAGTGATGCCCCTGTTGTCATGTTCACCAGTATTTTGTAGGTCATCTAGTTTTGAAGAGTGTGCTTATTAAGAAAAGTACTCAACAGTAAAACCCAAAAGTAATGGTGTATTTAAATCACCAGTGAAAGCCTTACATTTCAATATACTCATTTATTCACTGTTTGTATTCCCATGATCATAACTTTACATGTGAACTTTACATATCTTTCCCATGATTCTAATTCAAATTGATATGAAGAGCTTGTTAAGAGATACCACATATCCCTACAACAAACCACAACCTATTTTACAGCCTAATTTTAGGGGCTGAAGTTTTACTTGGGGAACAATTTTCATCATTTGACAAAGTGTTGAATTTTGAGTTTTGCAAACTTTTGATCAACTTGGATGCATCTCCTTGTACCTCCCTCAGTCCGAGCCCTGCATTAAATATATGATATTATTCTTCTAATTTAATTGAATTCTCTTACCATAAGAGCTTAAATTGAATAAAGTCTTTCTCATCAAGCTGCGAAGGCTTTCTTAATACACCACTAAATCATGCCAGACCTACTTGTACCACTTACAGGAACTCTCTCTAAAAACCTTAAGTTGCAAAAGAAATCTATCTTCACTTCCTCAGTTCCTCAGCCCTACCTCATCCAAACAACATGTGCTTAAGTATTCAGTCCCTGCCACAAGGCAGCCAGACCCCAGTATGACAGGAGGGTAGCTCTGTACAGACCAGGGGCATCATCCTAATACAGAATCTGCCAAAAGCATGACTCGGAACACAGTGAAGACTCACTGCTGACATTTAAATGCTGCAAAGAGAACGAAGAACACTTTGTTTACTTGATAAAAGAAATGTGGGGAAATGGATCCCGTCGCCTCTTCTTAGGGACTGAGAATGGACTTCATGTGACCCACATTTATGCAGGAGATAAAATTATAGCAGTTCATTACCAGGGATTCAGTTAGGGCAGAGCTGAGTGTGCTTGAGCAAATGGAGTTAAGTTCCATTATACTTTAGTTATTTAGATTACATTCAGGGAAGTATTCAGTCCCCCAGAGAACCTTTCAATGGATATTTAAAGATTCACAGCAGTACTCTACTACTACTGCTACTGCTACTGCTGTTGCCCAGTGGTAGGGTACTACTAGTAATGTCAGTCATTTTCTGCCACTTATCCCAAGCAGGGACACAAGGAGTCCATCCCAGCTCACACAACATCCCATTTAGGAGCGCCACAGTGGATCAACCGTTTCCATTAATCCAGTCCTCAGCATCTTCCTGAATCAGCATGTCCTCTCTCATCACATCCATAAACCTCCTCTTTGGTTTTCCTCTTTTCCTCTTTCCTGGCAGTTCCATCTTCAACATCCTCCTTCCTGGATAGGTCACCAGTCCAAGGGTACGGCACCTTGCTCAAGGGTACCTCAGGGCAACCTATCGGGAAGGGGTTCGAACCCCCGATCCTCTGATCATGCGGCCAACACCCTAATCACTAGGCCACCGCTGCCCCTTACTTGTAACGTACCACTGTGAATCTTTAAAGATCTATTGAAATCTATTCTTGTTATTCTCTATCTATTCTCGTTATCATGATTACACAGCACAGTACACAGTGAACCACAAGAAAATTACACCTCTGCATTTTTTTTCTTTCCCATGTACTTATGTTTGCTTTAAGTATTCTGTCTGTCATGGATGGTTCTCCATGTATTATTCTGCATGTTGCTATGCTTTGTTACTAGTGTGGCTCAGTGTTGAATCAGCTCTGTCATGTTTCTGTTGTCTGCTACTGTTTCTGTCGTGCTGCCGTCTGTTACTATATTCCAGGTCACTTGTTCTATGTTCATAGTCATGCCTTTTTTGCCTGTCATCCACTATTTGATTCAGTTCTCAGTGTTCATGTTTATAGTCCAGTTCTCAGTTCAGTTCCCATTTGGTTTTGTTTTGTTAAAGTTTAGATTTTTCCTTACACCTGCCAATATCTTGCCACTCCAACGTGACAGTAATGATCTTACAGCCCAACTGTAGCAAATCCTTCCTAGGATTTCAACAGCACCCTATATTAGATAACTGCACTCTAAAAATGAAGATTGACATCTCATTTTGTTGTTTGCTCCAAGAAAAGACTTTCATATCGAAACTTTATATGCCAAAGTTCTTTGTGTATTAAAAACATCATCCATCCATCCATTATCTGCCGCTTGTCCCAAACGGGGTCGCGGGGGAGTGCTGGGGTCCAAACCAGCGCACACAGGGCGAGGACGGGGGACGCACCCTGGACAGGTCGCCAGCCCATCGCAGGGATTAAAAACATCATTCTAATATTATTAACAAAACAACTGATATATTTTCATATACATTTGATGCCTCAAAGCCCCTGCATGGATTTGTTTAAACCCCTTAAGCAGCATTCCTGCTTTTAATGAACGAAATAATACTCAGTCAAAATAGGTCTTGGGTGAAGATATTAATACTGGACTTCCTCAAGGTTAATGGTTCTTCTTTTTCTTTCGGCTGCTCCCGTTTAGGGGCACCACAGTGGATCAACCATCTCCATTTCTTCCGGTACTCAGCATCTTCCTGCTTCAACCCAACTATCGGCATGGCCTCTCTCATCATGTCCATAAACCTCCTCTTTGGTTTTCCTCTTTTCCTCTTTCCTGGCAGCTCCATCTTCAACATCCTCCTTCCAATATAATCCTCATCTTTCCTCTGGACATGTCCAAACCAACGTAACCTTTGTTCTCAACTTTGTCTCCAAAAGGTCTAACCTGAGCTATCCCTCTAATATACTCTTTTCCAACCCTGTCCATCCTTGTCACACCCAAACTCAACACAACAGAACAACACAAGAATGGGCTCAGTGCTAATCCTTGATGTAATCCAACCTCTACCTTAAATGCATCCATCACTCCCATTGCAGATCTCACCACTGTCACACTGCCCTCATACATATCCTGAACTACTTTCACATACTTCTCTGTAACACCTGACTTCCTCATACAAAACCACAACTCGTCATTAAGCACCCTGTCATATGCTTTCTCCAAGTCCACAAAGGCACAATGCAGCTCCTTCTGACCTTCTCTGTACTTCTCCATCAACACCCTCAGACCAAACTTAGCTTAGTGCTCTTTCTCGGCATAAAACCATACTGCTGTTCACTGATCCTTACCTCTTTTCTGAACCTTGCTTCCACGACTCTTTCCCAAAATGTCATGCTGTGGCTGATCAACTTTATAACTCAATAGTTACTATAGCTCTGTGCATCACCCTTGTTCTTGAAAATCGTTACCAGTACACTTTATCTCCACTCCTCAGGCATCCTCTCACTTTCCAAGATGGTGATAAACAATCTGATCTGAAACTCAACTGCCATCTCCCCAAAACACCTCCATGCTTCCACTGATATGTCATCTGGTCCAACAGCCTTTCCATTCTTCATCCTCTTCATCACTGTCCTTACTTATATCTTACTTATTTGCTGCACCTCCTGGTTCACTGACCTCACATCATCCAATGTTCTCTCTCTCTCATTTTCTTCCTTCATCAGTCTCTCAAAGTACTCCTTCACCTCAAGGATAATGGTAAACATAAAAAAAAATCATATTAGTAAAAAGTCAGTTAATTTTTTGTTAATGGCATTTTTGTTTATTTTAATGTATTTTAACAAAAACACTGAAACATTTGTGTCATACGCCTATAACTTTTACATTGTTGTGTAAAGATAGCTAGATATATTAATATAGTGTATAGTCTTTTTTCTGAAACACAGTAAAGTAAAGCTCACACAACTTGAAAATTACAATTTAACTCCCAGCATATATTATATTTAACCAGTCTGTTGGTGTTTGATGGCTATTCCTTTAGCTGTTTAGGATTCTCCTCAGTGTGAGCTCCTCAGATTTGTCATTGTCAACATATTCCATGACAGATGCGAGTTAAAACTCATTAAGGATGGGTCATCAAAAGGTTACAGTTTTCCCTGTTTATATGCTAGGCAGTGTTCCTCCTTCTCTGCCTGCAAGCTTTTTTTTTTTTTTTTGGAGTTTGGAGAATGAAAAAAGTAGAGGGGGTAGGCAAATGCGTGAAGAGGCAAATGCGTGAAGAAGATGCCATCTTATTTCCTGCTGCTGTCTACGGTGCAGACATGCATAGAGATAATGTACCTCTGATACATTAATGGATGATCTACAGACAGGGGATGAGACATAAATCAATGCATCAACACCCTCCAGTAAATCAAGGCCATCGCAAAGTGTTATCTTACCACTGACAGATGGGAGTTTGATAGCCTCGCTGGAATCAGAGGCAATGTCAAAAGAGGCGTATTTTCCTTACCCTGCCCTGCTCTACATGTCCACAGAGATGTGAGAGAGGGGGTGTCGGCAGAGAAGTGGTCAATCCATCCGCTTGGATGATGCATCAGTCTTGTCTCGCCACATCAGCACTCTCAGGTGCTCACAGCACCCTTGTGGGAATGCTAAGTGCTTGCCATCAATCAGAGGAGACATTTGAGTCATAGCACACAGTTCGAGCAGTCTCTTCCTCCTCATGGAACACAATGTCTGGCCTTTTGTTGAAGAAGACTAAGTGATAAATATTTGCTCTAAATATTTGCACCCTTCAGTTTCGGAGCCACCAAAAGCATGATGCATTCAATATTCCACCACTTTTAAACAATCTTATCAAAGCTGTGGATTAAACTTTTTGTTAGAACCATATTTGTCTTTTCTAATGAAAGAGGATATCACTTTGCATGTAGTGGTGAACCAATACTGTATTCATTCATTCCAGGCCACAAGTAATAAATATGTCATCTAATGTGTAATATCTTTGATTAAGCGACATTGAAAAAAAGTGAAAGTGACTATTTTTTGTCATTGTGAAACACAGCACAGCAGACAGTGAGCCACAATAAAAAGTCAGCCTCTTCTTTTCACCCATACACACCGCGCAGCAGGGGGCAGCTATTTAAAGCACCCAGGGAGCAGTAATGGGGACAGTACCTTGCTCAAGGGTACCTCAAGGCAACCTACTGATCTGGGATTTGAATCCATGAATGTCCAATTCTGGAGCCTACTCTAACCACTAGGATACCGCTACCTAACAAATAACCAATAATCTAGGTGTAAGCCATAGGAGTCCAAAAACAAAACTAATTTGAAAGTGACCATTCTTGTCATTGTGAGTACCCTTGCTCAAGGGTAACTCCTGGTAAGTGATTTTAACCCACATAATCTTCTGATCCCGTGGCCAACTCCCTAACCACTAGGCCATCGCTGTGCTTTATTAGTTAATATGATTTGGCAAATTACTCCTATTGCTTTTAACCAAAAATGAATACTTAAATATGAAGTGAAAATAAAAAAGTGAAAGTGAATATTCTTGCCATTATGAGTACACAGCACAGCACAGCACACAGTGAACCACATCCAAAATCAGGCATCCCCCAAAAAGGCCTGCATGGCACTGAGGTTATTATGACTAGAGAGATTAAAGAGATTAAAGTATTTATTATGCATACAACTTCCTTTTAGGAAATATTTTACATGCTACATACAGTTTTGTCACTTTCTGATGTAGAAACAAACTGAAAAATCATCATTGTGTAACTTGCAGTATAAATATAGCATTTTGATTTGAATACTATATTAAATTGAAAGTAAATAGATCTGCCATAACATTAAAACCATCTAATTATGGTACCTTGCTCAAGGGTACCTCAGGGCAATCTATTGGTCTGGGATTTGAACCCACAACCTTTCCGATCCTGGGGCCAACTTCCTATCCACTAGGCCACCATTGCCCCAAGCAGCCCCATTTCCTGTAAATGAAGGAAATGCACCGAGCCATGTATGATTCATCTTTCATTGTCCTTTGGTTCTGTTCTGATGCTCATATTTCCAATGTATGAGCTTCCGGCAGGGAACAGGGTTCTGACACAGTTTTATAATAGCCAACATAAACTTTCTCAGCAGTTTTCTGAAGGGATCAGACCAGACAGGCAAGCCATTACTCTCCATGAACATCAGTGAGTCTTTGGCATCCACGACCCTGTTGCCAGTTTCCTGTTGTCTTTCCTTGGACCACTTTTGGAAGATTATATACTTTTGCATCCTGGGAACTACACAAGACCTGCTATTTTGAAAACATTCTGACCCAGTCATGTAGTCATCAGAATTTGGTCATTGTCAAAGTTGCTCCAATTCTTACACTTGTCTACTTTTGCTGCTTCCAGCAAATCAGCTTCAAGAACTGACTGTTCTCATGATGCATAATATAGCCCATCCATAGACAGGTGCTATTTTATTGATAAGATCAATGTTATCCTCTTCATCTGTTAGTAGTTTTAATGTTATGGCTTATTGGTTTAGGAATTGCTGCTAACTGAGGCTAAAAAAGGGAAAAATCTCTGTTGAGAAGGTAGGAGTTCTTCAAATAAGGTGCCAGTCTCATGCTTTCTAAAACAATAAGGAAAATATAAGCCAGTTTTTCTAAACACAGCACTGTACCTTTAGAAATTAGGTCAGTGCCCTCCTCATTAAGACTGGTGTGTATTTGTGTCTTTGTCTGTTTGTGTGCTTTTCCTTCGATAAACTGCACTGCATTTTCAGGGCCTTCTTGGACAGTTTGAGTAATGAGGAAGAGGATGACTTCTAGCTGTGCTCCGAGAGGATAAGATGCATTGCGCAGTAGGCTTAGAATGTTAGCATATGGTTCCTGCTCTTCTTTTTTGGGGCAGTCGTTCTTAGAGCCTGTATCTGCTGTACCTCATGGCACGTCTATATAAGAGTGAAAGTAAATCCTTTAACCCTGATTGAACTGGATGAATAGCCAGTTATGGTAAGATGTGTAAAACCTGACCATGCAGATTCCAATCAGGCAGAACTTTAGTGATTAATAAAATAGGATAAAACACATGAATAATTCAGAATTTAGCAAAATGGGGATGGGCTTGGAGCCTCTGAGATACAAATATAAATAGCTCTTTTGCTCTTAGGGACATTCTAAAACTCTGTGCTCTGTATTCCATCACTCTGCTCTGCAAGACCTTATTCAACAACTCTTCAACATTTTATGCACTTTTCAGCAAACTGTAAATGGGCTTTTCTGTACTTGAGGCTTACCAATGACTTGGCATCTTGTGGTAAATCCTATGAGATCATACTGATGTATCCTTCGCTTTGACACATCTGCACCCACTGGTTGTTTAACTGTGCATCTGACCTTTTTATTTATTTATTTTTTTTTTTTAAATTGCTTATTCTTTTGGTTATTCAACTTGGTCTTGGCCTTGGTGTGTCAGGTTGAGCCAGGTTGAGCCAGGTTGTTTGCTCTTGCCAAGTGTGCATTGTTTATTTAAAATGTGTGTCATGTTGGTTTGATCTACTAAAATTGACAAGTGTTTTTTGGTTTTCTATTTGGACACCACTTCCATTTTCTGCCGCTTGTCCCAAACGGGGTCGCGCTGGCGTCCAACCCAGCGCACACAGGGTGAGGACGGGGGTCACACCCTGGACAGGTCGCCAGCCCATCGCAGGGAGCCTAAGTATAATTCATTTTTGGAAAGCATTTACAGTGCTTTAAAACATAAAATGCATTAGAAGCTGATTAAACAAAGATGATTGAAACATGAAGCCAGAATGATGTTTCACTTATTGACAGATTACCACAATTAAGGGTTTTGAATTGGCAGCAAAATTATATAAACACTGTAATAAATATTTAATAAGAACCAAAAGGTATTTTTTAATTTTCATGAGCAAGTCATTAATCAAGTAAAATTTGTTGTTTTGCTCTTGTGCAAAGGTTGACTGCATGAGTTTGTAGAAGGCGTTCTGCTGGCCACTTTGTGAGGTTCCTGATTTCTCACCTTCCCTCCACATATTAGTGTTTGTATTCCGTAACACCACCAGGAAAGGCTTATTAATTAGCTCTAGTGGCACCAGGACCAAGGTACGAAACCACTGCCTTACAATAGTGTCACACCGCTGGCATATAATTATGTCCGTAAGTAAGTACATGTATCGGTATCTAGGAGAAGCATAATTGTAGTACGCTAATGTATTCATTTAACCTTAAACTATATCACAAAAATTCAATCAGTCAATGAGAAAAGGGAGCAACATTAGTGCTGTGCAACTGCATGTTCATCAAAATCATTGCTTTGCCCTGTGCAGTTAGTTAACTGAGAAAGGCTAATTACTGCATTCAAACTGAAACAGCGCTGAACACCACTATAAAGCTCTGAAAACTGACATGTACAAGTTAAATTGGGGTTGCAGATTAATTAAATTAAAACAATAAACTGCTGAAATGGAAGGGCAGTCACATATTCCTCCTTTGAACCTCAAAGGGAAAAAAACTCTTTTTTGCAGCAGTGCCTTTTACAAATAAAACTTTGGTCTCCAATGGGTTTTCTGGCTTAAATAGAAGCCAGAATGAATGAATAAGTCTATGGAGAGCCCTGCAAGCATTCTGACAAATCACACTGTTCAGAAGCTAATCAAAATCCAAAGTGTCTCCACATGCAGGGAATTTATGAAATGTCATGTTTCACTATTTCCACACAATATTCAAAATAATTATTATAATGACAGTCAAATTTCATATCAAGCTGTTTTAATTATTCACTTCAACTATTGATAAATGACAACAGTATGCCTATAGTGTAAGTGTCTCGGTTTTAAGTTTAGGGCATTTAGATATACATTTCTAAACTCTTTCAAGTTTTCCTTTCTCCATTGCCATCTACAAACTGCAGAACATTCTGCTAGCCTGCATGTTTTTGAAAAACTCCCATCTTTTCAGCTGAACTGTAAAAAAAAAAAAAAACAAAAAAAAAAAACACACATGTCATCACAACTGATCGATCAATATGGAAGATGGCTTCAGTCAGTCACTCGTCAATCACGGTGGATAGCTGGTTCTGGCAGGGAACATAAACCTTCATGCATAGGTTGCGACAGTCTAAAGCCATGGGATAAAGAGTTTGAAACTTACTATTTGGTCCGTTTCCAAATCTTTCCGAATCTTTCATTTTTTTAATCAAATGCATTAGGCTCTCCTCTAAGAAAGGCATTCTGTTTCTTTTAGAATGAGACTCTCACATTTAAAATGCAGTCTCTGAACATGCTCTTTCTTCAGCATTTTAAATCACTCTATGTTTAGAAATTGAGGAAAGCAGCAAACAGACATGAATCTTAATAAAAATAGCATTAAACATTAAAGAAGAGAACACTAGGCATCGGTGGCCTAGTGGTTAAGGACTAGGCCCCAGTATCAGAAGGTTATAGGTTTGAATCCAAGAACAGTAGGTTGCCCTGAGGTGCCCTTGAGCAATGTACTGTCCCCATCATCGCTCCCCAGGTGTGTTAAATAGCTCCCCCCTGCTGCACAGTGTGTATGGGTGAAATGCAGAGGAAGGGGGCAGCGGGGACCTAGTGGTTAGGGATTAAGCCCTAGAGTCTGAAGGTTGTGGGTTTGAATCCTGGACCAGTAGGTTGCCTTGAGTTACCCTTGAGCAAAGTACCTTTGCTTAAATAGCTGCCCCCTGCTGCACGTGTGTGAAATGCCGAGGTCACATTTCATTGCGTTTCACTGTGTACTTTGCTGTGTTTCACAATGACAATGAGTCATTTTCACCAATATTCAAAAATGATCACATGACCTATGGGTTTTTTCCCCTCAGTATACTCAAAAGGTAATAATAAATGGTAGTAGTAATAGTAAATTTTTTAAACATTAATATTTACATTTACTCCTTTTTCAAATGCCTGTATCCAAAGTGATTCACAACTAAGGAGTAACATTTCAACTACAGTGCAGTAAGAGCTTTAGGGTGAGCATTAAATCCTAAAAAGCTCCATAGTGCAGTGTATGGGCTGAAACAGCGAAGCGGTGAGTGTGAATTGTGTTAAAGGTGCTAAAAGAGGTTCTCAGAGGACATGTGTCTTTAAAAACTCTTTGAAGACAGAGAGGGATACTGTGCTGATAGTATTTGGTGGATTTTTCCACTGTTGGGGTAAAAAGAATAAGTAAGTTAGATTAAACACATTAGATGAAAACCTAGAACTTGGCATTTTTAGTACAGTGGAGGGTAGTTTAAAGCTTTTAATTTTAATTCTTCAAACTTTTCCTTTTCACCACTTCTTTCTACATTATGTATCGTTACTCATTAATGTTAAGTGAGAGCAAACTGGATTTTCGTGAAGAATTTGCTGCACTTTAGCTTCAAACCAATTGTAGCACACCTTTCGCTAACCCCCTTCCCCACACACTGAATGACTTCTTGCAAGTAAGCTCAAACATCTCTGCCATCTCTTTCAGAGTTTAACTACATGCAGCAGTATTAGGAGGGTTATTTTTAAATCGCATAACTGATTTCCCAGGAGTGCATAGTGGCAGTGAAATTATATATTCACTTTCTAGATCACAGAAACAAGAGGAAAGTGTAGATTTTCAATAAAGTCTGTATACTAATTAAACCTGGATAAAAAAAATAAAAAAAATGTAAAAAAAACAAGCACACACAATAAAAATAGCAATCAGATCTTCTGTCCAAGGAATGTGACCAAGCTGGAGGCTGTAATTTTGTGCAGCCTTTCTCCTGAACATTCAGATCCTGGTTGCATAAAGTCATGCATTTACCTACAGAATTCTGCCCTTTTATTTCCATTTCATCTGCACAGATTGCTGTCTGACTATTTCACTGTAATGTAAAGCCTCTTTTCTTATCCTCATGGTGCTACTGGGCTGCTGTGAGATCACAATGTTACTCAAGTAACCTTCAGATGCACAGTAAAGAGGGTTTTTTAAATCTATACCTCCTCTGAAAGTTTGGATTAATTCATACAAAAATGACTTAACATTTTATGAGCTAAACAGTCTACCCTTGCCTTTGAAAACTGACATGGTGCAATAGCTTTTCAGACAAAATGATGGCACTTTAGTGAAACCTCAGCTGTACGTTTTGTTTTGATGTTGAAAGCTAGATAAGTGTTACATGAGTCCAGCGTTGCTTTGTCTCCTATTATCCTTGTCTTTTGCACATTTCATGAGTCTTTCATTTTGCTTTTATTAAGCTTATCAAGCTAATAGCTGGCAAGGAAATAATCAAGCCAATACGTTCCAACTAATTCACAGCTCATTATTATTTTATTAGGCAATAATTGTGCCGAATTAAACATTTAAACAGTAGTGTAACTGCACACAGGGTAACACTCTCTTTTAAAGCTTACTTTTTATTGGTCATTTAAGATTATATGATTAACTATTATACTAAACAAAAATATGAACAGATAATATATTGTGAATTCACACTGTCTAACCATTGTAGCAAATGTTTTATAGACTTTATAAATTATATATAAACTATAGACTATATGACATTAAGGGTGGAGGTGGTCTAGTGGTAGGGTATGGGCCTATGAGTCAAGAGGTCCCAGGTTCGAATGCCACCTCTGGCACTACCACCACTGGGTCCCTGAGCAAGACCCTTAACCCTGAGTGTCTCCAGGGGGACTGTCCCTGTAATTAGGACGTGGAAGGCGCTCTGGATAAGAGCGTCTGCTAAATGCTGCACATGTAATGTAGAATAAAATTGTAAAAACAATTTTTCTTATTAAACAATAGCATCTAAATTAATTTTGCTGCAAATACTCTGAGAGAATTTTTTAAAAATTCTATTTTTTATAGTTTGTCAGAAAATATTAATTGTAGGCACATAATGAGGGAAAGTCTGGGATTGTAAAGAATTAAGGCTTGCTTGAGTAGCTGTAGGGTCTTGCAAATTCATTAAAAATGATCTGTTAAATGTAGCTGGCTCTTTGGAAGCTGGTTCCAGGTCATTTGTTTGCCTTTACTAACAGTAAGGTATTAATAATTAATCATGATTGTGCTCCACTTTAGGCCTTAAAAATCATTGGCAAAGATCTGTTTAATATACATAATATACATAATATACAGTACTGTGCAAACGTTTTAGGCTGGTGTGGAAAAAATGCTGTAAACAAAGAATGCTTTCAGAAATATAAATAATGATTGTTTATTTTTATCAATTCACAAAATGCAAAGTGAGCGAACAAAAGAAAAATCTAAATCAAATCAATATTTGGTGTCACTACCTTTTGCCTTCAAAGCAGCATCAGTTCTCCTTGCCCCCACAGAGCCCTGATCTCAACATCATCCAGTGTGTCTGGATTACATGAAGAGACAGAAGGATGTGAGGAACATCCACAGAAGATCTGTGCTAAGTTCTCCAAGATGTTTGGAACAACCTACCAGCCGAGTTCCTTCAAAAACTGTGTGCAAGTGTGCCTAGAAGAATTGATGCTGTTTTGAAGGCAATGGGTGGTCACACCAAATATTGATTTGATTTAGATTTCTCTTTTGTTAATTCACTGCATTTTGTTGACTGATGAAAATAAATGATGAACACTTCCATTTCTGATTCTTTGTTTAAAGCATTTTTTTCCACACCTGCCTAAAACTTTTGCACAGTACTGTATATTTGCACACTATTTTTGAGCAATTTGTAAACTGTTGTACACGTTTTAATCTTCTGATGATCATATTGGTGGCTTTAGTTCATTTCTGTTAAATAAGTGATGTGAACTGATATTAAATCTCAGAATGTGGTACAAGCAAGCAGTAAATATATTACCAGCATTTTATTATTATTATGATTATCATCATCATCATCATTATTATTGTTATTATTGTCAATTTCTCATTATTATTATTGTTATTATTAAGTAGTGGTAGTAGTAGTAGTAGTATTATAATGCCCCCTTTACTGGGATGCTACATCATGATATTTTAGGAAGTTTTTTTCTGGTTGATAACTATACTGGACCTCATGATCCCTGCCTCTGTAATGGGCACATTAAGCAAGATTGGATCTTCAGGATCAACCAGCATGTTTGCTCTATTCTGTGTCGAGCTTAAACTAGACAATGTTCTCTGTGCACCCTAAGACCATGATTCTGAGCTGGATTTTTCATTATGAAACTATCACTTCTGCGAGATCAGTATGCACTGCTAGCCGGAAAAGAGGGAATATCTGAATGTATGAATATAAATTAATGATGAGCCCTTAAAGATGCCCCAGCTCAAGCTTCTATCTCTTATCGAGGCTAGGTGCACTGGGTGATGGAGTCTGACAGCATAGCACTTCCCGTAATTGCTTTGCAGGTGTTGTCGCAATCTGACTCAAAACAACCCTGAATGACTCCTCATTAGAGGCTATTTGATCTCAGCTCTGGGCTTTGTTCTCTGAATGTGTCGAGTTTAAAAGCTCTTTTGTATTGCACTGCACAGCTCCTCTCTTGTCTTTTTAGTAAGGCCTTGTATTTGTTGCGACCAAGAAGTACCACCACAACTGCCTGTGCATTTGTTTTTTTAACACATGGCTTGTGGGTGTGCACTGCATGTCGATTAAGACATAACCTCATTGCATAGATGGTTCATTGTCAATATTTGTGATTGCTTGGAGTGATCAAACACTCTTCAGTCTTCTCTACTCACTGAAGTGTAATAGTAGGGTACTGTGACACTCTGAATTATATATGCTGTGGCAGGACCAGGGGCAATGCCAGAGGCTCAGGAACAGTAGGCTGGTGCTTGGCTGATCAGAGGCTTTTATCCTGGAATTCTGCCGCGATAATATGCAAGTCTACTAATTTATTCACTCATTCAAAATTAACCAAGAAAACACAGTGACCCTGGCTTTTTCTTTCAAAATAAAGGCAGATATGTTCAGTCATGTGCTGTGAATTAATTTTATGTTGTATTACCACTTTAAGAAAATACAGTTTTATTTTTTAAAAAGCATCCATTTACTTGCCACAAACAAGGTTGCAGAGATCTCAGTGTCATATGGTGAAGGTGGAAAAGTAGCCTGGAAAAGTGGCCAGTCAATTGAAGTGAAGTGAAGTGAGACACAATTCATCCTCTGCTTTTCACCCACACACACGTGCAGCAGAGGGCAGCTATTTAAAATGCCTGGGGAGCAATGATGGGGATGGTACCTCGCTCAAGGGTACTTCAGGTCAACCTACTGGTCTGGGATTCGAATACATACCCTTCCAATCATGGGGCCAACTCCTTTACACATACATAGACAATCACACAAGGACAGCAAGGTGTGGTGGTGGTGGTCTAGTGGTCGGATACTTGCCTATAAAGCTATGGACCAAGCAGTCACAGGTTCAAATCCCACCTCTAGCACTACCACCATTGGGTTTCTGAGCAAGACCCTTAACCTTGAGCTGCTCCAGGGGGACTGTCCCTGTGAACAGGAATTGGAAGTTGCTCTGGATAAGAGCGTCTGCTAAATGGCATGAATGCAAATGTCCCACACCACCCCAGCATGGAGTCAAGCCCTAAATCTTTTCACTGTGAGATGACAGCGCTAACCACCCATACAAAAGAAGTGAATTTAAAGTTTAATAACACTGTTTCTTAGCATAAAGTAAAGAACATGTAAAGAACATGATCTATTGAAGCCAAAAATTCAGTTTTTTCAGTTTATGTCTTTAACTTCTCATAATGGCTCGTGCAGGCATGTGGGTGCTGAAATTCTAGACTACAAATGTGCACAGAGTGAGCACCAGTATATTATGATGTATAGTATTTCCCTCAATATTGTATAAGTCAGAATAATTAACAGTACAACACAAAAGCGAACTAATGAATCACAATAACACTTTTTCAAGATAAAGGTTTAGAAGATTAAATAATATTGCTGCAGTTTTATTCCAGCAAAACACCTTTGACACCATGCGTGCAAGCAAACACTGGAATGTGGTTTTTAATATGAGATGAGATGGTGTATGAAGTGTTTTGAAATGTGGATAGAAAACAGTGGCTCACAGAAAGACTATAGGCTCTTTTACTATGGCCAGTGCACATGCTGCGACTCCTCAGGCAGCAGATTTAAACAAGATAAAGGGGAGTCATTCAGAGAGACATCTGTTTGATCAGGGTTCTAGACTAGTCAAGCCAATGTGAAAGTGAAAGTCATAAAGTTTTTCGGGATCAGTTGTCATCATTCCCATAATGATGCCATTGTAGATGACTATGTTAAATAGTCTGCAGTTAAGTCTCCACTTGTCGAACTTATAGCACTTCATTGTTAATTAAGAGCAAAGCTGCGTTTCAGTAACAGACAGGTTTTTCTGTACAGAGAACAGAACATATTACACAGAGACATTTGAAAACTTTCACATTAAAGCACCAAAGCTGTCAGTCCTACAAGCCTCAGAAAGTCTTGACAAATATCCAGTAAAGTGAAATAAAGAACCGTGCCAAACTTTGGAGGCGTGCAAGAGCTTGGATCATCATGCGTGAAAACAGCAGCGGTGGCCTAGTGGTTAGGGAGTTGCCCTCGCATCGGAAGATTGTGGGTTTGATTCCCTCACCAGTAGGTTGCCCAGAGGTACCCTTGAGCAAGGTACTGTCCCCGTCACTGCTCCCCGGGCGCTTTCAATAGCTGCCCACTGCTGCACGGTGTTTGTGTGCTTGGGTTAAAAGCAGAGGTCCAATTTTGTTGTGGTTCACGCTTGCTGTGCTGTGACCTCGCAATGACGAGGGTTGTCACTTTCACTTCACTTTCTTTTTTTCACATAATGGAACTTCACATATAAATTAAGAAAAAAAGATGCAGTCATGTTGCAGGCATAAGTCTCTGTCTGTACAATAAAATTCCAATTCAAAGATTTTGTTATGATGTTAGGCTCCAGTGCCCAAAACAAAACGTCATCAGCCACTCATAGACAGTAGATGGCTTTAAGACAGTAAAGAGAGATACAAATCGCTACCAGGGACAGAACACCCTGATACTACACTCAAAATGCCTAGAATAAATGAGTTAGCACACTGAAAAGGATGGATTTATCATCATTATGAGATTAATTAGAATGCTTGGGCCACATAAGTCTGCGGATTCTCAGCCAGTTGTTTTCTCTGTTTCTTCCAGATTAGGTGACACCTTGGCAGAGGCACTCATGCACCAGAATAAAAATGACTCCTCTGAGGGCTTGCTGCTCTCCCTGAGTCTTTTTGCTGTGAGCATCACAAAGCAGGTGTGGAATCTTAATGAAGGTGCGTGAAGAATCAATGGGCAAGCTTTGCGTCACCTACAAATTTCTGTGCCAGACTTTTTGTTTTTAACAGTACCAAAATGTGGTGCGGTGGATTAAGGCATCAAACCCTCAGCACATTCGTGATCACATTGATTTCAGTAAAAATCTCAATATGGGTTTCCATATGGCATCCACAGAGACAGGAGATAGTTACAATGGTGTTTCACTTCATACATTTACCTTCTAGCATTAAATACTATACATTGCACTTCATATACCGAACAATTTATTAAACTAATTTCAAGGTTACTGAAAAGTGATCATATCTGAAGTGAAATTTTGGCTACAATCTGCAGGGACCCGTCGAGATTTTTTGGAAAGCTGTGAGGTATAGAGAGAACAGGGCTCCTCCAGACATATGAGACGCAGGATGAGCACTGTCGACCACTCCATATTGAACTGCGACTTCACATTAAAAGCCTCATGTCATTATGGATTCTTTAACCTTGACATTTCTCCCTGGCACAAGCAAAGGGTGCTTTCTTTTCTGCTTCATTTCTGCACATGCCTGGGGAGTTGTGACACCAAGCAGAGACACACCGTTAAAGGGGCATCATCTCTAGGCTTTGTGATTTGATTAGTACCCCAACAGGGCAAGCAAGTGAGATAATGGCAGTCTTGTGGCTATAAATCATAACTATCCTGCAAAACTTTGCATGTCCTTTCCTATAAGTCACTCTTCTTTTCCTTTTGGGGGGAAATTCATTCACATAATCCATTAAAAGGGCACTTATCAAAGAAAACAATGAGTTTGATGTATTGTATGTTGACCGTGTCTCAATCTATGAATGCAATATAGGTAAACTGATCTGTACACAGTCTGGTTTTCATTCTTTTTTTTTTTTTGTGAAGAAATCAATTGCATGCAGCAGTTTTGTCTTTCTTTATCTTTAAGTGTCTCAGCTCGGAGTAGAGTTATCAGTCATAAAAGTCTGTTAAATTTGAAAGCACAAAGATAGACTGGAAAATTATTGTTATGAATTTTATGTTTTTGAGATTTAAAATGATACCCATCACTCCATTCCTTAATGCTTGAAACTACAGAGCAGTGCAGACAGAATATTCTTGCTATGTTGACAGTAATAACGGGTCAAGTTTCTAGGGATAAAGATTCATAACCACAAACTTCAGTGGCTGGTCTGCTCATATAACACACTTCTGAAGAAGATGATATGAACCCTAGAATTTGAAATGTGCTGAAGTCTCTGTTTTCTTATTCCCACAAGGTGTGTGGCTTATTCTGAAGTCTACAAAGGCTGCATGCAGCAGGGTTATACTCCAGGTTGCTTAGCTAGTACATTTGTTTAGTCTCTGTGGCTTTATACAAAGGCAATGATTTTTAAGAGGAGAAGTGTACAGCCATGGCCAAAGGTTTTAAGAATGACATGAATATTAATTTTCACAAAGTTTGCTGCCTCAGTTATCATGATGGCAATTTGCATAAACTCCAGAATGTTATGAAGAGTGATCAGATGAATTGTAATTATTTGCAAAGTCCTTCTTTGCCATGCAAATTAACGTAATACACATTCCACTGCATTTCAGAAACAAAAGCACCTGCTGACATCATTTCAGTGATCCTCTCGTTAACACAGGTGAGAGTGTTGAAGAGGACAAAACTGGAGATCACTCTGTCCTGCTGATTGAGTTAGAATAGCAGTCTGAATGCTTTAAAAGGAGGGCGGTGTTTGAAATCATTGTTGTTCCTCTGTGAACCATGGCTACCTGCAGGGAAACACGTGCAGTCATCACTGCTTTGCACAAAAAGGGCTTCACAGGCAAGGATGTTGCTGCTGGTAAGATTGCAGCAAAATCAGCAATTTATTGGATCATCGAGAACTTCAAGGAGAGGTCCAATTGTTATCATGAAGTCCTCAGGGTGCACAAGAAAGTCTAGCAAATATCAGGATTGTCTCCTAAAAATTGATTCAGCTGCAGGATCAGGGCACCACCAGTGCAGAACTCAAGAATGGCAGCAGGCAGGTGTGTGTCCATCTGCACACACAGTGAAGTGAAGACTTTTGGAGGATGGCTTGGTGTCAAGAAGGGCAGCAAAGAAGCCACTTCTCTCCAAGAAAACATCAGGGACAGCCTGATCTTCTGCAAAAGGTACAGGGATTGGACTGCTGAGGACTGGGGTAAAGTCATTTTCTCTGATGAATCTCCTTTCTGATTGTTTGGGGCATCTGGAAAAAAGATTGTCTTAGAAGAAAAGGTGAGATCACTTCTGTGTCCTGCCAACAGTAAAGCATCCTGAGACCATTCACGTGTGGAGTTGCTTCTTAGCCGAATGAATGGCTCACTCACAATTTTGCCAAACAACACAGCTATGAATAAAGAATGTTACCAAAACATCCTCAGAGAGCAACTTCCCAACCATCCAAGAGCAGTTTGGTGAAGAATGATGCCTTTTCCAGCATGATGGAGCGCTGTGCCAGAAGGAAAAAGTGATAAATAAGTGGCTTGAGGAACAAAACACTGACATTTTGGGTCCATTGCCAAGAAAGTCCCCAGACCTTAATCCCATTGAGAATTTGTGGTCAGTTCTCAAGAGGCGGGTGGAGAAACAACAACCTATGAATTCTGATGAACTCCAAGCATGCCAGGGTGAATTACAGCAATCTTGTAAAAGAACTGCATAAAACAGAACTACATAAAAAAGTCACTGCTCCCCAGGCGATTTCAATAGTTGCCCCCTAAAAGAATGCTTTCAGAAATGGAAGTGTTAATCATTTATTTTCATCAATCAACAAAATGCAGTGAATGAACAAAAGAGAATCTAAATCAAATCAATATTCAGTGTGACCACCCTTTGCCTTCAAAACAGCATCAATCCTTCTAGGTACACTTGCACAGTTTTTGAAGGAACTCGGCTGGTAGGTCATTCCAAACATCTTGGCGAACTAACCACAGATCTTCTGTGGATGTAGGCTTCCTCACATCCTTCTGTCTCTTCATGTAATCCAGACACACTGGATGATGTTGAGATCAGGGCTCTGTGGGGGCCAGAAGAACTGATGCTGGTTTGAAGGCAAAAGGTAGTAACACCAAATATTAATTTGATTTAGATTTTTCTTTCTTTTCAAATATTGCTTTACACAGTACTGTATATCATGGAGATAAAGTCCATGATGATAAAGAAAAGCAATATTATGATGGTTTGGATGTGTATGAGAGATGAGAAGAATGTTGAGGATTGAGCTGTCAGGAAAGAGAAGAACAAGACCAAAGAGGGGGTTTATGGATGCGGTGAGAGAGGACATGCAGTTGTTTGGGGGAAAATGAGAAAGATGCAGAGGACCAGAAGAAATGGAATCAGATGACATGCTATGGTGACCCCAAAACATTAGCATCTGAAAGTAGAAGAGAGAAGAAATCAACTCAGGAATAATTATAGTCTTGCAAGGCCCCTGGGCACAAACATCTTTGACGACCTTGCAAATTCTATGATTAGCCCATTAATAGACTGCAACAGACAAATAAACAAAGAAAACAAACAAAAGTCCTAATCATTGAGATTAGAACAATATTTAATGTTCATATTTGATTTCAGTAATGTGAATCCATTATCCGCCACTTGTCCCAAACGGGGTCGCGCCGGTGTCCAACCCAGCGCACACAGGGCGAGGATGGGGGACACACCCTGGACAGGTCGCCAGCCCATCGCAGGGATGAGCGGTACGGGGACAGCACCTTGCTCAAGGGTACCTCAGGGCAACCCATTGGGAAGGGGTTCGAACCCCCGATCCTCCGATCATAGGGCCAACGCCCTAACCACTAGGCCACCGCTGAATCTCATTTTCTTATTATACTGTGTTTACATAGCAACAGGTTTAGCTTTTTCTATAAGATTTGTATATGTAAAAAAACAGAATTGTAATTTCTTTTTCTTTTACTGCATTACGCAAATACAGGAGTAATCCTACAGGCAGTGAAGGGTAAACAACACTATGACACACCATCATTAGAACATCCCATTTGAACTGGAAGAATCATATCCCATGAGTCAATGATGGGGAAAAAAAAAAAACTCGAGAGGGTTGAAAACAGGAGATACTTCTTTGCCTATTTTGTCATTTGCATGTCCACAATGGATCGTCTCAAGTATCTGAGCGCCTCAGGCCTTGTGCTTTGAGACCCTCTTCCAATTGGAGATCTCTTGGAACTGAGCCAGCTGACCTAGTCAGTAATTCTACTGTTAGTATTACATTCATCATGAAAATACACTTTCTAGCCAGTAACTAATCATAAGTGAGAAATCTTAATGTATTTATTTGATGTCTACATAAAGTAAAAAGCCTACAAATGAAGCTTTGATGTGATTTTGTTAGCCTTACCCTCAGAAACACCAAGACCTGAATAACTCTTGATTACCTTCAAATGCTGTAAGCAGTGGAACTAGTAAGACTGTTCAAATTGCCAGTATGTCCCAGTCCCACGGTGACAAGCCACAGAACAGTAAGAGAGCCTCATACAGCCCCATTCTATTTCTAGTGGATGTTTTCCACTCCGTCTGTGTAAAAGAGCAGATACCTTAGGCATCCATTTCAGATTTGTTTTCTTCATAAACAATGGGTTGTGTAGTCTGTTATTGCCACTGGGTTTTATTGTTCAGTCTATTGTTATTCCTTCTAAACTTTACCTGCTGGGTCATGTACATAGCACTGTTTCTCTAAACAAACCAAAAAGGTGGAAGGATTTAAATATAGTCACTGGAATTCTGTTCATCTCCCATCTACTATAACGTATACGTCACAGCAGTACTTTCAAATCCAGCTATAGCTGGAACTTAATCACTAAATCATGGTGAAAATCTGCAAATGAGGATTGTATTTACTGATTTAATGCCACTGGTATTTCATATAACCTCAGCATTTTAAAATATTTTACATACAGCACAAAAAGATTTTACAAGAGTATGCATGCTGGTGGATGATGGTGCTGTGGTTTATCATGCCATTTCTGTTTTTTTTCCCCTTGTCTCTCATAAACTACAGCATCTCAAGCAGTGCCTTCGAGATTTCCCAATAAATCTGAATGAAGTGGCAGCAGTGCACTACCCCATGCATGAATATATGCATGTTTATTTTTTCTCCTGCCACTGGCACGAAAAGGAGTTACCCATGGGAGTTTGATTCACGCTGGAATTTCTTACTCCATCCCCCCGACCAGCTTAAGCAAAGCTGTTTTTAACAGTTGAGTTGACACCAGAACATAATGTATGTTCACTGTCACGCCCAAACACACATATTACACACAAACACACAAGATGCATGTAAACAAGCCACCTGTGTAAGGGCTTTTGCCCTGCCTAGAACCAAGAGTAATGAATGCTAGACATTCAAGACCGGCAAATGCACCTTTTTTCAGAATAATAAAAAAAACACCTGCCTAGATTGCACTCCCCTCTCCTCGTGATAAATGTACAGCTATTACAACTATTTCTCTCACTATATGACTTCTGTCCTGTGCTTGAGCTACATTAGCTTATCAAGCTCAAGTCAACAAAGACCTAGACAGTTATTACCAGACTGACAACAAAGATATCAAACGAGCATCTAATGGGAAGCTATACAGAAGACTGCAGCATTATTGCTTGCTGTGAAGCTGATGGGTATGATGTACAGTGTTTGTATGTTCCTCCATTCTGCTGCTTCAAGGATTCTGCCCTCATTTGTATGGCACAGATGCCTGTAGTACAGTTTGGTCCCACTCATCAATATGACACCCAGACCAGCCTGACAGGGGAAACAAATTTAGTGGCAACAACCGGATATTAATTGACTGCAAGTTTCCGTAAACTTCTGTTGCTTTGTTCACAGACACCCTCACATCCCTTCTCAGCTAAGCAAAGCATCCAAACCTGCATCTTATATATATATATATTATATATATATATATATATATATATATCCATGTGGGTTTGTTAACACTTTAACACCTGATTTTTTCCCCAACTCCATATTTGGGAAAATTGGATAATGATAACATAGTAGGTAGCAATTTTAGTACCAGATGATTCTGAAGCTCACAGTCCCTCAAACAAACTTAAAACACAGAGGGAAATTTGAAATTAGGTCTTTACAAGCGAGATAAAAAATGCTACTTGCAGAAAGATTGAGCGTTACTGTATGGTAACAGGGCAGCGGTGGCCTAGTGGTTAGGGAGTTGCCCCAGATCGGAAGGTTGTGGGTTCGAACCCCTTCCCGGTGGGTTGCCCTGAGGTACCCTGCGATGGGCTGGCGACCTGTCCAGGGTGTGTCCCTGTCCTTCGCCCTGTGTGAGCTGGGATGGACTCCAGCACTCCCCCGCGACCCTAATTAGGACAAGCGGCCCAGAAAATGACTGACTGACTGGATGGTAGCACCAGACTTTAAAGGTCCCCAGAGCACAACTACATTGATGGCCATGATAAATCACACTTTTTTCATAAGTCTATTTTTAAATGTCAATTATGATTCATCAGTAAATCAATTTTAAATCAGCCCTGCAAAGGAATCCATCTCGTCCATTATTCTGATTCATCCATTAGTCCTTAAAGGGACAGTTTACACAGTTGTCCATAGCAGCATAATTTAAGACGTGTTTGGTGACCAAATGTTACCTCTTTAGTTTAGCTCTAGAGCTAAAGGGCTAATATTGCTAACTAATGGTAGAAGTCAATAGCCTATTTTTATTTATTTATTTATTTATTTTTGTAAATACATTTCAGTACTTTTCTCAACCTTCTTAAAGTGCAACCTGCTCATCATTTTTTTATTTCTTTTGATTTGCTCATCATGGAGACAACATAAAGAACATCCTCTGTTTCCAAAAGGGGCAGAAACACAAAAATGGAGATTCATGGTTTGTATTGGGCAGCAATGAGATGCAGGTTGTTTGGTTGTAGGATCTGCACCACCAGGTAAATTTTCTCTACTAACTAATTAACATCAAATGTTATTCAAATACAAACATCAAATGTTATGTAATGTGTATTCTGAAACCCTAAATGGGTTTCATATTGCTGGCGGTATCTGATGACGTCAAGAGATTAATATCAATCTTTTTTAAGAAATGTAACAGAGCTGTTTTTTCTCTATTTTTGTTTTGTGTGACTGCTGAATGCAGGTTCTGTAGGGCCTTATGTGAGATGTGGACTATCTAGACAGTCATAAGAGGTTACATGTGACCTTCTGTTGACAGCCAAGTAATGAACCTTACTTGATGGACAGACCATCTGGCGATTGTAAAGGTTAGGGAAGACTTTGAACAGACAGTCAAGTGAGGGAATTCATCACAACCTACCACATGACTTTATTATCCATTGTAAAGGAAAGTGTCCACTATCAGAAATATTTGGTAAACTCAAGAGTTGTGCTGAAACAATATAAAACTTAATGGAGCGCCAGAGAAAGAGGGCCATGATCAGTTGTGCTTTATGATAACATCATACTGCCAGTGTCATACCAATAAACAATATTGATATTTTTAGCAAAATGATTTTCATTCTTCACACTTTATTTAATCAGTTCATTACAGTGCTTGACTTCAACCTAGATTTGCTAGCATAGCAGTGCTCCTGAGCAGTGCAGGAGCAGAAGAGGGTTAAGTGTCTTTCAAAAGGGAACAACATATCAGTCATTTCAAGGATTTGAATCCACCATGTTTTATTTGTTGATTCCTCTCTCTTAAACTACCAGTGCCCTCAAATTATGCTTGATTTCTTACTAATGTTTTTATTAAGTCCCACATTGGGTGTCACAGTAGATGGCATGGTCATTGAAGCATCTTAGCCTTCAAAACATAGTGGTGTTTAAGTTCCTTGAGTTTTGTTATTTTCAGTATGGTAAATAAAGTCAAGAATCAAACTCCTGACTATGTATCTATGTTCTATGCATCTATCAATCCCTTCATTTCAGGGGCTCAAAAGTAATTGGACAAATTAAATAACTGAAAATAAAATGCTCATTTCTAATACTTGGTTGAAAACCCTTTGCTGGCAATGACAGCTTGAAGTCTTGCAGTGCACCCTCTGTATTTCCTTTCATGCAGTCTTCTCTTAATGGTAGACTTGGATATCGATACCTCCTGGAGTGTCGTGCTGAGATTCTATACATTATGTCCATGTCCATTATATAACTATAATGGAATATGTTTCAGTAAACAGGTACAAAAACAAAACTTGTGTCAGTGTCCAAATATATATAGACCTAACTCTGTCCTAACCTAACCCTAACCCTAACCCTATCTTTTTGAGTGATTAACTTTTCCCTAGTAGTGGTAAAATCGATACTCAATCAATCAATCAATCAATTAATCAATCGGTCAAATGTCCATAAATCATTTCACTTTGCATAAATAACCAGCATGCTTGGTTAACGTGCACCTAGATATTTTCCCAAGACTGTTCTAACCATTTCATCATAAAGTTATTAGCTCTCTGACAGCTTTAAATCCTTGTGCTTCTTGGGGCTTATGGTCCTGTTCCTGCAAAATGCTAACAAGCTGATTAACCAGTGTCATTTGTGATGCACGTAATTATGTTGCTGTCCAGCTTTTTTGTCAATGTTCAATATTTTCCATTATTATTATTATTTCATGCCTTGCACACTGCAGGCTGATATGGCCTTATGAGAGATTAAAGCCAAAATAATTCCTCGGTTGACTAACTTTGCAAATTGGTCATGTCAAAGAGCACTTTGGGAATTGCAGAATCAGCAGTGCTGTGTGGGGCAACTTAGCATATGACCAGTCGGTCCAATTATGGATTGATGTCATCCTTCCCAGCTCTGAAATCACCCATAATATAAGCTTTTGCACAGATATACATGGTATGCGCCTGGCAGACTGAATGAATAGCTCATGCAAGAGCGTCTCCCTTGCTTTAGTGTGAATGTTCCTATTTATTTTTATCCTATTTAATGCTATACAGACATCTTCTGAGGGAGAGAAAAAATGGATTTCGGAAACAGTGTCAGCTCAGTGGCGCATTTGGCTGTCAGCTTTTAAAATGAGTCAGAGAAAGTCATTTAAAATTTGCCACTCATTCTAATACTACCAACACATGCAGGTACACCTTATCAGATCAAAGCCCAAGCTAAAGTTAAATGTCATATCTGGAGTACAGTTTAAAACAACCATAAAGTGGCTCTTTTTCCTGCACTCCCTTCTAAGTGTTTGCTGTCATGAACAGCTACAAAATTTCCCATGTGACACTGTTTATGGCCTTGAGTTATCAGCTCTGATGCTGGTAGTTCTTTCACAGGGCAACCAGAGGACAGTGCCATCTAGTACAACCTAGCTAAATCACCTGCTCAACTTTACGAAAGAAAGGTTTGCTGAATGTAAAGGAAGAATGGTGCTGTAATATTTGATCTAACAGTGATGGCTCTCCTTTGCCATAAATAATTAATGGGGTCCATATTATTGTTTCTTTCCTGTTGAAATATGGAATATTGCGTAAAGTGCATCAGCTGTGACCAAGCTGCTTATAGGTTCTTCAATTTTCTGTTGATGTAGAGCTGTGCTTTCACTGCACTTGAGCAGCTCTGAAATTGAACCATGAACTGTAAAATTGCTTTGGGTACAAAGCAAAACCACATAGTGTTTGCATGTGGCCCAATGTATTACTCAAGCAAGGGACCGTATGCTTTGAAATGAATGTGCGCAGGGTGTGTTGTTTACAAAGCTTTGTCAATTTGTTCAGCTTGACAGCGACATGTCAGCATCTTTTTGAGCCTAACTGGTTGGAGATGGTTTTAGTCTGGTTTAGAGAGAATTGAGGCAGCAGAGTCAAAACGCTGCCATTGCACATTTGAGATTCATAAATCTGGAAGAGGCCCAGGAAGTGATTTTCTCAAGTTCCTGTCAGGTAGAGGCTCTCTTACAGTGAGTCCTTCTCTCAAACAATAATGAATAATGGCTGAAGTTGCAAACCATGCTCAGTTTCAGTCAGTCTTCTGAAGTTATGACTAAGACACAAGTCATTTTAGGGGGAAAAATAATATTTTTTTTCTAAAAGAGAAAGGAGTATGGTTAAAGCAATCTCGTCACAAAACAGCACTACACCCTGGGTTTTTGAAACAAGATTTGGTGGACAGTGTTGCCCCTGGATTAGACCACATGCAGAACCGGTCCTCTTTTCTGCTCCAGTGCTGTGAGTAACAAGTTTGATGCCACAGGACACAGCGAGTGCATGAACTCTGTCAGCTTAAGCAAACAACAGTGATTTTCTTTAATCGTTAAGGAATTACACAAAGGAATAACTAACCACCAGAATCTGGAACTTGACTACCACGCAACACATGAAAAAGATCATGAAAGTAAAGTAATATTACTTCTAACTTACAGAAGAGTTCTTATTACACGCCTAAATAGACATGTGACCAAACTAGCAGTCGTATTTCAGCCTTATGCATTGCAAAGTGAATATCTCTTACATATGAAAGTAGTTGAATAAGTTCTGCTGTAATGTAGAAACAGAAGAAAAACCTTTGAGCTGAGTCATTAAATATCAAACCAGAATAAGTGCTAAACAAAGGCATAGATGTTTAAAGCTAATAAATTTCCTACTAGAAGAAAAATGTATTTTAATGTTGTAACACAAACATTGTAACATACAAAAATTTATATCATTATACACTTACAGTCCAGTCCGTGGATTGCACACTGATGTTCATTAAGAGAGGCTAAAACAGTAATCATGTGAACTTTTCTAATAATTGCGATTATTCTGCATTAATGCTTCACAGCAAATAACCACACATATCTGATGCTATTAATAAATCATTATAACTGTAACTGCAGAAAAATACATCAAAAAGAGAGGAACGCTATAGCAATTTACAGCCACTCTGCTGTAATGTATCTGCAAAACTGTGTTTATTATGTAGATTATCTTACTAAAATTATATTGCCCAGTCTATTTAAAATGTGATCCCCAAATTTTAGCTGTGCAAACAGTATAAATCCATCAGTGCCTTTGGAAAAAAAAACAGGTATACTTGAGAGTAAACTCTCTTTTCAGTGTTGTTAAGACCTAAAGCAAATCGAGAACATGGTCCACTTTCCTTCTTTTCTCAAACATTTCAAACCCATATATATGCTGGAGGCAAATATAGGCTCTGGTTGGTTTGTTTGGATATGTAGTAGCAAGCGATAGACAGACCCGAAATTCAAAACAACAAATAATGTCAGAGTTGGGAAATCCACAAGAAAAGAACAGGGGAAATGAGCAGAAGTAAATAAACCAAGAAATCAAATAAAAAACAGCTCAGAATTTTTAAGGAAAATACTGGCAAGCCTTCCCAAAGAACTGTTTTACTACAGAGCATATACAGAATGTACAGTGATAAGGTGCACTGCATAAGGTACCGATAAGCTAAAGCAGGGGCAACAAGTGTATAATGGTAGACTTTATATAAACACACAGCTCCATCAACAAGGAGATACCAGCCATGAGGTGAGGCCTGGGGCAATGAATGGGAAAATCTGGATATTCTCAGTAGAAACCATGGATGGGTTTTTTGGCTGCAAACCAACACTCCACCATTGGAGCACCATTTAAGGCACCGTTAAACACTTGGATAGAAATAAAAACAGTGAAAAATGGTGCACCCAACATAGCCTGCAATGTACACGAGTGGCTTGTTCACTTATCATCAACTGCAAAAGCCATGATGGAGCTAGCTGATAAACACAATGACATACACAATGTACCATTGATTTATAAAGACCTTCAAAAAGTTGGAGATAGGTCAAGAAATCTGTACCTTGCTGTGACCAAGGATTTTCTAACATAAAACAATAACTTGCCAGATTTAAATACTGTGGAATCAGGAAGGAACTGGTTGTGTAGGGGCACATCAGGCTTGTATGTCAAAGGTTAAAGTCTGATCAGTTGCCAAAGAGGTAGAAAACCAGGTTAAACCTCTATCTCTAACAGAAATATGAAAGTATAAGTTCATCGTTTTTGCACTTCTTCAGAAAGCCCTCCTCTAATAATAATCATTATACTTGCGGTACTGTGTGAAGGTAGTAAAAGCTATCAGTTCTCAAATGCTAAGTAACAAACAGATGACCATTTCTAAAGAACAACAACTTTATAGTTTAACAGGTTTTCCCTGATGTACGAGGAGAACTCTTCTACTCTTATAAATACCCTTCTACTTTCTCAAAGCGATGGACACAATATGTTGAGCATCATGGCACATGCTCATGGTAAAAGCTCATTTGCACGCATCACACCATGACTTGGCATGAATTAGTTCCTATACATAATCCTTTGACATAGCTCATGAAGGTTAATCAAAAATTACATGTAATTGTAAAGAAATAAGACTCCAGGCAGTAGGTTTATGAGAAGTGGATACTATGATAAACTTGGGTTCAAACGATTTGAAGATTTATGGGTTATTTTAACGGGTAAGCACTTTAGACTAATGTTAGCAGGCCCTCTATGGAAGAAAAGTTGAAGGAAAGTTGAGCAGAGCTCAGGGGAACCACACTACTATTTCAACCCTGTCTCGCTACGAGAAAGCTGAAGGGATAGTGAATGCTCTTTCAGCCAAGGGAGACAGGATAATCTGGTGGAGTGAAGGGTGAAGGACTAGGATGAACTCATGGTGAACGGCATGTAGAATGAGATGAAGTGGTTGTGTGACTATGCTTCCCCTCATGGGGCTGCCACTAAGTAGAGAAATTTTCAATAATGATGAATATACTGAGCTGGAAAACTCTAGTTCTGGCCTGTAATATAGTCTCATTAAAAAGAAAACATTATTTTTCCAAACAGGGAGCAGTTACTAATAAAACAAAGGCTGACACATATAATGCTAAAGAATCCCTCAGTATTGGGCTATGTGTTATATTTGCTCCAATTTTACTGGCTGATTCTCCCACTGGTGATTGGTTTCACAACATGTTCAGAAAATGATGTGAATACAGGGAGTAAAGAACAATGGTGACATTTACACAGAAGGTGAACAGAGAGGTGGAAGAAGATTCCCAACATGTGAGGTCTGCCTGGATAACTCCCCTATGGCGTAATGTACATAGGACTACCTTGTTCCACTTTCCACTGCCTGACAGTCTGCAGAAGAGTGCCTGCCAAGATCAATTCTTGCAGTTGTTTTTCTCTCTCTTTCTCTCTCTCTCTCTCTCTCTCTCTCTCTCTCTCTCTCTCTCTCTCTCTCTCTATTTCTTTTTCTTTCTTTCGATTTGATCAAATATTGACTGGAATAGTAGAGTAAACGCATCCAAAGATTGGATTTCCCTCTCATCCTTTTCCCAAATGACAGTAATCTGTCTATGGTATGTCCCAGTGTTATCAAAATAATGGCAGCTATTTTGGCTGAATCAGAGAGAAAGAGGTGACTCTGTCATGATCAAAGGAATATTAGGTGCAGATATGGGGAAATATTTGATGGAGGTGCTGGTATAGGTTGTGAGGTGGTGCCAATGATACAAAAAATGGTACATGAAATTTATTTTAAAGTGGTGTGTCAAGTGGTTCCTAAGAACTTAACTCTTTAGGGACTAAGCCTTGATGTTACCACACTAGAAGAGACATGCAGTATTTTAAATTACTGATAAAGTCAAGGTATAAAACATTGTCTGCAAGCATTTATTTAATTTGATTCAGCACAAACACAGCTTTTTAGTAATATCATTTATTAGACACAAATAGTTTATAGTAAAGCTGAAAACATTATGCAATGGATAATACATTATTATTAGAAGCAGTCGTAGACATGAGAGTGACTATTTTGTCATTGTGAGCACACAGCACCACTATAAAATGGGTCTCTATCTGAATCATCCACCCTAGTGGAGCAGTGTGAAGACATAAATCAGGCCCGGGGGAAAGTATCTTGTGCAAGGGTACCCCAAGGTTACCCAGTGGTCCATGACTTGAACTACAGACCTTCTGATCATTGGGACAACTACCTAAACATTTAAACATTGATTATTATTGTCTCCACTAATGACTCTAGCGATCTATAATCATTTTTCTCAGCACTGTCAGGAGGTGTTTTAAAAGATCTCAAAAGAAACTAGGATGAGCAGTTTTGCAGCACACATCCTGATTGTGCCACCCCCAAAGCAACAGCCCAAAAGCGGTTCCTTCCACCTTCAAGAAACATCATCAGAAGGGTTTTTTTGTAGCCTGTTAACCAGAAAACCTCACTCTAGAGACTACTGCAGCACTGCATTAGGATGCAAGTTGGCATGTTTACAGATGAACAGCTTAGGCAGTGGTTAAATTATTAACTCTGCCAGGTATGTCCTCTAAATATAGTAACACTCAACCAATGAAAGTAATAGTTTCATGTATTTAGTTAACTACAGTCATATGAAAAAATCAGGACACCCAGTTAAATATGAATTTCTTTATTAAGAAATGTTTATGTCTATCTTGTTTATATGTATCTCTGGAAGAGAAAGTGATTTAATTGCAGGCATACAACAAAACGTAACCTTGATTTATTCCTTAAACAAAAGATATCAACAAAAATGTGTATTCTAATTGAGGACACCCTACCCCCTAACAGCCAGCGTTACCCCCTTTGGCTGAAATAACCACAGCGAGACACATCTTTTAGCATCTACCAGTCTCTAACATCAGTCTGAAGAAAGTTTGCCCCACCCATCAATGCAGAGTTCTTTAAGCTTTGAGATGTTTGAGGGGTTTCTTGCATGTACAGCCCATTTCAAGTCACGTCACAGCATCTCAATGGGATTAAGATCTGGGCTTTGACTCAGACACTCCAGGACTCTCAGTTTCTTAGTTTTCAGCCAGTTCCTGGTGGATTTACTCGTATGTTTTGGGTCATAGTCGTGTTGCAGGGTCCAGTTCTGCTTCAACTTTAATGTTCTTACAGATGTTCCTCAAGCACTCTCTGATACACGATAGAACTCTGGTGGATTCTATGATGGTGAGCTGGCCAGGTCCAGTTGCAGCAAAGCATCTCCAAACCATGACACTTCCATCTCCATGCTTCACAGTTGGTTTGAGGTTCTTTTCCTAGAATACTGTATTTGGTTTATGCCAGACATGTCCTCTGTTCTGGTGTCCAAATAATTCCATTTTAGACTCATCTGTCCAAAGAACATTATTCCAGATTTCCTGGTTTTTGTCTACATTCTCTCAGGCAAACTTCATTCTGGCCTTGACATTTCTCTTAGAGAGCAAATGTTTCCTCCTTGCACACCAACCATGCAAGTTAAAGTAATGCAGTCTCTTTCTGATTGTAGAGGCATGCACGTTCACATCACAACAATCTTCTTTCTGAAGGCCTCAGATAGCTCTTTTGATCTCACCATGCCATTCACTATCACCTCAACCGTCAGGAGAGCACCAAACTAATGGTGTGATGTTTAAAAGGGCAGACCTCCTTCAAGATGCTGAGTAATGATGTTCTAATCATGTGCACCTGATGTGTTACACGTGTGTGATTTGAGCCATTGTAACTGGGAATAATGGTGGGGGTTTTTGAAGTTACATTTTACATATGAATTACATTTTACAGAGGTTTTGAAAAGTCTTTTCTTCAGTTTTAATTGTTTAGTTATATTACTTGAATCTCCCAGTATTTTTAAAATTGAGATTAAACATCCACATGTCCAAGAATGTTACAAAAAGACACATGTATGCATAGGGTGTCTTAAATTTTTCACATGACTGTAAGTTAAAGCTCTATATTTAGCATGAAGTCAGTGTAACAAGATGCTTAACAGAGGGGAAATGTGAACTTGCTCTTAGATTCATATCCAGAGAACAAAAAAGGTGATGCACAGAAACAGGGAAACAAGACAAGAGAAAGAAAATCGAAATATCTAATATGCAGATGGAGAAAAAAGAAACCAAGTGAGGTTGACTATACATAGCAACACTGACCAAACAAACACTTACGAAGAAAACCTGATGAGCCATTGTGTTTCAACAAAACACAAAATCAGATTTCACTGTAACATTTATCTCAACAGGATGGAAGTAATTTAAACCATCCAACAGTGCAAAGTCATTTTTGGAGCGTAGTGAGATGCTCTGTTCAGTTCAGTATATCCTCAGTGGTGGCCTGCTGCCATTGTTGTTCCTCAAAGTGATCTCTATGGCTAGCAGCAGCTCAGAGGATACTGAAGGATCTTGCTGTTTGCATTAAAGGCGATGTATTACCAAACTTTTTTTTTTTTTTTTTCTCAGAGATGAGGTAGAAGCAACTGCGGAATCTAGTTGGTTCATCAGGATATACAGCGTTCAGGGGCAACAGGCAGGCTAGAAATCCAAAAACAGCAAGAACTAAGGGGCAGCGGTGGCCTAGTGGTTAGGGCGTTAGCCGCATGATCGGCGGATCGGGGGTTCAAACCCCTTCCCAATAGGTTGCCCTGAGGTACCCTTGAGCAAGGTACCGTCCCCATCACTGCTCCCCGGGCGCTTTCAATAGCTGCCCACTGCTGCACGTGTGTGTATGGGTTAAATGCAGAGGTCCAATTTCGTTGTGGTTCATGTGTGCTGTGCTGTGACCTCGCAATGACAAGGGTTGTCACTTTCACTTTTTCACTTTCAACTAGAGAGAGAGGAATAAGCTGCTATGCAGAAATAAGGACAAATAATAATGCATATAAATGCTCAGACAATAAAAAGATACTGAAAACATAGTGTACGCAGTAATTGTGGATAATGAGTATCAGGAGCTAGTGGTTAGTAGCCAGCATCAAAGACAGCGGAGATCGAGGTGGCAGCTGTTGAGGGTGCGATACCTTCCAAGATCATTTTTCATGTGCCGAGAAGCTTTATATAACATCTAATTATTGGCCATTATCATTTATTTCCTGCTTCATACAATGGAATTAAACTTCCCTCTCATGTTTTCTTTTTGCCACATTTTCTTTATAGGTGTAAATATGCAAAGTAAATCTTTCTATCTGTCTATCTATCTATCTATCTGCTTATTGTGTCATCATACACATGAAAAAAACCTTACAATTAAATAAATAAATAAGTGATTGATTTCAGACATCTGCACTGGCTGATAAAAAAACAGTTCCGTGAGCTGACAGAAAGTGTCACAGGTGGGAAGGACAAAGGAGCAGAAGTACGCAGCTCAGGGTATAATATGTCAAAGGCTGTCACACTGAAGAGGACAGTGTTGTAACAGCGTTGTCATAGCTTATCTAGCCTGCCAACTAACCTTGTGCTTCAGGTCGAATTTGTGTGATCAGAGATAGTGGCACTTCAGAGGGAGAGCTGCTGCCTACTGTTCACCTGGCTGAAGCCTGCAAGCTCTAATCTAATTTAGGCTATGAAAAATGTTATTGCCTAAATTACACATGGAATTAATTTAAATTCAGACAGTGAAAGACTAGGATGAGTCCCACCACACTGGACCTGAAATCTTTTTCCTGAGTTCTTTATTAAAATCTTAAAGGCCTTTCTTTTTATCAGTGTTTGTTGACTCCTTGATGCACATGTCTTGGTGATTTCACATAGTTACCATTCTCTATATCGTTTATGCAAGTGACAATAATTCCAGGAAATATATCATAATTAATATATGCCAATTAGACAACCACAATTTTGAATCTCAGCTGATTCTCGTGGGGCAAATAGCTACACAGTATGCAAGTGTGATACTCAGTGTTGCCGCATGGTCAGTAGAATAAGTTGTGTGCAATCTTTCCAAATGTATAGATCTATAGAGAAATGGATGAACAAGTTCATTATTCATGACTAGTGAGGCTAACCTTTTTTTACACGTTTACACACATACATACACATAAATCCCCAGTACACAGTTATCTGGGAAACCAGTTGCTGGGTGTCCCTGAAGTGTCTGAACTTCTATTATTGTACTGTTCTTATCACTGCCATTTGTGGGGAGAATCTGTCGGGATGCACCTGCACTAATTGAGTCTCAGAGCCACATTTTGGAATTATTTACAACCCTTATCAGGTCTGTGACAAGTGATACAAACACTGTTTAGCTGTGCTCAAATAACAGTTTTATCATTCTGGCAGAGATATCATTATACTAAACACCCCTGGCTTTCCCACTGACACTGTTTTCTCCGCTACAGTGAAGTAAAGGATTTTTCCCTGTCTATGCAGGCCTAGAAATGATTCTTATGACATTACTAGATGACTTTATCTTAGAACTTATAATCCATAAATTTGTGATTTGCTTTGAGATGAACAATCTGTATAATTATCTTCATTCATTTAATGATCTGTGCCGTTTTGTAAGACTGTAGTTTGTGAAAGCGCAACTGACACTTCAGTAATCTGAATGCCAAATACAGCAGTTGCAAACTGTCAGAACTGGAATTTTCCAGAAGGTTCCATCATTTTCATCCCCAGTGATGGTTGCAGGTGGGACAAAGAGATTTGGACCCAAGCAAATTTGTTATTCTCAGACCTGTCTGAAATCCATGTTATTAAATTGTAGTCCATTAGAAATCATTTTTCGTTTGTGTTTACACAATTTTTACTTAGAAGCCTAATATTACCAAATGAATAAATTCATGTCCTGCCTTCACCGTAGTGAAGGGTAATTGCTCCAGCCCTACAGGTAAGCCATGTTAGTACAATAATAATAACCCAAAATCTGGAGCTGCTTGTCTCTTAAACCTATTGTATTTGCAGCCCCTGTCCTGTCGCTGATATCATTGCTAAGCATGTAAATAACTTGGTGTTTGTGGAAAATTTCATTTTTTTTCTCGCAGGCTTGTACATATTCCTCTCGCTATACATAGATTTAATGCTGTATTGCAAAAGAGAACTGTATTTTACAAAACACAAGACAAATTACTTCCTTCAGAACCTTCCTCTGGCGATATGGAAGGGTTTATGAACTGATGAATGTAATTACATCACTGAAAACAAATGAGACAGAATAAATTATGTGACTACAAAGCTCTGACGCAAATTTCTTCATTTCTGCATGCATCAGTAAAACTACAGGTGCTGTACGTTAATACACTCTCTCACTCACTCATGTTCTTAGCGTCTTAATTAGGGCTACTTGCTGTCTTAATTAGGATCGTGCTGGAGTCTATCCCAATTCTCACAGGGCAAAAGATGGGGAAACACCCTGCACAGGTCACCGTAGGGAAGACATTCGCACTCACACCTAGGGGGGCAATTTAGCATCTTCAATCCACCTGCTGTGCATGCCTTTGGATGGCGGGAGGAAATTGGAGCACCCGGAGGAAACACATTCAGACATGGGGAAGCTCTACACCAGGGGTGGGCAATTCCAGTCCTGGAGGGCCGGTGTCCTCCAGAGTTTAGTGAATTCCCTGCTTAAACACGCCTGGTAGAGCTCACCTGATCATTGTCATGTTTACTGAGTGTGTTTAAGCAGGGAATTCACTAAAGTCTGCAGGACACCAGCCCTCCAGGACCGGAACTGCCCACCCCTGCTCTACACAGAATCTCCATGCAGAAAGGACCCAGACCATTCCTCCTGTAAATCAAACCCAGGACCTTTGCAATGTGAGGTCACAGCACTACCCACTGCACCACCGTGCTGCCCTATTAAGACATGGGGCCTCAATATGCTCTTGGTCTGCTTCTATCTCCTGATGTCTGTGTTTTACATAGTTTCTGTATTCGTTCCCCCATCTAAGATTTGTCTAAGTATGAAAACATAATCAGTTTTGGATTACATTACTTCACATTAAACGTTAATGACCCCAGTTCTGATGGGCTTCTCTTTATCTTCTCTTTATCAGCCATCTTTTAAAAAGCAGTTTAAGCCAAAACACTCTCAATAACATCAGAATGTGGCTGGAGCTAAATAATGGCGGCTGTGAATACAAAGCTAAAAGTTTTTTTTAAACTTCAGTTTCCATAATGCTTAGACTAGGAAGTGAATGGTAAGTTTTGAAATTTTCCCTTTACTTCATAAATACCTTATTTATTTATTTTACTCATTTTTTGCTAATACAGTGTAATAGCTAAATATTTTAATTTTCCTTTGAAAAGTGAAAGTAGAAGCATTCAAAGTAACATGGTTGTTTTCTGAACATGCTTTCCTGTTGTAGTGCATGCTTCTTTCATTACACACAAAACACAGTGGGGCCAGGCCTCTGAAAAACTATCAATCAAAGTTTATAATTTTGTATTCCCGCACAACAACGTAAATAAGAATCACACAAAAACGCAATAAGATTCATATTTAAAGTAATAAACTGTAATGAATACATTTCTGATTTTAGGCATTTTATATCAAACAGCATAATGTCACTGGCACAGTTTACACTCAAAGGTGTTTTATAAACCAGAATCATTATGCATTCCTTTTCTCCAATATTTATGCATATTTGGCCTTTGTATTAATGTGTTTTATGTCTAGATGGTAAATATATCTGTCCTATGACAGTGTGTAATGCAGATAAATCATTAGTATTTCATAATTCATGAAATTAAGTGTTATAAAATGGTGGGCCCTTTAATAGGTGAACGTTTCATCTGAAGCAAAATATGCCGTTATTGCAAGAAGTGAATCTGCAAACATCTACGAGCAAGTTCCACCATCATCATTAACATTGAAGAGCACTTCATGACAGTAAGTATAAATCAGCACTGATAAGTAATCTGAAGATGATGACATGAGGCTTTGAGTCACAGAGTTTACCATAAATTAATTTGCCTACTTCTATGAGCATGCCACAGTCAGAGCTAGAGTTTCTCCCCACAGGTGGAAAGAATTTAAAAAGTCATTCTTCTCTCAGAAGCATTTGATAACTCTTGTGAACTGTGAACCTTCTGTCACAGCCAACTAAATTGCTTTAATTCCTCACTTTAGCAGATAGCTTCAGTGGGTCAGTGGCAGCACCGTTATCCCTTTAAAGTAAGGCTGATATTCCTTTTATGCTGGACTGGAAAGGAAAAGGCATTTCTTTGCAGCAAATTAGCTTCATGTACATAATTGAAAGTCAAATCACTTTTCCTTAAAAAACAAACAAGAAAGAATGTTAATTGAATTCAAACTCATGATGTACAGTAACTTTGATTAAAACTGTTGAGCTACATGCTCACAAAATGTTAAATTATGTTCATCTCAAGGCTAATTTGTTAAAACATGTTTTAAAAACCAAGTTTTTAGGCCTAGTGGTTAGGGAGTTGGCCCCAGGATCAGAACGTTGTGGGTTTGAATCCCAATAGGTTGCCCTGAAGTACCCTTGAGCAAGGTACCATCACCATCACTGCTCCCCGAGTGCATTAAATAGCTGCCCCCTGCTGCACGTGGAAATGCAGAGGCCGCGTTTCGTTGTCTCGTGTTTCACAATGACAAAACAGTCACTTTCACTTTTATGTTTCATTAACTTGCAGAGATTCCATCAGTGAAAACTATGCAAAATACACTTGAAAATTGCGAATGGATCAAAAGGAGCATTTCAAAAGCAGTATCCTATTTTGCATGCTGTATTTGTTGGCTGAGTTTGTTTCTTCAAGGACAGTTCAGTCCTCGGCTTCAGTTGGAGTCAGTCCCTCATTACAGGGAAAACCACATGATTAAGAGATTATGGGCACTCACATGGTATTTCAACTTTTGTCTCATCAGTCCCACTAACATGTTATAAGAGCTAATAACTTTTTAGAAGACATTTGGCTGGGTGGGTAGTGGGGGGATATCTGTGGCAGATGGTGAGACATTTTTAATTGCAACACCATCATATAACACTACCTGCCATGTACATTGTGTACATGACAAAAAAGGTCTAAAATCATCTAGAGTAAAATCTCATTACATAAGCTAATTTAAAACGAAATGTTTTTGTTTCTATAAGGCTATACGTTTGCCAACACAAAGGTAAAGGATTTGCTGGAATGCAATGAATTCTTACTTGCTGTCAAAATACTACAAAAAACCCACAGACGTTTAATTCCAAAAGAACAAGGCAACGCTACAAATAGTTCCTGTACACAAACCCCTCAGCCAACCCAGATTATTTTTACTGACCAAGCAGAACAAGGGAGGGAAATGTATAGCACCGACAGCATCACTGAATAAACAGCCTCATTGTTTCTTTGGCTATAGAGCTGTGGTATAGAGGCATGCAGTGGAATACTAGAGAGCTGGAACTTGCATGGAAAGATATTAAAGCTTAGAATTTTGTCTCCAACTGTGAAAGATGACATGAAACAAAAAGAAGCTAACCCTCATACGAAGTTCAGTAGAGCTCATACAAAGCTTTAGAACTTTTCAACTAGTATTCACCCTAACACGCACAAAACTCCCACCGACCTTTAGTAAATCAGGCTTTTAATATAATCCAGCAGGCACTGCCATCATGACATTTCAGTTGTCAGCCTCTAGCTGATGTAAATACTAGAGAAGCCATATTTGTTTGGACCATAATATCATGGTATTATAATGCGCTTCATATTTCTGACAAATGACCATATCAAAAAGATGATTTCAGACAAACCCCCACCCCCCTAAAATGGCTTTTTTTAAATCAAATCTACCCATCGAGCCAAGGATTCAGAAATACAACCTTAAACTAGGAAAATGTTTGCCACTTTTTTCTGTCTAATTCATATGGGCCCCAAAAGACATGAGAAATAAAGAGTCTAGTCTTAGCATTCATGGTCTTATTACTGCTCTTTCATAGCCATGTGATGCTGCTAGTGCATATGCCTTTCTTTTATTGAGTCTGTACAATCCATTTACAGGGAAGATGGGTTAAAAAAGGGTCCCAGCTCAGCTGACCCCTTCCCCCTCTGTTGAATCCAGCAGTGTAAAGGGGCAGACTTGCATGTGTGCAGATTAATGCTAGTCGTCATGACAACCACTAAGGAGATTTGCTATTAAGTTTCCACTATTGATAATACAGGCTCTAGGCTGAGCTGTGTTATTGAATGGGAGAGCACTCTGACAACCTCCATTAGACATCCCTGAAGTCGTGAGTCACTGACAGAGAAGAGCAGGTGGAAATGAGCTCCAGTGCTGTTATTGGGATCTGATTAAACACACGCACGCACACACACCGAGTCACACAAAAAAGCTCCATCTCTGAGAGAGAAGATACGAAGCTCATATTTACGCCATCAAATGGCAGCATTAGAGAGACCTGCCTCAGGACTTGGCCATTTTATCATGCTTCAAATTAGTACCGCATTGAAAATCAAAGAATCAATGTGTAATCACTGAGCCCTAATCATCTCTCTCCTCTCTATCACCCTCTCTCACGTTTGACCCATTTGTGTGCCATTGTTTTTACCTCTCTATGCATCTGTCCCCCTCTCTTTCTCTCTCTCTCTCTCTCTCTCTCTCACACACACTCACACACACACACACACACACACACACACACACACACACACACACTTTCTTTTGCTGTGTAGCCAGCCTTTTAATGCATGCTCTAAAAAGCACCTCACACCTTACTGCCATTGTATGATTAGTGCTAATGGCTGGTGAGATAAAAATTACTTTTACTTTACGACAGAGTTCACTGAACACAGACACACCACCAGCACTGCTGCCAAAGTTGCCAGTGCTCCTACAAAGCAGAGACTTTGTAAAAAAAAAAAAAAAAAAAAAAAAAGGCTGCCCTAAATAGGGTTCCTGCTTTGCTGACGTCCTCTCTGATGTCACCTGTCACACTGTTTCTTTTGCAGCTTTGGCTGCTTTACAGAGGATTCATGCTTTAAAATCCCTCTTGAAGATGGAAGGAACAAAACAAAATGATGCATTAAAAATGGCAAAGGCATTTTTCTCCCATTTCCTTTAGAGTGTTCAGAACAAAAATAAAAAAAAAAACAAACAAAACAATGGCATTAAATAGCATTGCTGTTTTCAATCCATGCTTTTTTGATCCTGTCGTGAAGATTTTGACGATTTTTTTATAAATGATAAATTTAAGTGGACAACTGTTCTCTATAAAATAAATGTTTGTTTTCACTTATAATTAGTAACTGAAATCAGTTTTGAGATCATGTAAATAGAGCCCTGACAGGACGTAAGATTTTGGGTCTGTTAAAAAGAAAAGTTAAAGTAGACTCGTTTCAAACTAAATATTATTTTAACTTTTCACAGATCCCTGCGTAAGAAAAGGAGTACTTATTCAGCATCTTTACTCCATAAAGAAGTTATTCATCCTGAAATGTACTCAAGCCTAAAAGTAAAAAATAGTAGGCCCCTGAAGGAGATTTCCACCAGCTGTTTCTACACAAGCCTAACTGAACCTCATGCCATATTAATTTATTGCAAAGGTCAATAAATATAAATGTGCTTCATTTGGATCCATATTGCTTTTAGTTTTCCTATCACAGACATCATGTTCACCATTTACCTTTTCTCCATTTACCCTTTCTCCTTTGTTTGGAATTGTGTCTATCGGTGTTTTTTTTTTCCATTTAGGCTGAACTCAACCTTGATGCTGAGAAGATGCAGAATGATGCAAAATACATTGAATGGATAATTCCCCTCAAATGAGCTAAACTAAAGTAACAATTCTGTTTTTTTTTTTTAAATGCATGGAGTCTCGCATGAAGTGAAGAAAAACTCATCAGAAAAATAAACTATGGTAACAAAGTTTGTTACTTTGAGTATCTGAACACCGGGAATCTTATTTCCAGCTACCAGACAACCACGTGTAGCCCTTCAATAAAAAGCCTATTTTAGTCCTGGACTAGACTCTATCCTTTCCGGGGAAAGATCTGCACTAAAATAGACATCTTCTAATCCTGATTAACCCAATTTTCAGAGGCAGCATGAGAATAAATTTTTCTGAGTGATTAAAACATAAAGTCTCTCAGGAGCAGAGTCTGGAGCAAAGGGCTTTGCTAACAGCTGTAAAAAAAAAAGTGTAATCAGCCTTTTTCAAATCTTTTAATTATTAAACATGTCCCCCGAAAAGATAAAATTAACCTTTTAAAAAACATGAGAAAAAAAATCCTATTTTCCCATTTCCCCTGAGTGTTCAAAGAGATATTTCTAACTAAAAGGGACATCTCTAGCTTTAATGCAAATTATGCAACTAATCTTATATGACAGACCATTTTTATAACATTGACCAAGAAAGTGCATCAGGTATAATCAATCTCCAAATTTGAAATGAACAGTGGTGCTCTACACTTGGCATGGAACAAGGATAGCAAAACATTGCACTTTTGCTTTGTTTTTAGATGTAACCCACCATTTATCTGAAGACCTCATCTGACATTCTCTGTACTCAAAGCATACTAAAGCACCAAGCTTTGAACTGCGTACTTTGAACTTTTTCATCTGACAACTGGTGTGCTGGCCTCGTTAGTGTGGATTTTCATGGCCTTACTCACACACAATCACAATGAAAGGTGCACACACAAACACTCACAAGCACACACACTGTATAGTCATTGTTATCCAGGTTAGAATTCAGAATGAATATCCAAGTCTACCAGTCATTCCTAGTACGCTGTGCTTTAACATGAACTGGTCCTACAGAGAGAAAAATTTGAAATGCTGTGCTCTATGATGCTTCATTTCTTCTCGTTTTCTTTGTTTTGCAGTATTTGGCATTCTTTTGTTTGTGCTTTGAAAAGAATATTTTTTCTGGCTTATGAGAACAGAATACGAACACATAGTGATTATTGGAAAAAAATAAATGCTAGGAAAATATAAATGTCAGGACTCAGGAACTTTGTTATGAAAATCGTTATGAAATTTTGTGCCAATTATATGGCAAAAATTTGAAAAAATGGTTTTGAAATTACACCCAATCTAACCGAATCTGATGGTTAATAACTCTAGCAGGGTTCCAGTGCCATGAAAAAGTAATGCTGTACCTTACTAGTGTTGTCAGTTAGAAACGCGATGTACTCCTGGTTCACATGCAAAAAAATAACGCTTGTCATAAACATTCCCCACATCATCATCTTCACATTTGCTTCAGTGAAAAGGAAGCTGTTAATATGTGTATATTTGCACATTTTAAAGAGGCCATTTCATAGAAAATGTATTAAAGAGTTTAATGTCATATGTGCTCATTATTACAGTTTCATTATGTGGTACTAACCCTGCAAACACTTTCTGCTTTTGTGATGTCACAAAAATGTTAATCTATTAAAACAGATTTTAATCTATTTACAAATATATATATATATATATATATATACACAGCATTTAGCAGTTCAGCCACATCTTCTAAAGGTGAAGTCTAAGGAATATTTCTGTCTGGACTGATTTTTGAGTCTATACAGTAGCCAGTCCAAAGAGAATCCATTTACATCTATCAGTCACAGAAGAAGACAAAAACTAATTGTAAAGCCATATATATATATATATATATATATATATATATATATATATATATATATATATTAATGTAGCAGATGTCAGAGCACAAATACTGGATACTAGTGTTTCTGATCACATGAAATGCATGTAGATGTTTTTATCACTTCATCTTCTGAAAGCAACAGCTGAACCATTACTTCCATTTCACTAAAAGTGTCAAGGGTAATTGTCTCTCATCTGCTCTGTGTCTATGAGCTTGTCTGTTCCCATTCATCTAATTTCACTTGAAGGACCTCACCAAATTTTATAATAATATTTTACATAACAATCCAGGCACGTTTGCTCTTTTGAAATGTGGTGTGTTTTGGTCATAATTTCCTGACCAAGCAAAAGTTCTGACACCAACAGAAAGCTACAGTCTGGAGCACAGATAAACAAGGACTTGTCTTGTTACTCAGAAGTCTGTTTTTCAGAGAATGTCCATTTCAATTGAGATAAGGGGCAAATGTTCCTTTGGGATAGATGAAAATATCTCACTCACTCATTTTCTTAGTCACTTGTCCTAATTAGGTTTGTTGGTGGTGCTTGGGCCTATCCCAGCTTTCTTAGGGTGAAAGGCAGGGAAACACCCTGGGCAGGTGGCCAGTCCTTTGCAGGGCAAGACATTGTCATTCTAAAATAAATACAGTACTGTGCAAAAGTTTTAGGCAGGTGGGAAAAAATGCAGTAAACAAAGAACGCTTTCAGAAATATAAATAATGATTGTTTATTTTTATCCATTTACAAAATGCAAAGTGAGGGAACAAAAGAAAAATCTAAATCAGATCAATATTTGGTGTCACTACCTTTTGCCTTCAAACCAGCATCAGTTCTTCTAGGTACACTTGCACAAAGTCAGGGATTCTGTAGGATTATAGTCGGTGTCTGATCAACCAGTTTTACCAAACAGGTACTGATGATCATCAATGTCACACGGAGGTTGAAACACAGTCATGTTTGGAACAACCTACCAGGCGAGTTCCTTCAAAAAATGTGTGCAAGTGTACCTAGAAGAACTGATGCTGTTTTGAAAGCAAAGGGTGGTCACACAAAATATTGATTTGATTTAGATTCTCTTTTGTTCATTCACTGCATTTTGTTGATTGATGAAAATAAATGATTAACACTTCCATTTTTGAAAGCATTCTTTGTTTACAGCATTTTTTCACACCTGCCTAAAACTTTTGCACAGTACTGTATATACTTTTTTTGCTTATGGATCTATTAACTTAATTATTTTTAAATGACTTATTTAAAATAAAAAATGCCAGCATGTAAATGTCAGTGAAAGATCAGTGAGGCGAGAGATTACATTCTGTATTTGTCCTACCCAAAATCTTGTAGTCTTGACATTAGTACATTTTACGGTACTGTTCCTGCACAGCTGAGGGTTGTTAAAGGTCTCAGGATAGCTTATAGATTAGATCTACTCGTTCTACAGTATTTTGTTGAGTACTCAGATAAAATGATTTCTAATGTGGCTCTGCATTGGTTCCATTCCAATTTGACATTGCAGGAAACAATGTATTACTATCTGGAACATCTTCAGTCGACATATTTCAGTGTCTCCTCAAGGGAGTAGTCTGGACTGAATTCATGTCTGATTTTAAAGCTTCAGTCGTGGCATATTTATCATTGTGTGTTTTTGCCTCTGCTGATGATGCACAGATGTCAAAGTGAGACAAATAGACAATAATTGTTATCTAAGACAACTTCTTGATTAAGTAAAACCAACAACCGCACAAATAATATTAAATCTAATGTCTTCTTTTGGGGAAACTCCATAAAGATATAAAACAATTCACATTACTGGAAAAGCTCACTCAATCTTTTGTTTTGTTTCAAATCTGGGGATAAAATAAATTTAGTCATTTAGCTGCAGTCCCCTAGAGAGCAAGCAAAAGGCAACATGGACAGAAATAAAAGACAACATAGGAAACTTAAGAGCCTGTATGAGAGTCAACAATGTATTGGTTCCTTATGAAAATGCCTTACACAATAGTTTCATAGTAGTTACTGAATAATAAATCTTATGATTAATAACAGAATAATAATAATAGTGTTTATTTGCTGGTGCCCATACAATGATTTCTAACGGAGTAAAGTGAAAGTGAAAAGTGAAAGTGACAACCCTTGTCATTGCGAGGTCACGGCACAGCACACATGAACCACAACGAAATTGGACCTCTGCACATTTAACCCATGCACAGTGGGCAGCTATTGAAAGCGCCCGGGGAGCAGTGATGGGGACGGTACCTTGCTCAAGGGTACCTCAGGGCAACCTATTGGGAAGGGGATTGAACCCCCGATCCTCCGAATGGTGCTAACGCCCTAACCACTAGGCCACCGCTGCCCCACCTCTGCATTTAACCCATACACACACGTGCAGCAGTGGGCAGCTATTGAAAGCGCCCGGGGAGCAGTGATGGGGACGGTACCTTGCTCAAGGGTACCTCAGGACAACCCACTGTGGTGGGAATCGAACCCACAATCTTCCGATGCGGGGCCAACTCCCTAACCACTAGGCCACCGCTGCCCCGACCTCTGCATTTAACCCATGCACACTCAAACCCGTGCAGCAGTGGGCAGCTATTGAAAGCGCCCGGGGAGCAGTGATGGGGACGGTACCTTGCTCAAGAGTACCTCAGGGCAACCTATTGGAAAGGGGTTTGAACCCTCAATCCTCCGATGATGCGGCTAACGCCCTAACCGCTAGGCCACCGCTGCCCCAGTTGTGGAAAACAGATTGTTTTCATGAAGAAAAAAAAAATGAACGAAAAGAAAAGGGTGTTTGTTCATTCATTTATTTATTTATTTGTTTATTTGCTGATTTATTCATCCAAACATTTGGATATTTTGTTAACAGGTATAAACAAGTCTCGAGTGTTAACATTTCATTTAAACATTATGATAAAAATATATTAAACTATTAAACATATAAACTGCTTTTATGAACATGAAAACAGAGGCAGCTGTATCCTTGTTGTTAGGGACTAAGCCCCATGATTATAAGGTTCTAGACCATTAGCTTACAATGAGGTACCTTTGAATAAAGTACTGTCCCCCAACACTGCTCCCTGGGTGCTGGATATGGCTGCCTACTGCTGCACTTAAGATTTGATGGTGTGATCATTGTGGCACACTGTGTAGTCTTCAAAATGGTAAATAAATCAACTCTCAATAATACCTTCGGGTCACACTGAACATCCCAAATAAGAATGGACACAAGGAAGGACACTCGAAACATCTAGACTGTGCATTTTTAGATTTGAAGAAATTGTATTAAAATCATAATTAATATTAATATTTCCTTGAAGTCTGAATCACTGAGAACAAGTGACCTTTAAAAAGGCTGTTAAATGTGCCATTTTGAAAATGAACTTAATGACATAATGGCATCACATCATAAACATAATTAATTAACAGTCTCAAATACCATCATGCTCTGGTTTAGAGAAAGTTCTGGCTTTTACAGAGAGAGAAATCATCACTGTCAGCGATGGTAGTGATCTTGTTCCCAGGCACACAGACGGAGGCAGATTACACATGGACAACTCTTTACCTCACTGATCAGAGAGGCCAAGAGGCTAAGTTGTAGAGCAAAGAAGTGGCTAAATCTAATTTAGACCAGAATAAATGTGGAGCACCGAGCTTAGAGTGACGAGTGCAATGTTTCTTTATAGCAGTGCCTGATAAAAAAAGGACCCTACACTGGATCTGTCTAAAAAAGGTGATATTCAGTACATTTACTTTTTATTCATCTTTATTTCATTATCATTATTTATGTAATGATTATCTGAAATGCATAATTTCACATTTATTTTGGATGGTGACTGACAGCCGTAGATTACCAGTTTACCCAGTAACCAATCAGTTGAAAATTAAAACATTTTTATTATTATTATTATAAAACATAAGTTTATTACTGTATTATTAAGTAGAACCGTTTTTTTTTTTTCATGCCAGTGATGTGTAGATGGCTGGCATAAAAATAATTTGTGATTTCCCTCTCTTCTAGTTTGAGAAATTCAGAAGAAATTGATAAACACTCACATTTTGTAATGACATGGTAAAGTTCTGTATAGATTTTTAAAAAAGTAAATAAGGCAATTCATTTATTTATTAAATTGAAGATAAACATATGTTAGATGAAAGTTTGAACCCAGTGAAGGTTTGTGGAATATATTGCATATCTGTAGATATCTACCCCAACGCATTACATATCTTCAGAGTTTTACAAGCTGTCAGGTTTTTGTACAGAGTTTTACAAACTGTCAGATTATGAATTAACCAGAATACACACACACACACACACACACACACAAACACACACACATAGACACACACACACACACACACACAAACACATGCACGCACACACACACACACACAAACACACACACACACACACACACACACACACACACACACACACACACACACACACACACACACACACACACACACACACAGGGTTTTAGGGTTGCGGGTTTGAGTCCCAGGCTGGTAGGTTACCCTGATGTACCCTTGAGTAAAGTACCAACTTGAGCTCCCCAGGCCCAGGATGTCTTCACTTGGGTGAATGGGTAAAACGCAGAGAAAGCATTCTGTTGTGCACTGTGTTCACAGTTTAAAATAGTCACTTTCACTTTTAATGGTTAGTAAACAAGGTTAGCTATTTACATGATTAGATCACATCTCATTTTCTTAACCACTTGTCCTTATTTAGATCAAAGGCAGTGCTAGAGATACCCTGGACAGGCTGGCAGTGCAGACATTTAGCATCTCTAATCTACCTGACGTGCATGTCTTTGAATGGTGGGAGGAAACTGCAGCTCCCGGAAGAAACCCAAACAGACACGGAGAGAACATGCAAACCACACAGAAAGGATCTGATCTGCCCCACCTGGGAATCATGTGTACCTTCTCACTGTGAGGCAACAGTACTACACCCTGCGTCACTGTGCCGCATACAGCGTTAGACACTTTCTCCATTATCAATAAAGATAGCAAAAAAATTCTTTGGCATGTTGCCATGGTAGAACCATTTTATATATGCCAAGAACCATTTAAAATCCTCTTTTCCTGTGCAGGCATACATATCTGATCCATTTTCTCAGCTAGAAAGTTTAAAGCAGTACCAGTGAGTTCAAGTTTGAATTATTATAAGTTAAAAATGTGTCATAATTTTAAACCATTCCATTAATTATATAGCATCTATTCATTACATGAACATTTATTACAGCACATTTCGAAGCAATTTAAGTCACTTTTCATGAAAACTACTGTGGAAGAGATAACTATAATAAGGCTCATTCAATTATAATATACCAATATTCCAGTATTCTCATAACCTGCTAGATTTGAGTCAAAGCTTGAGGATTTGGCAGTCCCCATGAGAAACAAGTTAAGACTTCAGTGCGCATTCAGAGCAGCCCTGAAAATGTTTGTCACCTGGGAAGATGGCAAACAGCTTAGGCGTCATACAGTTACATCAAAAATGTAATGGGAAATTAAGGCATTCTGTAATGCTACTATAAATGTAAAAAGGATACTCCCAGAAAACACCTGTGAAATTTCAAATACTTGGATCAAACAGATGCTCCCTATTTTGCAAAAATAGTTGATCATCACCTTCCCACTGGTATACAACTAACACTGGACATTAACTGGAGTTTTGAAAGATCTTATACAATGGTCAGTGACAGCAAACACATAACACTCATGTTACTGGAAACTTGTGTTTCTTGGAATATTTATGCTCACTAGGGGCCACGGTAGTCTAGTGGTTAGGTCAGGGCCTAGATCGGAAGACTGTGGGTTCAATTCCCTCAACAGTAGGTTGCCCTGAAGTACCCTTGAGCAAGGTACCGTCCCCATCACTGCTCCCCAGGCACTTTCAATAGCTACCCCCTGCTGCACGTGTATGTCTGGGTGAAATGGTTGTGTTGTGCTGTGCTGCATTTCACAATGACAAGGGTTGTCACTTTCACAAAAATACTTACTGGACAATAATCTTAAATGTAAAAATAACTGCAAATTATGACACTTTCATTTATTTTTAATCCTGTATAATACCATGTATTTGTAATTTGGTTAATACTGTGCAACTTTCATTGGCATCTTCTAATCAAGTTGGAAAAAATTCACCAAGATGCTTTTTCATTCAGATTCTGCCTATTTTGTGAAAAGCACACATTTCAGTTGCAAAGAGCAGCAATTTATGACTTGAGTGCACATTTACAGGAGCTCCACAGTTGTTTGTCACATGGTATAATGATGGAAAACAGCTCTTTGCTTCATGCCAATACAACACAAAAGTAACTAAAAACTTAAAATTTGGAGTGTCTGCGTAAATTCAATGAAGACACTACAAGAAGATTATCTTGTGAAATTTCAGTCCTTTAAAACTGCTCTTTGACAAAACTCAAGTGGTCACACCACCTGGTGAGTTGGCAATCTTATATCTTTATCAGTATTTTGAGTATGGACAGGGCCAGTTCTAGACATAAGAGAAAAATGTAGTCGCCTAAGGCACTGTCCAGTGAGTCCCCATTCCCCTGAAACCCAATTTACATGTTGAGTTAGTTTGAAGTTTAGCATGCAGCCAATGCTCAGCCTGAGAACAGTCATCACATGTGTCACTGCCAAACGGACTGACCACCTTAGAGTGTGTTATCACACAGTGCACATACAGATTGTCATTAAAGGTGTGAAGGTGAAGATGAAAGCACTGGCTGAAGGAGCACTAAGAAGTGCACCCCTCTCTCTCCTCTCACTCTCAGATGAAGCACTTATAAAGTAAATTTACAAATAGTAGAATAGGGTCAATATCCTGTTATTTCATTACGCTATGGGTTTGAACTAATTGAGCTTCCAATCACGCACACATCTGATTGGTCCACAGTTGGCTTGAGGATCAGAGGGTCATGGTTTGAATCCCAGACCAACTGGTTGCCCTGAGGTACCCTTGAGCAAGGTACCGTCCCCATTGCTGCTAGCCGGGCACTTTAGCTGCCTCCAGCTGCACAATGTGTATGGGTAAAAAGCAGATTTTTTTTGTTGTGGCTCACTGTGTGCTGTGCCTAGAATAGTTCACAATGACAAGAATAGTCACTTTCACTCAACCCAAAGCCGTGGGGTACAGCTAGTGGTGGCTAGCAACCATCCTCACAACAATAATAACTTTTTGAACATGGAGATTTGTATACATTTTCCTAGATGTCATTTTATGTTGGGTTTGTAATTATGGATTTATTTTATGGAGGCTCTAAAAAGACTTAAGGCTTAGCTGCAAAGCTTTTAAAGAGGATACGTTTGCACCAGAACCCTCAATGCTACCCATCTGAACAAAAAAGCTGGTTTCTATCTTGCAACGTTCTTAGGATATTTTGGGAAGATTATGTTTGGGAAGATTATGTTTTGCATTACCATTGCAAAAAAAGACATATTCATGTTTTTTTTTTCCTACAAAACCTGCATAATTTGTCTAGAGACTGACTGACATCTTCCTCAAGAGCAGAAAATTACAACTTAAGTGCACATTTACAGGAACCCCATAGTTGTTTACCACCGCATATAAGGATGGAAAACAGCTCTATGCTTCATACAGATGAATACAAAAGTAACTAAAAACTCCTGAATTTTGGAGTGCTTCTGTGAATGTATTGATGATATTCAAGGATAATACTCTGGCCAAGTTTTCAGTTCCCAGAAAGGATATTAGCCTTGCTTGAGGAGACATAGGGCTTGATGGTTTAAAGAATAAATGTTTAGTTTGTACTTTCTTAGATAAAATTACACTTAATATAGATTTTTCATAAATGTCATAAATATACTCACTTTCCTCTGTGCATCTTTTCAGTGTAACAGTGAAATAAACTGACATTGTGTTGTCCTTCTCAGATGCTCCCTGCTTTGTTAAGAAGCTGAAGGACATTTCTTTTCCAATGAGCAAGAAACTAAGGCTTGAATGCACATTCACTTGAGCTCAAAAATATTTATTGCTTAGTACAAAGATAGTAAAAGGCTTGACGTCTCATAAATATACAACATTAAAGTGACAGAAAACTTGATTTTGGGAAACCTACATGAATGTTAAAAAGGAGACTTCATGTAAAATCATAATTTTATAGGGTTTTATGGGAATGCAATGTAATTGCACTGGCAATTACATTGTGTGGCATTCATGCATTATCTTAGCCACTTGAGTAAGGCCACAGATGGGGCTGTATCCTATCCCAGTGCATAGAGAGCTCTGGAGCACCCACATAGAAACGGCCCCTAACTCTACATAGAAAAGATTCCAATCTAGCTGGAAATCAGGTCTAAGCTGAAGAAGTATAAACGTCTTACAAAATATTTATCCCTTGATGCAAAACAGCTACATGGCTTTTGCCTGCACAACGCCACAGACACATCAACCACCTGTGTCTTGCAGTATCTGCATGAGCACAAAAAGGCAAGCCAGTGTATTTATTTGTTCTGGTCCCAGGCCCAGATCAAAAAGGAGGGTATGTCAGGGAGGGCATCTGGTGTAAAACTGTGCCAAATCAATATACATACAACAAAACAGATTTCCATGCCGGATCGATCGAGCCCAGATTAACAACAACCACCACCAGTTCTGTTAGCCTACAGGGTGTGGGTAGAAATAGGGCTACTGTGAACCAAGGGGAGGAAAGTGGAGTGGTTAGGATGCAGGGAGTATAGATGACAAAGTTGGAGGAATTTAACCATTCAGAATAACAGGTGTGGAAGAGAGGTGAAGAAGAGAGGTTGGATTGGGTGGACATGAATGGAAGTAGTGATCTGTGACAGATGGATACCAGCAAGAATGAAGGGTTTACAGGACAGTAGTGAGACCAGCTATGCTAAACAAGTTGGAAACAGTAGCGCAGACAAAAAGACAGGAGGCGGAGCTGGAGGTGTCAGAGCTAAAGCTGAGATTTTTGTTGGGAGTGATGAGGATGGACAGGATTAGAAAAGAGTATATTAAAGGGACAGTTCAGGTTGGATGTTTCGGATACAAATTTTGAAAAGCAAGTTTGGTTTTGACATGTGCAGAGGAGAGATTTATTGGAGGGAGGATTTTGAAGATGGAGCTGCCAGGAAAGAGGAAAAGAGAAAGACCATAGAGGAGGTTGATGGACATGGTTAGAGAGGACATGCAGGTGGTTGGTTTGAAGCAGGAAGATACAGATGACCGTAAGAAATGGAGTTGGTTGATCCGCTGTGGAAACCCCTAAACGGGAGCAGCGGAAAGAAAAAGAAGAAGATATAAAAGTGACTGCTATTTCTATTAAATGTAGTTTTTTTTGGCTTTTTTTTTATCGAAAACACACAACAAATTATCAGACAACAGTCAAGACGAGATGTCTGCAAGAATGTAAATAAGGACACTTTAATATTTTTAAAAAAGCAATATGCTTGCATAAAATGACAGTTTGTAGTAGTTCCTTCAAGACCTGCTTGTTTTATAGAGACATTCACAAATCAGCATCAGCAAAAGAGGAAGAAGTTTGAAAGTTTTGTTACCAGAATAGCTAGATATTTCACATGCTACAAACAAAAAAAGGTATGTTTCCTTCAAGTAATACCAAGATCACTGAAAACACATCCACTATGACGGAATTTCTGTATCAGTGAGATAAAGAAACTCTTAGGATGCAACCATAAATGTTTTTTTTTTTTTTCTGCTTTGTAGGTTCCTACCTCTGCGAAAGACCTGGATGAAAAATGTGCTATGTAATGTAAATTTTGATAAATTAAAAATTTCAGACTAGAACTTGTTCCTTTATGCTGTCCCACAATCAAAATGTAATTGCATTAAAAATGACAAAGTATTCGGCCATGATCAGTTAGAAAGTGATTATTTTTACACTATGTACACCTTCCTCGGCATTTAACCCCACAGTAAAGCAGGGATGGCACTTTGATCAACGGTAAACAACCAGTCCTGGGTTTCAAACCTACAACCTTTTGATCATCGGGCTTAATCCAGAATCACTAGGCCACCACTGACTTCCTTTATTATGCAACTATGCATCCATCATCCATTATTTGCCGCTTGTCCCAAACGGGGTCGCGGGGGAGTGCTGGCGTCCAACCCAGCGCACACAGGGCGAGGACAGGGGACGCACCCTGGACAGTTCTGCAACTATGCAATTTAGTGCAAATGCACTCAGATTATTTTGCAAGTGCAATCAGATTCCTTATAAATTCCCCTTTAAATTTGTTTTTCATCACCTTATGATGATATGAGGCCAAAAAAAGTATGTAATACAATGTAATGTAATGTAATTCACTCCTTTTGTGGCTGATTCTGATGTTTAGTTGGCATTCTTCATACTAGCCCATATTATGTTTGTGTTCCTTGATGAACTTTCTGCATTTTAGCGTTACAGAAATAAGCTGTTTGCTTTTTTTCACAAAAAAATCCCACACTTGCTCTCCTCTGAAGCCCCAGGAGATGAATGAAAGAAGGGAGCTAACATTCTCTGCAAGCATAAAGATCACAAGATCATTGTCCAAACATACAAAACCAGTGCTGGAGACTGTATTTCTGCAAGACCAAGGATACCAGCCAAAGCTCCTGAAAAGGAAATGAGATTGTCTTTAGAGTAAATATATATGTTTGTGTGTATTGAACTGCAAGGTGTGCAACCATAGAGCCTTTGATGAAATCAAACAAAATTTACAGAAGAGCCAAACCTTTTCAGGCCAACTGAGCTGTTCGTGTTCTGAACATGTTATAGAAGAAAAATGATGGTGGCAAAGAAAAATGTTTATGGCATTAAATAAAATGAGAGTTTCATTTGAGGTGTATGTGTAGTTTTAGCCAAAAACAAGCTATTTTATAAGAAAAGTAGCCAATATAACAAGGTCAGGGAAGAAAGAGGTCCCATTTAAAAGAATGCAGATTCCTATAATGTTTTTTTGGCGTGTGTAATTTGGGTGTGAAGGTATTTTAGATTTTATTTTATTACTTTTTTATATATATAAACCACTAAAACTGTTGAAAATGTCCACTGGACACACAGAAACAGGAATCTGGACAATCAGAAATATCATCCTGTTTTATCACAGATAAGTAGCACAAAACAACAGAGTGGTTTGTTTAATTTTTCATTTTTTTCATCTTCTCATGCAGATAAGATTTAGATCTGAAAAAAGAAACAGTTCTCACAAGTCCAGACTTCTTGCCAAGTCTTGCTTCTTACAGCCCGTCTTACACGACTTAACATTCAGTTCCTCACAGTGCCCCAATTTAAAATCCATTATGCAAACCATGCCTGCTTCATTCACTCAGGCACACAGTCGGGTCAAAGAATATTTAATTTCAGGGCAAATCAATGAGAAACCTAGTCTGTTCAGTGCAACTGATATAATTTTCAGTGAATTCTAATTTAATCAAACAGGATGATACACAGACAGAGTGGAGTAATTCCTCTCCAATATATACAATTATTTGGGCGGCAACAATATTTCGTACCAGCTATGATTATACATTTTTAATAGTGGAAAAATGCAGTGTTTCAGAGGAAAAGCTCTACTGAGAGATTACCCTTCATTGCATCACTGCTGTTTTTTTGCCCAATAACTGAGAATTAATTCCCAGTCAGAACCTACAGTTCATAGTGGACATGTGTGAGATTTAGAGAGAATTTAGTTTCATGGTACAAACCGCACATGAGAAGCTTAAGCTACATCCAAGGGATTAAACATTGTCACTTCAGCTATTTTAAATCAATTTGAGTCAGATGTTTTTTTTTTTTTCAACTCCCTCTCCAAAGATGAAAGAACACGCATTTATTCCCAAAAGGGGGAGGGATAACCATAAATGCAATCTCATGTTTCTTTCTTTAAAGGAAAGAAAGGAAGAAAGAAAGAAAGAAAGAAAGAAAGAAAGAAAGAAAAAAAAAAGAATGAAAGAACAAAAGGATGAAGGCTTAATAACATGTCTTATACTCTCATCATCAGGATTTTAAAGACAATTTCACTTTCTTCACATTTTTTTCTGAGTTGGGAAAGAAAAACAGTGCAGTGCTGAAGACCGCATGTAAATGGCTAATATTTATTGTTACTTCTGTGTATGTTTGAGAGTCAGTTTGAGCTTATATGGCAGTAATTTTGTTGAGGTCACACCCTTGCCCACATCCCCGTCAGTGAAGCACAGACCTGATTCACCAGCTTATTAAGATCTTCTCCATACTAGGCCACCCCCACCATCCAGGCCAGATGGAAGAGTTGAATGCAATCAGTGAGCGCTTTTTTAAGCTGTGCTCACACTGACCTTCTCTGCTACGTCTTCAGTTTCTGAACCTTCCATTTTCTATAACTTATCTAGTTTTCATTCTTTTTTTGGCCTATTGGCTATGTCCATGCTTTGATTTGGATACATCTGATTGGTCGTTTTTCCTGAACATGATCCAGACTGATTTTCTGACCTTGTTTTTTAAACCGCCAGTAAATTTCACCTTTTCATGTGACTTTCTCATTCATTCATCTCAGATAGCACAGTCTGTGCAGTGCTGAAGGGCTAGACATATAAAGACCTAACATGATCACCAGCACCTTCAAAAAAAAAATGGCTGCTTTGAGGACAGCACACACAATTTTAAAACGTTTCCAAATGTTCAAAAAGTTGACATTCAGTCTACTATATAAAGGAAGTGAGTTTTAAAGGAGGAAAAATATCCCCTATTTTCAGTACTTGAATGCTTAAGTCCATCTTCATACCCATCATCTATGAACTCTGTCCATCCATCCATCCATTATCTGTCGCTTGTCCCAAACGGGGTCGCGGGGGAGTGCTGGTGTCCAACCCAGCGCACACAGGGCGAGGACGGGGGACGCACCCTGGACAGGTCGTCAGCCCATCGCAGGGAGGAGCGGGACGGGGATGGCACCTTGCTCAAGGGTACCTCAGTTCAACCCACTGGGAAGGGGTTCGAACCCTCGATCCGCTGATCACGTGGCCGACACCCTAACCACCAGGCCACCGCTGCCCCATCTATGAACTCTAAATGTGTTAATATCTACTGTCTATTAATGTGATATTGTTGCCACACGTCTTATGTGAACCTAACTCTATTTTTACCTTTTCTTCTTGTTTTCCGTGCTGTTATTCTCACATACCATTTTTCAAAGTGCTTGAGCTCATCATTGATCTCGTACAACCTCTTCAAAAGTAAAAATACATCACTGCAGTGTACTGGAGGATGGAGGTGCACATTTTCAGGTCACTCTGGATAAAGTTGTGGTCTAATAATGAATATAAATAAAAAGGTTAATTTTGGGGGGGGTGCACTTATATTATTATTTGCACACTGAGTAAGTAACTTTCTAGCATGCAGAGCATGAATCATTTATTAAGACACAATGTGTTCAAACAATATGTATGTTTGAAAGATCTTTCAAACATACTAAAGTCCCTCAACATCAATTTCCATTATCGCTCCCAGAAAATGCCACATGCTTTGGCTATGACCAACTTCAGTTACTGGGAATTGGGAAGCTTGGGAAGTGTGAGAGGTTGCTGCTCATCTGGATGGTGGTATCAAGTGAAGAATTTATTAATATAATGTACAATGAATGAATGTTATGAGTTTGATTCTTTTCCTTAGTGACAGAGCAAAAGTTGTGAGATTTCTCTCTCTGTCTGAGTAACCTGTAATGGTTTCCTAATCAACAAGAGAGGTGGCCGAGACTGATAGGGAGACAATGAGCAATCAAAGAGATCACTGTGTCACATCCTTAAGGGCCACCACACTCTTTTTTAAACAAGGATATCTGATTTTAAGTGTATTCTTTTACCTCGGGTCACAGTAATCTACCCCAAAGTCGTATATTTTCACTCCAATATACAGGCAGCACACCTGCCCAGTTAAATGGTGAAGACAGAAAGGTTGGCAAACCATCCAAGCTAGATCCCACACAGAAATTCTCAGTCTAACCATTTCTTTTGCTGTTGTCTAAATGTTGCCACTTGCTGATGGCTTTTTGACAGGTTTCCATGGCTACAGTGCTGATTACAGGCTCCTTGATTACCTTGCACTGCTAAATTGTACACTCCAAATAAACCAGACTAATGCAATAAGGATATACTTGACCAAGCCATCAAGACAAAGAATTATCTGAAGTAAGACAATAATAAAGGATTTAGACTGATACCCTAAAACAGCTTATGCACGCAACATGAAATCTGCATGCATTTCTGGTTGGTTTATTTGCCAGAGAAAATGCAAATCGCAAAGGGCTGAGAATGCCTCAACTTCTTTTATGTAACTGGTGACCTTTCTGCACCTCTTATGTGCAGCCATCTTAGCCTGTCCGTGAAATGCACAAGAATAATTTCTTACTGCATACTTTCCATTTTCAAATACTGATGTTCTCATATGTTCTGTTTTTGACATCTGAAATCAACATTCACAGCTGAATCACATCAGTGTCCTCTCACAATCTGCTTGTCTTTTCCACTTATTAAATCCATGTGATGCATCCTTCTAAAACTGGATCCTCTCATGCATTATACACAAGAGACAGAAGATCCAAACTTGAATATAAAGTCAGGGCAGGTCTTTCAGGATCACCTCACACACAGCTGCCATTGCTACATTACTATATGACACATCAAATGCCTGCTTTAAAGCACCCTATTTAAAGCAGGGTTTCTTCAAGCTTCATCACTATCTGTTCCTTGCTGGCATCTTGTTTTAAGGTTCTAAAGAGGTAATTTTTGCAATAAAACTCATAATTGAACTAGATGTTGAAGAAATGCTTAATTAGTACACTGAATTGCATAGAGATGTCAGATTCAATGACATTTTGAAAGCTAGCAATCCCTACTGTGAGTAGGGTTAGAGTGGGTTAACAGCATAATCTTTACTATTTTTATTTTCTAAGCAACAAAGCATAAATGTATTGTGTGTATGTAAATCTTGCTATCTTGGGACACTGGAACACAAGTGAAGTGACTAATGAAGACTGCATTCAGCATCCATTAATGCATACAGCTTTCCTGGTAACAATAAATATGAAGAGTTTCCAAAAGAAGGATGGATTTGGAAGGCTGAAGGCATACAAGAAGTCATTTTTCTGGTAGATTTGAAAACAACTAATCTCTTTCATTCATTTAATTCAAAATATAGTAAAATATTTTTTCATATTTAAAAAAATGTAGATGTACAGAGGCTCCTCCAAAACAGACTGAAATAGTTTTACCGACTACTATGAAAAAATGTTCCTCCTTTTAATACAGGTAATGCTTTGCTTTGTTAGTCAAGGTTCCTCTGACTTTAATTTTCGTTATCATGGGAAAACAGGTGTGGTTTTCTTTAAAGAAATCACAGTTAATGTGTTATATTGTTACATGTGTGAAACAGCACTACAGGAAATGCACTTTAAGTTGTATTTATTTGAACTATGAAATCTTTAAGTTTTTAGCATCCGAAAAATGCAATATTTGTGTCTAAATAAACTGTGCACTTTGTATTTTTGAAACCATGGGAATATATTTCCTCTACATGGCTTTCACATAAATAGCTTTACTTGTTCTTACAGGTAAACTGCTAGGATTTTAAGCTCTAGTCTCTTGCTTCATGTTTTTGTTTTATTCTGCTACCATCAGATTTTTCTTTAGCAAATGAAGGCCTTAATTACAGAGTGAGGGGTTTTGTGAAAAACTGAGATCACATCCCCTTAGGAACGCATCACTGTTGTGTCAAAATACTGCTTTTTGATTTCATTTGTTTTGGTTGTGATATTATGGAAATTAGTTAGACAGTTCTACATTATTAGTCAGATAACTGTTAATTGTGCATCCTTATAAAGAAAGATTTATATTTTACAAATGCTGAGCATTTCTCTTACTGTGTGTTTGAGCACTATTAACAGAGACCATTCCTTCGTACAGTACATTATATTTTCTCAAATGAATGTCAGAGTAAAAAGTCATAAAAGTAGATTGCTTAAATGATTAAAACTTCACCACTTTATGGAGCAGCAGAAGGCTCATCATTAGTCCGAGTTCCTGAACAGACAGGCAGGAATGAACATTGCACATCAGCGTATTAACTCCAACCAGAGGCACGGCATTGAGGCAGTGATTATAAAAAAAACCCTACCATCCCTCCCTGAAAGAACCAAAGTACAATTCAGCAGATAATCAGTTTTATTCTACTGCTGAAATACAAAGCTCAGGCCAAAATTATACTGCAGAAGCTATATGCATTTTAGGAACATATATTTTTTTTAATGGAAAATATAATTTGTCAATTAGGTATGGCCTTGATCCATTTCAGAATTAACTAGATTGTCAAAGTGAGCACTAAACTCTTTTAACTCTTTTTAATGTTGCTGTCATCAGATGTTCATCAGTCTCTGATGATGAACATGGTATGCTGTTATTGTTTCATTTGTTAGATAATATCATTGAAAATTGTCCACATTTATGTTCATTCTTGTACTTTCATCCACTGCTCCAAGCCTCCATTAGCACAGTGCCTCCCTTAAACACTAAACGTAAATGGGGACAGGGTGATATAGTAGGTGTCTGTCTTAGAAAATAGACATTTCATTTGTCTGGGGAATTACTGTGCCATAGCATGTAAATGAAGTCGGTTTAAGACATTGCAGGGTCACAGCACACTGGCATTTGGACAAGTCTTACTGCAGCATTATCCATGGTTGAGTCCGGAGACGGATGACTCACATGTTCTTTCAATATTTATCATTCAAAGACAGAACAGCATTTCTAGAGCACAGGCTAAGCTAGAAGTCTAAATATTGTGGAAGCTTGCTTGCAGACTGAGCCTACAAAATCAAGTAGAAAGGTGTGAGGCAACAAACCATACTGAGACAAGCGAAGTCATTCTCTTAATTATATATCTAATGATACTTTACTTTGACTAATATATGAAATGGAGTACCCAGTACTTACAGAAAAGCCTTTTTTGCACAAATATTTGCTTTTCATTACTAAAAGCTCATGTTTCAGAAAGGAAAATCCACCAGCCAACCCACATCTGCACTCTGATACTGAACAAAGAGATGGATCTACAATAATACAGAATTATTTAATAACAAGTTGGAGTCTTATGGGAATCACAAACTCTGATGGCTGTGCTGTATGATCTGATAGCTAGAGAACATGCAGGCATTTTATGGGACAAGGTACATCCAATGGTGCAAACACAGTTTCCTCATGTTGTGTTTATAGTCCATAATGATAAACTCAACTGGGATTGGATGAACATATGAATTCAGCTCAATGCTTTCTTTTTTATTTCTCTTGATTTTATCATTGATCTCTTGACACCTTTCTTCTTGAAAAAGAACAATAAACATGTTGCAAATGTGCTCTAACTTCATCCTTTAAAATACTTTTTATGTACACTGAGTGAAAGTGAGAGGAACGCAGCCCATTGGAAATTATTAAATGTGCCATTCAAAACTCATTAACTGTTTTAATTGTTGTTTCCTTTTTTCCTGCAAGATTAGAGAATAAGGATGTAAGCAAACCCAGTTCTATACTAAACACTCATTATATTGCCGAAAACATTACTAAGAGCATGCAGTATTTTTATATAATGTTTGTGTGGTTGTATGCTATCTATGATGCAACGCACATTATTTCCTCCATTGGCTAGTTGTTACTGACCTCAAGTCTAAAACTTGAAAGCTAACCTTGCTCTATTATCCAGCTGCTCCAATGAGGACTAAGGCAGGTTGAAGGCAAATATTGCTCTCCTTGTTTTGTGCTTTATATTACTCTTATGAGTAGAAAAAGAAACCCAGATGCAGAGAATGTTTGCTTTAATCTATTAGGCAGTAGGGGTAATCCAGTAACGTACAAGTTCAAAACCAGAAGTTCTAAACATATTTTAGCCGAGAAAGCAATAGACATGAGAGTGGTCAGAGATCAGACAGGAGGCATTCAAGAAATGAATGGAAGACAGATTTTTACACAGAGAAAATCCGCTGGCAATACAAGCGGTCACTGGTCATATCAAATGGTCATTGGTAATTTCCTCCTAGTGAAGAAAACAGAAGCGATGGTCTTTCTTTTTTTGTGAATAAAGATCATAAAGGACATGACTGATAAACAAAGCAAATCAAGAATTCAAACAGATATAATATTACAATAATAACACAGCCACAGTATAGGTACACAGCCACAGTATAGCCACATGATATCAAACTTTTACCACAACCAGTTGGCATAACATCAGTAGTAAGTTTCTCATTTAGTCAAATAAATGAACTGGAAATTCGGAATAGTGAGGCAGAAAAAAGAAAGAAATGTTTTGTTTTTTTTCTGATATCCCTTGATGTTCAGAAGTTCATTAGAGCAAAGGGACTCCATCATTTGCAAGAAGGGTTTATTTGAGGGATTGGCTGTCTAGACAGTGGTGGCAAAATGTGGCAGTGAGTGTAACCAACCAGAACAATTTGCCTTTGAGAGGCCTCGGAACAGTCCATTTGAATGCAGAGATCTCTCTTTTGTTAATTCATTAACTCATTCAACAAACATAACAGTGCTGTATAGGTTAGCTTTATAGTCCATGTGGTTCAAGTGTAGAAGAACACATAGACAGCGGAGGCAGAGTGGTTAGGGATTAAGTCCGGTTCCCAGATCAATAGGTTGCCCTGAGCTACCCCTGAGCAAGGAGCCATTCCCAGCATTGCTCTGAGTGTGTTGCATATGGCTGCCCCCTGCTGCACAGTGTTTATAAGATAAATGCAGACTAACATTTCATTGTGGTGCACTGTATCACTTTCACTTCCATTTTTGCTTGCTATTGTAGAGGATAAGTTTATTTTCTTGGTGAAAATTAATACCCAAAGCAGATCTGTTTCCACAGCAAAATCTGCTATCTGGATGAGAAAGCATATGTTTGCTTGCTTTATAAACTTGCTGAAATTCACAAAAAAATGAACATTTGCTTTGCTGTTAGCAAAGCAGTGTGACAGTGACTAAAAGTAACCATTTATTATGGCTTGAAAGTTCATTAGACACTGTGAACAAGAAAAAAATGATTTGAACATCTGAGGGGAAAAAATGAGATGGGCACACAAGCCAAAGAGAACACAAAGAAACATGGGCAAGAGCAGGAAGGACAGATGCAAAATGCTAGACAGCACTTATCTTAGGTGTCATTAACAAGGTAACAAGTGAAGAGTGCTGGATTTATTGCTGGAAACTGGTCCAACCTCCTCAGAAAAGAACTGAAGAATGTGTGATAAGTGAAGAAACGTTTGATCTGGTGTCACTAACTTTGCTTACTAAAGCTTTCGCAGCAGTCCAGGGAGCAAGCTTCATTTCTCAGGTCAGTCTCATGTAAATATAACTTATTAAGGAAATGAGGTGAACATGCTCCAGAGCCATGTAGCAAGGACAATTGCAGATATGGACATAGTGCTACACAGAAACACATTAAACTTTGTATTTCAATGGGGTGCAACTTTTTAACACATCTGTTGGAAACAATCCTGAAAATGGAGGGTGGTGGAGAACCATCTAAACATTAGCCCTGCTGTCAAGATCATGAGTTTGATCTTCGGCACTGTCACTGTCAACATGGCCGGGAGTCTAAGACAGCATATTTGGCCTTCTGAGTGTTTCTCTGCCTTTCACCCCATGAGTGTATGGGCAGGTTCCAACATCCCCATGACCCTGGTAAGCATAAACAGTACTACTCGACTTGATTAAATCCTACTTAAGGTAATGGATGGATATATGGAAGTTTCCATCTTTGATGGAAGCTTTATAAACTTACTGTTTGATTGAAAAGAATGAAGGACCATTAAGTTCCTTTGGAGAGAGTTGCTACGTAACTACACTGCTGAATTCTCATTTTGAGGAATCATGGCTCAAATAAAAGTGTGTGGTTTTCTTCTAGCAAGCAAATAACCATAGAGAGGCAGCATGAAAAGATTTAGCACTGTCAATGGTGCTATTTTCTCAGTAAGAACAGCCAATCAAGACTGCTCCGCTCAGATCCCACAGTGAAATGTTATTGGATCCTGACGTCACTGCAAATTCAGGGCGGCTGTATTTGAGACTAGAACACATTTGAATATGTGGGATTGCAAGAAAACTGTGAAGTGTAGAGGTGCAAACAAAGCTATCTTTGTCTGCCTTGTTGTACATAAAAATTTTACCACATTCACTCTTGTTATTTTCCACTTTTGGTTTAGTTTGTTATGTAACTGCTTAACTTTCTATTGATTTCTTAAATTAATGCAACCATTTTCTCTCAATTCTCTCAGTTAAACAGGCATTGTAAGCGCCAAATGTGAAACCCAACAGCTAAAAATAAGGCAATGTTTTGAGCATAGGATCTTGGGAAATGCCAGGCAGGCAGAATGGAAATTGATTGTAGCCTAGTTGAAAAAGGTCACATTAATATTTAATATGAGGTTAAGTTGTTTAAGAAAAAAGACAAAATGTCACACACAATGCAGGCTGAAGAGAAAGGCAATTGCACAGCTTTCAAATAGCTTTCATGAAGAGGCATGTGAGCAATGTGAGTTTTGCAGAATATAAGACCAGCATGAAAGCAACATCATAGAAAAGCAGAATTTTACTTGAGTAGAAGCAAAGTAACTTCCTGGAGTCAGTCATTCCTTCTACATACTTAACACCAATACATTGTTTTCAAATGAGCCAAAAAGAACATATCATATAATTAAAACATTTGCATTTAGGAGTGAAATATGGATGCCATAGGCTGCATAGGAAGCAGAAGATTATGAAAAAAAACAAAACAAAACAAAACAAAACAAAAAACACACACAATGACTACTGACCACCGCGCCTACCAAAAGTAGACTTTTTATTGCCTGGTCCTAAACAAGGTCCAGCTTTGGAGCAGCAGTGACTAGTGGTTAAGAGTATTAAGCCTGGAATTTTGTTGCCCCTGTCTCATCCTTTTTATGACATATTACTGCAATCAAATTCAAAATGATTTAATACAGTAAATTGTCTCAGTTTAAACATTATATAAATACTGCAATCATATTTATTCATGCTACGCAACATCCCAACTCAGAAACAAGTGTTTTACTGTGACAAGCTGCAAAAGTTTATGATCACCTGCCTGACCGTCTGCAAGCACAGAACATTGCATACAAATCCACCTTGGATCCCAATAGAACTTTTAAATTAACAGTCCTTTAAAGAGCCATGCACAAGGGACTCCTTTTTAAATAAACTTAAAATTAAAAAGGAAAACACATTTTCTGATTCTCAGTATGGTTATTTAATGTTTAGAAGTCACAGCTCTCTCCAGTGTGTTATAGTCATTTCTGATGAGTTCCAGTCAAGCACACCTCATGGGGATATGCACATTTGCTGAGCTGGGCTAAAATATTCATGAGTGTGCAATTCTTCATTCCTCCCGTGACAACTATCATGTCCATCAGAGAAGAACCTAATGTCAGATTAAGACTGTGTGCTGTCGTCAGTGCCGGTCCCACCAGTCAACATAGCTCTACAATCATTATGTTCCTCTCAGAGGGCTTAAAGAGGTATGAAGGCCTATGGTGTCAGTACAGTAATCAATATCTTGCATGGCACTGGAAAATATTGATTCAAGGAAGCAAGGAATTACATGGGGTAGGACTAATTTGAAGTAGAAAATCTTTGAAATAATAAATTGTAAAATCCTTTATGTTTGTGAAGCAATGAAATAAGTAAATTGTTGCTCGTTTAAAAAAAAAAATCTGTTCTAAACAAATTATAAATTCTAAAAAAAAAGAATTTGTTTTACTTACAAACTAGAAATCTCATTTTCTATGAACTTTTTCAATTTTGGCACATTTTAACATGTTAACTCTATATTCTTGAAATCTAGATCTGGAAATAATCTATGGCTATGAGGTTAAAATGATCGACTTTAATTAAAGGGAAAATGTTCCCGTTTATTTTATTATTTCAGAACAGTTTGTGCATTTTCTTACATTTTGTTATATCTGAGCAGTTGCACTGGTTAGTTTTCTTTCTCCAATTTATTGTCATTTTCCCTCCATCATAAAAGTTGTATGTATACTTTAGACACTGCCCGGATCTTTTTGTTTTGTGAGGCTTACCAGATGTTTGAATATTGCTATAAGCCCTCTTCTTAGCTTTTCTTCTTACTTTCTACCACCAGCATCCTTGATTTATTTATGATGTGTTTATGCTACTTCCTAGCCTACCAGTATTCTTGCTTCTGAACAAACATCAAGTTGGTGCTTTTCATTGTTTTCCTGACTTTTCAGCCTCGTTATGACCTGCTTTTCTGGTTCTGAAACTTATTTCTTACATGTTGAGTGACAAGGGCTTCAGGCTATAGATTCTAATGCCACATGCAGAAAAGACTCAAGAGATTTTGTTTGTTCTTGTCAATGGTTTAACACTGTTATGGCATTGCTGGCCAGGAAACAACCACAAAGCCAATAATTCAATAATGTTGGTCTCCGTACAGTCAGGGGCGCTGTATAGGGTCAGTAATTCTTGTAAGGTTCACCATATAATTGATATTACTTCTCTTCAGCTGGACTGTACAAAAACTCCTAGCAAGAACTCTGGTCCTGTAGGCGCAGTGTGATAATTGTTATACCCTTCACAAATATTATACATAGCAATTAACCGAAGTGCTGAGTCAGGAATTTCTGAGCAGGGTTATCACCTTATTATGCTGGACAACAACTCTGACTTATAATTTATTTATTCACAATAAACAAGTTGAACCGCAGCATGAAGCTACAAAAATATGACACTGTCTAAATACTTATGGTGTGCAATATACGTCTCAAAGATATTTAAACCTCAAACCCTGTACACAGGGAGAAATCTCTGCCATCGAGGCCATTAGCTTTGCAAATGTGCCACCAAAGTCCCCCCCTCTGCTTCACACTAACTGTTTCTAATGGTGAGGTATTGAATCACTACTGTTGCTCCTGAGACTGTGCAGAGCACTTACCAGCAGCAGCTTTATTTCCAGGAACTGAGAACTTACAGTTCCCGCTCAGAGAAGCTTAGTGTCATGGGATTTAGACTAGCGTGATAAGTAGGCTGGTATGAGACCTGTTTTTGCCTCACTGTAAAATGTCGTGTCAGGGAGGAGTTAATGTTTGTGCTTAAATGCCCAACATGCCTAGCATTAGTCATAGTAAGGCTGTTCTAAGAAGTCATGAATATACCATTTTGTCAAAAATGGTTTTGTGTTCCATGACTCCAGATGATTCAGAATTTTTGGGCAAATCAAATTAAGTGAAAAAGAGGCTTTGTGGTTGCTCTATATTACCAATGACTGATAATTATAACACTAACATGTATTAATCTATTTTCCTACGTCCATGTCTGGGAGAAATATTCTTGACAGGAGCTGGATAAATCGGTTTCACTTTTGTTGTAAATGAGCTGTTGATTACCTGTAGGGTGATTAAGTTTGGAAAAAAGGGCATAAATGATCGAGGTAAATTACACAGGCCTGGAGGTGCTGCAAATAGCGCTGGGATTATGAATTCTAAAATGTGTAATAAGTAACTGCAATGACAAAGCTGCATTGAGTGAGCAATGACACATTACCCAAATGATCCCGTTTCAAAACAGTAGGGTGGCATTAGACAAGATTAGAAAAAAGTACAAATGGACAAAATGGATGCACCTGAGAGGGGTAAAATGATTACATTCAAAAGAAAGAATGTTTACCTCCCCCTAGATTCCATAGGATTCAGATCAAATTCTACTCTTTTATCTCAACAGACCGATATTGCTCCTCCAACGAGCTGGCTTTTTTCGGAATAAGGCTTTATAAATGTTTATTTAGGTTAAGGTCAATTTTTCATAAAAAATGTAAGCATATGTCATGTTGCCTTATGAGCCCTATCCTACAGTAGTAAACTGTTATCCAGAAGTGTTGGTGTATGAGTAACTGAACACGATGATTATTCTTCCAGATTCATGTGCTCCAGACATGCATGCAAATTCTCTCCAAGTGCTCCCCAATAAGACCTGCACGTTTAGCCTAAGGCACACACGCACGCACGCACACACACACACACACACACGGAGAAAACTTTAAATCAGTTATGGTCTTGATTTTTTACCAGGTCAGCAAGGCTTTCATCCTTTGTGATAAATGACCATCCACTCACCTAAAATGGGAACCCCTTAGAAGAAATAAGGTAATTGACTCATTTTTCAACACGAAATGAAAGAGAAGACATGGCGTCATCTAAGAAACTATGCCGAAGCAGCAATCGTATGTGCTTAATTAGTTTAATGACTTGTCATTATAAAGCATTCTGGCAAAAATTACAGCGGATGTTTAATTATGTCCATCACGTCTGTCGTACAAATTAAATGATCCTTTACTATTGTATAAACAGCATGAAAGAATGGCTGGGGAATAGCCAGCGTGAAAATGAGCTGTAAGTTCATGAGTGGTAAATAAAAAACAAATGTAAAAAAGACTAAGTTTAAAACCTAGTTAAACACATCAAATGCAATTAAAGCACAACCCCTTCTAACTCTAACACAGACACTAGTCTCAGATCTGATTCCAGTAAACAAAACAAAACAAATGTCTTACATATAATCAATATCCTTAAGGTAGATTTATCTGAAGCTTCCAATTTTTTAAAAAGGCACTTGATTCTTACTGAATACATTGCACATGGCCTAAATTATGAGATTTATACAACCTTGCTGTCCAAATGCTTACTAACAAGATCAGCCAGGCTTTAAAGCAGGCTGTCATTAGTCTCATTCACAGGCTTCCATTTCAAAAACAGAAGCCAGCTTTCACAGAGCTTGGTTTACAAAAACCTTGCACAGATGTAATTCCCCAGACAGTGCAGTGCTCCTAATAATGGTCTCTGTGCCTGGGAGAATTGTGGGCTGTGGGGCAGTGGGACAAATGTGGCTTTGGGTAGCTTCCAGGTCCTGTTTTCGCTAAGAAGACTGTAGAAGGAGAACAAACAGCACCGTTGAATGCCTACGCCTTAGATGTTAATTGCTTCTCCCAGGCTGCCCTTCTTTTAATTTGAACAGTCATTAATTTGAATTTGAACCATCATTAATGTTTTGATTTAGTTTTTGATTTATTTATTTTCCACATAGAGTCCATTACCACAGTAATGATTATTGGTCCCCACAGAAGGCCCGTCACCTTGCATTGTAAACATTAAAGTCTAGTATCACTGATGCCATGTCTCATTGGTAGCTGTTTAAGAAGATAATATTTTCATCACTAGTGGTAATATTACTGGCTCTTGCAAGGTTCTCTTAAGATGACATATAACATGAAGTGATAAAGAATAAGAATGGATGTTGACTGTTATTTGATTCTGGGCTTTTATGTCATCAGGCTGTCAATGTTTTCATAAGCAGCTAGGCAGTGAGGGTGCTGGAGGAGCCTGTATTGGTGCAAAGTGCGTTGTTCATACAATGATTTGTTCATGCTTTAGGTTTCTTGACTAGAATCCATTCAATTAGTCATTACAGTAGGATTACTTACAAATGCTGTAGTAGTAATTCCCCTAAATCCTCTTTACATAATATAAAATGTGATTTAAGGTAATTTCAAATATTTATATTCAGTGATATAAAGTGTTTAAGCCTTAATCCCACAGCTTTTAAAAGTCACTGGGATACAAGAAGATGGAAGACAATTTGTGTGTCAAAGCAGAAACAGAACATATTCCAGTATGTTGAGGTGCACTTCTCAGGATTACTTTGGGAACTTAATCACTTAAAATAATGACAGATAATTAAGGTGATGATGATTATAATGACTACTGGGTGACAGTGGAAATGGAGCCAAGCATATTCATTTACCTGGCAAAAAATTAAGCCATTTTATAAGGCCTGCAAACATTAGATAGTCAGTCAGTCATTTTCTGGGCCGCTTGTCCTAATTAGCGTCGCGGGGGGGTGCTGGGTTCCATCCCAGCTCACACAGGGCGAAGGACGGGGACACATCCTGGACAGGTCGCCAGCCTTTTTTTTATACACTACAGAATAAATAAAGAATTTATACACTTTTTAAATCAATAATCTTAAAGTCAACATATTTAAATTTGCAGATATAACAACAAAATTTTCATAAGAAGACAAACATAGATACAAAACACACAAACAAAAATAAATCACATAAGTGTACTTTAGTACTAAGCTTATGTCTGCCATGCAAAATTTTTTGGACTCACACAAAACTATGTGTCAATGTCATTCAGCTCTTCAACTTTTTTTTAAAATCATGATTTAATTATTGCTATTGGTTGTAGGTTTTGGGTTGTTGTCTTGATGAACTGTCCATGTGATTCCCAGATTCCTGTGAAATGTTTTAACATCCACTTATAGATCACTTCATTCAGATGCTGAAGATATACAAAACCACTGTCATTTACAGAGAAACAGCCCCAAATAATGATGTTTCCAACTCCATACTTCACTGTGGGCATGATATTCTCAGAATATTTCAAATTACACCTTTGTTATTTAACATGCGAAGTTAAATTATTGCCAAATGTATTTTTTGTTGTATTTAGTATTTAATTGCTGTTCGTGTGTCTTTTTAAATGACCACTGGCTTCTGTCTTACTTTTCTTCTGAGCTGTGAGAGAAAAGATTTTGTGTGGTGCATCTGTCCAGAGATAACTTTCTTTTGGCTCCTTGAACTTTACCATTGCTTATTATCAAACCAGTTGCCCTGAAAAGGAGCTTTGCCATCTAAGTGCTGATTAATAATGCTATCCTTGAAAACTTTCCAAAGTTCTCTCGCTACATACAACTAGACTTTTATTATTTTCAGGAAAGCCAGAAAGTATCAGTTATATTTAAGAACACTTTTTAATGGTCAAACTTATTTCATATATTATGCAACTTAACCTACCACTATTGAAATATACATGCTCTATAACACACACTGGATACACTTTTGGAAAACCAGATCAACACACATCTCTCAGTTTACCAATTGCATATTATAGTAGGCTTGCCCTGCCACATAGCTTGTGAGAGAACATGACAGTGGACTTCATAAACAGATCACAAAAGAGACATAGGTTTGGTATCATCTTTCTCTCTCATATACACTGCATTCTCAGAGGTACTTCACCACAGGTGCCATGAGCAAAGACTCAGCCCTCATCCCTGCTGAAGGGCATGTCTCATACTTCTAAGTAGTGCTTGTACCAGGTATTCCACTTGGGTGCAACTCTATAATGGATTTTTACACTACTTCAAATAGGCTTGGAAAAGGAAAGCTTTGGGCAATTACCATCATAGGTGAGCTAAAAACACTACATGCTTTCAGTATAATTATTTTTTTGTCCTGACTGAGGTGCAGGAGGGAGCAGCTCTCTTGAGTGCCATTTATCTTTGGCTCTCAGTGCTCTGGCAGTAGCCTGAGCTGTCCAGCCGCTCTGCTTCACTGCCCAACCATGGTAAAGGCCCCCGACAGACACCGCTTCTCTGCTCATTCAGCCTTCTGATAAGCAAACAGGCAATTACTCCTTATCTTGCACGCTCCTGGGATGAGATGGAAAATTGGGAAGGTATTCAGTATTCTTCCTAAGGACAACATCACACTCTGGCTATGTTACCACTGTGTTTCCAACCGCAACAGAGAACAATGAAACACATCAAGAAACAATTGTGTCTCCTTCACCTAATTTGTCCTCATTCTGAACATGTGGAGGATATTGTGATTCAGACAAGCAACCTCTGGGAGGTTTATAGACCATGCAGTGGCCAGTGGTCTATGTCCTGTGACGGACTGGGTTCTTGCACCATTTCAAAGACAGGACAACAACCCAGGGGGTCTAAAAAGACCAGCCCGCCATTCCCCTGAACATTTATTAAGATTTGATGGGTCCAGTGGATTGGAGTTTTGCCATTGCTGAGCATGCAGTTTCTCCTGCCCCTTATGGAAGTCACCAGGCTCCTACAATTGATGTCTGAATAATTTGTCTTCTCAGTAGACCTCAGGCTGTAGCGACACACACAATATGTGCCCATAATGTAGTATAGAGGCTGTGTGACAGACTGTGATGACTCTAGGGGAAGCATGTTGGCAGTAGTAGATTACATAAAATTCAAATCTGTGGTGCCCTGCCTTCCATTCTTTTACTAAAGAATTAACAAAAAGTTTAAACATAAATTCGTATGTATCCAATGCATATTACTCATGCAGTACTCATACAGGAAAGAAGGAATATGTCTACACTCATAAAAATTAGGGCAAAGAGAGGGTTCTTATATGGTGTCATAAAAAACACTTCTGGGACCAACACTTCACTAGTTGTCTAGTGAGACAGTTTTGTAAACTTCTAAAAGATTATTGGAATAAGTATCAAATTCTTAAAGACCTCATTTACACTTTGTCATTTCTTGCATCTACAGGGTTATTTCTGAATGAGGCCAAGCCTTATAAAAGCACAATGTTATTTCTTCTTTGGCATTAATTTCAAGAGGCCTTTTAATGTATCTTTCAGAGTATTCCCTGGAAAACAGACAGCTTCTAATACACCAAGTCACAAAAGAAGGACAAAGGGCAGTACAGCTACTTTCTTTCTCCTGCTTTAAAGTTTATCTTTCTGTCTACTCACAGCAGTATACAAATTGCTTGGAGACCTGTACACCTCCAATTTTTATGTTCCTTCACTTAAAAATCATTTTATCTGACGTTCTAAAAAGGAATGAATGTTGTGTTTCAGCATGTCTGAAGAATTTGCCTACAATGATGCATTTGCCTACTTTTCTATTTTAAAGAACAGGTATAATTGAAAATGTTAAAAGTGATACAAAAATGCATTTGATGTTGCAGATGAAAGAGGAGCATTAGATCCCAAAAGATGCCCAAATTGCCAGCTTTCAGTCCCTTGCCTCATGTGTGAAAGAAGATGATAAGAGGCAGCACAATGTTTTTGAATTCAGCAACATTCACCTAAAACCTGCAGGCTGTGAAAATGACCTTCTGTGAGAACAAACTAAGCACATACATGGAGATACCTCTCCAGCATAACTTTACACAGAGGCACCTTGACACTGGTGTCTTAGGGGCACAGTAGCCTTGGGAAACCTGGGGGCAGAGAACCTTTTGGGCAGAAGAACACTGAGGTCCCACTGCACACCCATGGACTGATGGATGGCACAACCATTACGGTTCAATTAGACTTCATTTGATTTTTCCACCAGCACAACTACTGCTATCATTACACAGCCAATTACACAGATGACGGCAATAATATGAAATGAGTGCCAATGAAGGAGATGAGCCCAGAGTGTTCTGGTCTTCAAAAAAAAAAAGAGAGAGAGAAAAAATATCCCAACTGAGGGCTCTGCCAAAAGCTTTCTTCATGATTCCTTCTCTTTTTTTACCCATGTGTTTGTAGGTGTACATACATTGCTACAAATATAGTGCACCCATACTGCTCTAGACCTCTAAATATCACCTCGAATATCATAACGATGATGGTTCCGATTATTTTGTCTCTGGTATCAATATGAACTAATTCTAGGGGAAAAAAATGAGAAAGCAGAACAGAAAAGCACACGATATGTTTCTGACTGTAGCTAACACTAGTTAATTGTGCTGAGCAATGTTTTGCACATGCTTTAGAGCTCATTGCTGTACTACAGACAACGTTCATTGGTGCACTACATAATAAATACTTTGTTTAACAGCTTTGTTTAATAATGCATGGGATGAATAATTAAACCAAACCTAACATGCAAAATAAAGGCATTAAAGCATGCCCTTGTTCTAACTGCTCATACACATCAAATGTAATTTCTGAAGACAACATCCTCAGACATGTTTACATTTCTTTGCTAAGCCCAAGTTGTGTGCATAAGCTTGAACAACACGTAAACTAAACTGGCAGCTCAGAAACAAGACGCCTTGCCAAAAAGTCAACAAAATTTGCGAGAGTGGCATGAGTTTCTAGAAATTGCTGTTGAACATTATAAGACAGAAGTGCTCTTCCGAATGAAAAATGTATTCCATTGTTCTGTAGGCATCATTTTCTGTTCTGTTAGCTCTTGTAGTTCTGCTTGCCAGTAAAGATCATTAAAACCAAGGAATATACAGGAAAGCGACAAATTGCCATAGAATTCATTGCACAATTTAAAATATTAATAAACTGACAAAGTACATCATGTACAAATCTGCAGACCAATAAGTTCACTGTGTTCTGCACATACAGGCATCATTTCTAGACTGTAGTTACAGGGGGAATAAGTGATTACCTATTGAGTGATGAAAATATATCGGATTGGTGGCAGCTGGGATTTAGAACAAGTTCCAGCTGTTCTTGTATACCAGGGATACGTCGCTGAAAAAGAGCATTCAGTTACCAGTGATCTTGAGTATTTCATATCTACATTTTAACTAATCTTCAAAGAGTAGAATATTTCGACAAGGTACCGCAGTCTTTCCAGTGTTTCCTCTGGTTAAACAGTTTTCGGAAATAATTGAATCCATGACGCCATTATTTAATATGGGTGTGGATGTGACACTTGCATTGTTACCCACATATTGGTCACACATACTTGTTTTACACTTGATTTACAAAAATAGCCTCTGCAACAAGGTAGTTACCATGGCAATTGGCATCTTTGTTGAGCAAATCCATGGCCTCTGCTGTGAAGCTTTGGTTTTCACGTTCAAAAGCATTGTCTGCAAATTGTCATTAACATATCCTGTACAGGTGGACAGGGATATTTAGAAGACTTTTCTTATTTTAGTGAGCATAGGGCAACATTCACAAATCACTAGTTCAGTCAGGTGTTCGATTAAATACAAATCTCTTTAAGACATTCACATACTTTGTCTTGATCCTTACTAGACAGCGCTCTGTTCTGCAGCAGGGTGATGTCAAGGACATTCATTTTATGGTTGAAATCTAAATCCATCAGATTAGGATTGTTAAATATACTACTTCTCCTCCATTCAAATGGAAAACTGGAAGACTGACATAGATATACATATACACTACAAATTCCAATACAATAATCATATAAACAACATATTTGGCATTGACACCTGCATGCCCTGCAGGAACTGGAGTGAAGAACAGTGGCCTAAGTGGCAGATGTACCCTGATGCTAGATGTCTCCTGCAGAGACTGTCTGTCAGCTGCACAAACATCTCATTACCAACTCTGTGGCAATCCTACCCGATTCGTTCTGCACAATCCCAGGAATAGCAAGGATACCGTCTACACTGATCATGCTGAGACTGCACCATGCTTCACCATAACTTCACCCTTCCCAAACTGTGAGTTAATGTACAGGAAAGGATTTTCTTCTTTTTTTACAGTATAAAATAAATAAGAAAACCACATCTATGCCACAAAGACATTCAGAGTCTGCACTCTGAATGTTCAGAGTCTGCACTAAGTTGTTTTAAATTTTTCTTATAGTCATGAAGCATTCAGCAGGTTGCATCAAAGCTAATGCCCAAAGCCTGCCAAGAGCACGCCTGGGGCCACATTGCCATGATAAAGCTATCCTCATTAATTACACTCAAAGTTCTGAGAGTTCCCAAACTTTAGAGAGCAGAATAATCTGCCACATGTTTGCATGTGGCCAGCCGACAACAAGGGGCAAAAACAATAAAGGCCGAGTGCCCTTGCACAAAAATATTCCACAAAACGTTATGCCTTAGAAGAAAAAAAAGATGATGAAAATCTAAGCAAATTTAAGTTCTTCTTAGAACCCTTTATAGAACACATCCCCCACACTATCCTGAGTAGGGTTGAGCGGGTTGCAGGGTGAAAGGCGGGGAAACACTGGACAGATTGCCAGTCCATTACAGGGCATATATACACATACACACACACACACGCCCTCACACCTTTAGCAGCTGCAACCCTCATGACGTGCATGTCTTTGGATGGTGGGAGGAAACACCCGGGGAAATCCCACGCAGACATGGGGAGAACATGTGAACTCCACTTTGATGCAACAGCAATACCCTTTGCACCACCATGCCACCCCAAACAATTCTCAGAGACCCTGAGACAGTTCACTTTTTCCTTCATCCATTCTCTTAGGGATTAACATGGACAACCTATGGACATTGATTATTTTATATAAATATTTTATGATTATTTAATTATTCCTTTAGGTATTTAGGAATCAGAAGAGCCATTAATGTGGCTTCTATGGCAATGCACAAAAATAAACCTCTTTTTCCCTTTTTACAGGTGTGAACAAAATTAATTAACAAAAATTAACCAGATGCAACAAAATTAATTTTTCATCTTGTAATGGATTTATACTTACATAGAAATAAAGCAGTATTTCTGAACCAAAAAATTCTCATATTGTACAGAAAAAATGCAATAGTCTTCTCATTGTTTTCTATACACAGTTTCAGAGTCATACCAATTGCCCTTCAAGAATGTCTATTACTTTTTCAGGGCCAGTGCCTAAACAATTAAGAGGGCTTAAATGAGCCATCTGTTCCTTCACTACATCAGTCTTTGTTACGATGTCCCAAAGCATTGGCCTCATATCTCAATGGCCCTGTTGAGATAAAGCACAGGTTTCATCTGTAACCAAACATCCTCACTTATCCCCAGATGGCTTTTTGGCTTGGTGGTCAGATTTTTTTTTTTAATCACAAAATAAACAATGTAATGAACAATTTGAAACAAAAGACTCTTGCACTGATTTATTTGGATCAATTATTATTCTATTACAGATATTACACCAACTGTTCCTAAAGATGTGCAGAAAACTGGCCAAGACCACAAATTTGAATTTATTGTGCAGTTCCAAAACAAATTATCTATTTAATTAGCAATACTGTTTATACCCATGTTCCTTTTGACACCCTTGGACCATTTCTTCATCCAAGAACAAAATGACCATGGCCAAGTGAAAGGGTGCGTCCAGGTATCCAGAGAAATCTCCAGCATTGTGTTGTCTAATCAGTAAATTGCAGTCAACTGCAGGCTCTGTACATCCTTCTCCAGGTACACAAAGAAGGTAAGCCTGAACAATTCCATTACTAACAACCACAAAATCCATCTTAAGGCCTACCGCACAGCATATGTTCGCTGCTTTGGTGAGTTAAATGCAAATACTTTTTTTCCCTTTGGGGATCAATAAAACTTATAAAATATAAAACAAAAAAGAAATGTGCTCCAAAAAGACCCTGGATCCCTCTAGAAGAAGATTTTATTTAGAGTTATAAAAAGATTTGAATATATTAAAATATGTATTAAATGTTTGTTTGTGTGTGTGTGTGTGTGTGTGTCTGTGCTCACCAGCGAATCCTGTGAACAACAGTGAAATGACTGCTTGTTAATAGAAATGTGCCATTAAATGATTAACTCCTTCAAGAAGGAATTCTCTCATATCTATCCGTGGGATTACTAAAGACTTGATTGGTCCCTCTGTGGTTTTCTCCGCTAGACGAACTGCAAAGATACTCCATGAATCCTTTCTGTAAACCCACTAATAATGCTAAAGGATCAGGAATAGCCTCAAGCAGGATGGTGAACCTGTGGGAGGGTGAGGGGGTGGCATAAGCAAGACTTCTGGCATGAGTTCTTCCTTTTGTCTTGCACTCACATACATATATAGTACCTGCTGTGTTTATATATAAATTCCTTTTACACAGGAATTACTGATTTACAGACATTCTGAGTATTTTATAATCCATTAACCATTGGATAACACACGCTACTGGCTAAGCTCCAGTGATCATGGTTAGGTCGGTCTATATCTAATAGAAAAATCAGTCTAGATTTTTCACTTGAAGTGTGCACTCTTGAATGATATTGTTTGTTCTACACTTATTATACACTTATTAATCATGCCATTCCAGAAGTTATGTTCAAACTGGAAAAATGGTCAAAAATGCAAGGGACACAGATAAGATAACACATGCAAATACTAGAATGAAGAACACTGAAGAACATAGAATTAAATATGTTTCTGGCTTCAGTTCTGGGAAAAAAAATGATCACCAACTGAACGTTGTAGTGGGGGCACCGATGGCCTAGCGGTGGGCAGCAGTGGGCAGCGGTGGCCTAGTGTTTAGGGAGTTGGCCCCGCATCGGAAGATTGTGGGTTCGATTCCCTCACAAGTAGGTTGCCCTGAGGTACCGTCCCCGTCACTGCTCCCCGGGCGCTTTCAATAGCTGCCCACTGCTGCACGGTGTTTGTGTGCATGGGTTAAAAGCAGAGGTCCAATTTCATTGTGGTTCATGGTGTGCAGTGCTGTGACCTCGCAATGACAAGGGTTGTCACTTTCACTTTCACTTAGGGCGACCTGTCCAGGTTGTGTCCCCCGTCCTTCACCCTGTGTGAGCTGGGATGGACTCCAGCATCAACGTTGTAGTATCTGTGGGTGCTGGTAGACTAGTGGTAGGATACTCACATATGACCAAAGAGATCGCAGGTTTGAATCCCACCTCCAGCATTTACCACCTTTGGGTAGTAAATGATAAAATGATTGGGTAGATAGTATAGCCTATTAATGAAGTGCTGTAATTTTTCACACTTTCACTGCAACAGAAGAAGAAAGACCATACATGTATTTACATAAATCTATGACCAAGTAAAATTAGTTGTTTGAGTAAGTGGCTCGTGTTTTTGTCACTCCCTCATCAGTTCACTCATCTCACGGTCTCACAGCTTCAAAGAACAGCAGAGAACTAAAAAAAACAACTCAAATAGTGCTCTCTCTTTCATGTTAATAAACAAACTGAAAGTCCTGATCTTAGTGATTACCTTAGTTATTGATAAAAAGTGATTCTTTTTCAGCCAGAATTTGTGGGAAAGAGAGTCAAGTGACAAGAGGCAGAGCAGTGCCTGCATCAGGCCAATTATCTGGCAAATCACAGATAACAGCACAATATTATATTTTATCTTTTAAAATGATATGTATATCTAATAATGGATTTTATATGGGGCAGTGTCTCTTGGTGCTGAAAAGTCTCCAGTACAATAAGAGATGAAAAAGGTTTTAATGCTATGCTCTGCTGCCTCCTGATGAAACACAACGCTGACGGAATGCAGTGGAATCATTAAACGGGATTTTTTTCAGATTTGGGTCTTTCTGAAGTTTTAAATTCTATAGGCTACTACACATTTGTGCACGTTCATGAGGTGCATGTCCACAAATAAAGAACAGGTGCGGTCTAAAATAAGACACAGGTACCAGGACAGGGTAAAAAAAACATCTAAAGCTCTTATGTTCAGAAGTTTCATTTATATCTGGGCAGCAGCATTGCTATATCACATGTGATCACATCTGCTTTTCACATCCATACAATCAAGTACTATTTGAACCTAGAAAACAAAATATGGAATGCTTTCTTTACACCTCCGTGTCTAGCTCTTGATTGATATTTTCACAGCGCAATAATGAAACCAAATACAAAGCGTTCCCTGAAACCACTGCAAAGCTATCAGCTCGGGATTGCCTGGCAACCTTTTACACAAACCATTAGTTATCTGTTGATGGTTGTCAGATTGCTGATGGATGTCTTTTATTTATATCTGAATAAAGAAGAAAGATAGAGCCTGATCTGTATTGGAGCATTGACTAAATGTTCCAGCGATCATAACCTTGTCTATGGTATGGGTGTCTGTACTCACTTGATACATTTTTAAAGGTTTGTGTGCTGCAGCTGGAACAAGCAACATTATTGCTTAATGTAAAATTTAGCTCTACTGATGTAAATTCAAGAGCGGAGACATCATTTACACTTTAATCAGGTTTTCATGAAAGAGAGGAAAATACATTTACATTATGTGTACATTAAATGGCATAAAATATAACAAGGGTTTCATTCAAAAAAAATATCTCCAAAATAGTTCAAAAATCAGCAGAGGAGAAGCTGTTCTGTTTGAACCTGGTGTTGAGCACAGTGTTTATGCGTGAAACTACACTGTGCAAAAGCAAAAATCTCCCCTCCTTAGGTTCAGCCAGAATAAGCACTCCGATAACCAGTGAAATAATTTGGCTGTGTGTCCTTACGTGGCAGCTCAATTCCCTGAAATGCAGAATTTGGGGCCAAAAGAGCAACAGAGATAAATTAGCTCTGATTACTTTGTTTTTTCCACAAAATTAAAATTGAAAGTTCAGCAGTAAAATGTAACAATGTGACAAAAAAGACCAATTGGCCATGTTGTGCAGAAGACATAAACAGGTGTTTTGCAATGACAATCTGAAATAACAACTGTACATTCAGCAAGCAAGAAAACCAGAGTACAGTATTCACCAGAGCCTAATAACATGTTGGAAACCCAACATTTTCTGCTGTCATAAATGATCTTAGCTCACTCACTAATTCTGGAGCCTGTACTGCAATGACCACGTATAGTGACGTCAAAGAGCCTGAGAATCACAGCATAATGCTCTGAAACAGGCACTTTACAGGTACTCTCTCAGCATCACCAAACAAACTTTTTTTTTTCTTTTCAGAATGAATTATGTTGGTTTCTTAACCAGTATGCATATCGTCTGTCTCATCAAGTGTCTGTTCTTAAATTCTAAGTTTGCATAACTGCTATATGTATTGGTTTCTGGCAATGTTCTATGTATTTTACAGATGGGACTCAGGGTAAGCTTGCAGTCACTCTGAGCCTGTTCTCTGATCCTTGCTGCTGTTTTGACCTTGATTCCCAGAAAAGTCTAAGCACAAATTTCCAACTGCCGCTGGCTCCTGTGTATTACAGAACACTCACTCTGTCACTCTATCCAGTCATGGATAAAGAGTCTAATTAGGCTACAAGCAGAGATCCTAGTCCACAGTCAAGAGACTGACCTGCAATAATGCAAGCTAGCAAAAGGCAGAACTAACAGAGGCCAAACAGGGAATGTAGGGGCATCTGAAGAAACACACTAGTGTCTTTCTTCTTTTAAATCCAGGTCAGAAAGCTGTCTCAGAAACAGGGCCAGTGCTGTCCACAGCAACCTGCTGGTAGTAAACTGTCCTATTGAGTCTGTTTCCCTTCCTGGAAACCTTGCTTTTTAGTATATCAGCAGTTGCTGATTTATCTTGATGCCATCACTTCAAGAAGAACCTAAAGCTGTTGTCATGGAGTGATCCTGGCTCACTAGAAGACTGTATGGATAGACCTTTATAGATCTCCTATAATTTAGAAAGTTGCGTGGCTACAGGAGTGTAAGTATTTTTTGAGTATATTGCTAAATCTTCATCATGGATGGTGCTAGAGTTGAATCAGGCCTTGCTGTGAACAGTCAGATCTCTTGGCCCACAGCCACAGCAATTAATGCCCCACAGCTTGTGGTCTATGTCAGCCAATTTCAGAATTTTCAGCCACACCTCTAAGCCTGCACCTCCTCCAGTCTTTCTGCCTGCGCCCATGTCTTCTACTGATTGTCCCATGCCCTCTGGTTCACCTTTTCTGGCAGCATCTGCTTCCCCACCACTCAAAGCAAATCCAGTATCTTCTGTAGTTGCAGCAACAAATGTTTCCGCCGCCTCCACTGATTTCCTGTAATGTGATTTCTTGGCTACAGCCACTGATGTGATTTCCCCAACTAAAGTCTCGGCTGTGTCCTTGGTCAAAGTCTCTACTTAACCAGCTAAGCCTTTCAGGACCCAGCTTTCCCAGCTTCCTCATCACATCCTTTAGCTTCATTTCCTGATTTTGTTCAATGTGTAGAAACTCCATTGCCTTAGATTTTTGTCTCCTGATGAGGCAGGGCAGTCTTTCTTCCATCATTTCCCTGTAACTATGTTGTGCTAGAAGACATTGCTTCTAGTAACCGCCAGGTCCAGCCTCTGGTGCGGATTCAATAAATGTGTTCTCAGTACAGCTTCTGCATTCTGCTTTTCACTGCCCTTCCAGGTGGGATCTCTTGGCCTCTTAATTTGTATCTATAGTCTGTTGACTCAAGGGATGCCTCTTCTGCTTGTTTCTCTTGTTTTTTATTCTGCCATGCTGTGGTTTGCCTTTTGCTCTTGGTATTTTATCTTTATGCAGCAGAAGACATTACGAGGGTTGTCCAAGTGCTAAGAAACTATCATGAACAAACAGAATCTGCCTCCTGCGACAGTGACCATAATTCTCAAAAAACAATTTAATAAAGCCATAAAATATATATTCAATTGCCCCTGCTGCTGAGTTTTACAAAATGACTGAATCACTACATTACTGAAATTTGCTCATGACCTGAACATCCAATTGATCTGAATAGCGCATATCCAACACAAGTAGCTTTGCAAACTGTCTAATGTGACCTGATATACTGCAATAACAGAAGACTGCATCTAAATGAGACCTCTGCTTCTGATTTTTAACATCATCTACTAGTTTCAAATGTCTGGTTAGTTTATATGAATGAAACAAGACATTGGTTTTAACAAACCAAGGGAAATCAAAAAGAAAATTCTAGAACTCACCTATTTTTTTTGTAAGAACCAGAGTTAATGGCAGACCATTTATCAAGTGTCCTATTATCATTCATTTAAACCAGTTTAATTTTAAAATAATGTGGTTGAGGTTGATGTTTACCAATTTTTTTCATATAAAGAAAGATCTTTAGAGATGTGGAATCTCGAAACCTTTCGTGCAATCGACGATTCTGACATTTTATATACATAACTTGAAAGCCTAAACACAACTCCTGCAAGTGCAACCATATTGTTTATCAAGAGGTATTGGCATGACAGGTTGAAGAAAAAAGGAAAGCTGGCAAGCTGAGCAAGTTCCTGTGTGCTCAGCAAACACAAATAGATGTGTGAGTGATTACTAGTGTGCAGTGCCAGAGTAGAGAGTGGGTCTGGATCTAGAAAACAGAGTTTCTGAGCATCCCTATCCATGCATAAGTGCAAATAGCAATTCAGGGTCTACAGAAATACTATTGTTTGTGCAACGTTTCATAAGTGTGTCTCTTCAAAAATTGGTAAATAGATAGTGGAGGTAAAGTCAAACATAGTCCCTTTAGATTTATGCATGTTCTTCAAATGTTTTTCTAGAGATCACAAAGGTTCTGGTCATCTATAAGATCAGTAAAAGGAATTACTCGGGGAAAAACAGCAAAACAACATTTTCCAACATTTTGTAATGTCAAAGTAAACAAGAGGTATGAAGGACCTGTTCTTACTGATGTCATTCAATCTGGTGATGATTTATGCAGACTGCATAATTCAGATTAGGCTTCTGGCCCTTGTGGCCCTGTGTTTCTCTCCAAGAGAAACGCAGAAAGACAGAAGGAACTATGAAAAAAATCCAAATCATTTGTTACCAAGAATAGGAAATGCATGAAGTGGACTGAAAGGTATATTGCATGTGGTAGAGGGACATTAGTTATTCAAATAAAGACCTGGTCACAATGCACGAGCCACCAGCACTCCTGCTGCAGTAGTCCTGTCCAGGGTACCTGAGGCAGCGTTTATTATTCAGCACCAGTGAGCCTGGCCTGACCACGCGCAATTCATCTTCCCACTATGTCGAGAGAGGAAAACTTATATCGAGTCCCTGGTTACTTGATAAATGGCAGATGATCAGTTTCAATGTCACCCACTCCCTCTTCACCTCCTACTACTACTCCCTACTCTGCCCTTCTTTTCTTTTCTCTGATCCCTCCTTTCTAACACACTGAGCTGTCATTCTCATTGTCATCAAATTTCATTTTGATTGCCACAGTTAACAGTTTACTGCCTGCCATGACAATACAGCCAGATTTGGATTAAGGGGGAAATGCCAGGGAGATGTGTTGTCTACCTATTCAGTAGAGTTGAACCAATGGTTCTGGCTTTCAAATGCAGTGTATACAAATAGTTTGCTGTAAAGCATGCATTTTACCTTTATTATAATAACAAAGCAATAAAATGAAGGTTCATAAAATAAAATGAAAGCTCTGGTGCAGCATATGTATTTGGGATGCCTGACTGACCTAAATGTGTCACGGATGCGTTATGATTCATGCCAGCTATGCTGTACATAGTACCTTGCAGTACCCAGCCATGCATCACATTCAGGCATCTAAAATGCACAGGTTTTATTAACAGTCATACAAATCTATTACTGATAGTTAAGTTGTAAGTTCAAAATTACATATAAAAGGACAGTGCTAAGGAAAATTTAAACTGCTTTATCATACCAGCACTCCGAGAGACTCTTAAAGGCAAAATATATTCTTAAGATATGACACTGTTGCGGAAGTTTACCAAAACCATGCATTTTCATCCAGTGCGCTGAGTCAGCAAAGCTGCTTTCCCCGCTGGATGATTCATTAAATAGTCTTTCTGGAAATAGCAACATATGCGTGGCAGTTACACAGCTTGCGGTGCCAACATTCTTTATGAACATGACCCAAAAAGATCTGAAATCAATGCTAATGTGAATGTATGTGGCTGGGGGGATAAGGGGTGGCAGAGATTACTGGGTGTAATGGTGACCACAGTAAATTGATTATTTCTTTGCCATCTGGCCTACACTGATATGTGATAACTACCACTACTACAACCTCCACCTACACAAGCTTCTTCAGTACAAACAACTGGTAGCACCACATACACCAGTAGACAAAATACGACTGCATGTTTTGGATAATTTAATCTTGTCTTGTTAAAATCTTGAGTCATGCACTGCTCAAATAATAGAACCAAAAAGAAAAGGACTCTCTATCTCTCTTTTCCCCCCTTTTCTCACATATACACGCACACGCACATAGAGAGTTTCTGTAGTCTCTTTTATGTGTGACTCCAGGCAGATTATTTGGTATGAGAAACACATAGCAGACAGAGTTCCCTCTGCTCTGCTTTCTTCTCACATAGCTCCACAATGCTTGATGCCTGAGTGGGAGAGGCAGAGCCAACTGGCTGCTTTAGAAACTAGGGAAGCACAAACAGAAGCCCCACAAGACAGTCATGGCCACATATGTGCACACACACACACACACACACACACACACACACACACACACACACACACACACACCTACACACACACGCACACACACACACAAACATGCATGGACAGCCACACACAAAGCAATGCCCTGCTAGATCTGCCCCAGTCAACTGTAAATGCCATCATTGTAAAATAGAAGCATCTAGAAGCAAGAGCTGAGCCTTGATGCAGCAGACCAAGCAATCTCACAGAGCGAGGGTCTCACTGAAGCACATACCCTATAAAAACTGTCGATTCTCTATAGCATCACTCTCAATGACTTCAAAACTGACTTTTAATGCAATTTTAACGCTGTGTGTCAGGAACTGAAATGCACAAGCACAAGCCAGAGGTCATTTTGTAAAATTTTGGCCTGACTGGTGTAAAGAACACCCCTGGGTATTGCTCCTGGATACTAAATCTGTGAAAGGCAATGACAATGCAATAGTTTATAAAAACAGTTTAGACCTATGCTTCCAACTTTGTGGCAAAAGGACCTTTCTTGTTCCAGCATGATCATACTCCTGTGCACAAAGTGATCTGATGAGTCTGACACAGAGGAACTCCAGAGCACAGCCCTCACCCCAATTACACAACTTTGTGATGAAATGGAGCCTCAGTTACATGCCAGACCTCCTTGTCCAACATCACTGGCTGACCTGAAAAATGCAAATACCTACAGAGAAACTTCAAAATACTTTTGAAGGCTTTCCAGAATAGTAATACTGTTGAAAACACAAAAAAGGGTAACACCCTGCTAACCTTCAGTAGCTAAAATTAATTCCAGCAATAAAAATATTGTGGTATAATATAATATGGCCTATTTCTCGTTCATTATTAATTGAAACAGAGAAATCTGGCCAGAGGTATAGACTGATACATTCATTCTATTCATACAGGTATAGACTGATACATACAGTCAAGATCAGTTTGTGTTTGCAAGTAAAAGACACATTTTTACTTAATTTGCATTGGTAATTGGAATTTGAGTGTCAGGTCTGCATCAAAGAAAGATAGTGAGCATAGCACAATAGTGAAACTGTCCCAAAAGTTAAAAAGGTGTTATGTATATATATATATATATATATATATATATATATATATATATATATATATATATATATATATATATATATATAT